>KK120125.1:166317-258168 GCA_000611955.2 Stegodyphus mimosarum
ATATATATATATATATATATTAATGGGGCGTGTGCAGCAGATTGGAAAGGTTTGTTGCGTAGGCAGAATGATGAAACTTGCAGAGAAACGTAACCGCAAATACAACATAATCTGCTTCTATACAAACCAATACTTTTGACGCCTATTCTGATTCACACATCTTTATGGGCGTAGTTTAAAAATCTACATTTCTAGAAATTCAATACATTTTAGGATAACGGATGATACAGGGAAGGGAGCAGCGGTAAGTTACTTTGAAGCACTTGATTTGAAGCAAGCAGGCGGAAAATTGTCGAAACTTTCAAAAGAAGCCTGAGTAAGGGTTAAAATGTTTGGCTTTCAATTGAAATCTTGTACATTGACTGACTATAAAATACCTGCATTGCAGTATTATGTAAGATCATGATCCGAATTAATTCAGAATGTAGATCAGAATTAGAATAAAGAATATAAGGGGCTATTGCTAATTAAACTCAGAAATTTGCTTTACATATTTTATGATATAAATATATCTATAGTAAAAAATTTCCCTCTTCAGATATTATTAGTCTTCAATGAAGTTCGATTTTCTCTGATAGATATTTCAGAGTGAGCAGAATAAAACTGTTGGTGGCATATACATATTATATATAGTATATACATATACATGTATATATTGTGAAACACCTCGAAGAAAGCTGGATAATATTTCCAATTTGCGGATTTCGTGCCAGCTGAAATAGAAAATGTATTGCAGCTTGAGGGAAGCATTTGTTACAAGCCTCATGCGCAAGGGAACCAGTGATTTGAATGCACAGATACACTTTGAAAATACAAATTTTTCGCTTTTATGTAACTGCTCAGTTCTCTAAGCAGCTTAATTTGCAATGAGATAATATCAAAGGCAACTGTGTTCCACCATTTGGATTGGAGTGAACTATTTGGATCACGGCAAAGCATACGAGGGCTATCTGCCTACGGTGAGAGATGTTTGTACAGGATGTTTTAAGTAAAAATTTGAAGTGCACACTACATGACTTCCTTGTACGGAATATTAAATTATATCCCATTTTCCTGCATTTCATTTAAATATATTGAATTAACAGTTAAAGAATTTTGAATTAAAATCTACTTCGTCCGTAGCGCATAAACCAGAACTGAGTAAGTGCTCTCTCTAAAGTTCACTGTATTTGTTTACCATAGCGACACTTCTGCGCTAGGTTGACTTAACAGCGTTACATCTCATTCATTTTATAACTCAGAGTGAGCAAAAATTATAGCATCTAAAGAATTACCACAAGTTCCATTCAATTATTATAATAAATCTTAAACGATGTATAAAAGAAATTAAACAAATAAAAAAGAAACAGTTTTTCACAGACGATGCAGGGCCGGTTACCTAATGTGCATGCGCTTCTAATTAATTCAGTTTTCATTTCGCAGTAAGGCAAAAATACGTAAAAAATTCAAACTATTTTCATTAAAAATTGAAAGATATAGAAAAGCAAAAAACAGAAAGAAGAGTTAAAACAATTAAAAAGATAATTTTTGCAATTAAAATTACAGTTTACATGCAAGAACCAGCTGAGAACTTAAATGATAATTCCAGAATGAATCAAGCATAATTTAATTCGCAATAATAAAAGAAGACGTTACTTTGTTGTTGCAAAGCTTAGTTCCTCTAGATTAGCAACAAATCCACAATTCTGCTAAGCTTCAAATGTAAACAAATATAACCGCTATCATAACCAATAATTAGGCTTAGCCGCACTTGAGAAAATTTTTAAATTGTTGATATTCCACAATTATTGCATGCAGGTTAAATAAAAGTATAAAAATCGTAACCGAAAGATAAGAACAACATAATTCAATCATTTTTAAAGCAAAAAATGTACAATTTGCAAACTTATACGAATAAAGACACTGAGTTCACTGAGCTGAGTAAGAGAGTGGATATATATATATATATATATGTATATATATAAAATATATATAATAGGAGTTGCACGTCTACATGTTATTGCAGCCCTATATACAAAGTTTCAACGTTCTGAGGCTACTCGGTTTTGAGTTATGCAAGATACATACATACACACGTAAGTACGTACGCACAGAGGCCACGAAAAAACCTCTTCAAGACCCATTTTAAATCACTTTTATAACTTTTTGGGTAGAAAAGAGTCCTTTATTCTGTCCTCATGTTCGGATGTCGCTCTAAAACAACGTTCAATTGCATTCGATAGCGATCGAAATAGATATTATTTTTGAAATATGGTACCCGAAATTTTTCGCGATTACAATACTTCCTTTTTACTTCGTACATGGAAGTAAAAATGGTTCCTACCATTTCGCTGCGCCATATTTTTAAGGTCTTTTTTAAATTACAGGATTTTTATATCTTTAATGTCTGGAGGATTTCCATATTCAACTAGTAGGTATATTGCATCTGATAGTTTCGGATTGTTTTAAGTGCTGAACTGAAATTTGTTTGCTAAGATAATGTTACAATTTCGTTTAAATGTGATGAATTACACATTTTTGTCCAAAGGGGCTTTGTCGATGAAGGCCTATTGTTTCCGTTTTGTGATTGTGCGTCGGAAACATTAAATGTCGGTTCACTTTTCACACTGTTGTCACCAAATATTGCAGCCCTGTATTATATTTAAAGAAATTATATAATGAAGATTGCGCATAAATGTATGTCTGTTTCCCGCATTGTGATAAAATGATGGTACCTAGAGCCATCGAATTTTGAATGACGTAATCCTGCTGCGAAAATGGGCATCTGGAAGCCCAAATTTCAAACTTGGAACTTGTTTTATTATCGATTTCATATTTTGTAACGAATTTTTGATTAACAAACTCAAGGATTTGAAAGCCAGCAATGGCAAAGTTGTACAGAAAAAGCATTTTTATCTCTAGCGAGTGAGACTGTGTATAGGAAATTCTAAAGATATGCACAATTTGAAATTATTTTGTGATATTGTTCTTTAACTGAATTTGATCGTTTACGTGCGATGAACATGATATTCAATAAATAAAGGTAATATACAAAATGTTAAAAAAACGCCCCTTTGGACGTAATTTAAAATCTGAAATCTTTCCGAATTTCTTTTCTTCTTTTTAAAATTTTTAAAATATTTATTAACTTTTTAGATTTTAATGACAGATTTTGGTGAGTGTTAAATTGCAAACTGAAGTTTTAAGACTGCGTCTATTTCATGTAATCTCATTTTACTATTAAGTTTACATAAGATGGGCTTTAGCTAAACACATAGTTCTATTTCACTTTAGAAAATAGTATAGTTTCATAACAAAATTAATAAACATTTTCATTAAATGTTACGGAATATTATTTTATAAATTAAACAACAAATTTTTGCAAATTATTCTCCTTTCTAACTGCCGTACAACAAAAGAATTAGTAAAATTTATTTATATTAATACCGCATTACACATTTCCTTAGGAAGAATAATTTCTGAAATTTAATATCTCAATCTGTATCTTAAAATATTTGCAATCTGATTACATTATGTAATAAATTCTCACCAGATAATATCACACATTTTTATTTCTATGACAGTCAAATATACATAACTGAGGCAATAAGAGAATATTAATAATTTTTAATGTTTTGTGTTGACAAACGTTTAAGACTTAACACTTGACCAAATAATTCAATTTCATGAATCAAGAAATCAGTTACTACATAGGGCGATATGTACTTTATTAACTTAGCGATAGAAAAAAAAGTGTTCTTATTATTAAGGAAAAGCAAATTAGCAAATTTTATACAGATTACATAGCAAAATATCATCTGTCTTTCCGACAGAAAATAATTAAATTATAATGACTTCTTCAAAGGCGTGAATCAGACGTCCTCAAAAACTTCTCGAGAACTAAATATTTACGTCTTTTTTTATTCAATGAATTAGAAAATAATTTTAGGGATTTTACTTGATAAAACTCTTACGTGCATTCCTTCAGAAAGAAACTAAACTCTTCGTCTATTTTTCTAAAGCAGAAAGGAAGAAAAATGAAATATGTATCAGCGCTGCAAGTTAAAAACGTTTTTAACAAAAAGAGTAACAAAATTAATTTCTTTCGCTCTTCGATTGAGCACAAATGATTGATAAGAAAGTTTTCCTTCACTTATGCACTTGAATATTAAATGTGTTTCAAAGCAAACAAATAATGATGTTTCAGGACACATGAATTAATATAGCGTTTTTTAAAAAAACCGAGACATTTATAATAATTGGAGATAATGGATTTTATCTCCCGTTGCATAAAAAAACGCCATTTTTACTTTTCGATTTTTTTTAGACTAAATATCCAATTAGTTTGAGACAGATGCACGAAGTATTGCAATTACTAATTACGAAATCTTACTTTCATTAAATTCTCACTTTCAAAAGGTTTACATAATATTGCAGTATTTGCGCTTTTCAAATGTGTATTTGATTTCATTTTCGTAAAACGAAACTGACGAATTGAAATATATCGATTAATGTTTTCTATTCACACATTATGAATCTTCACTGAAGTTTGAGTTTCTGTGACAAAATTTTCATAGTGAGTAGAAAGGTGAAACTGAAATTTAGGAAACAATGCACTTAAAATACT
This sequence comes from Stegodyphus mimosarum, assembly GCA_000611955.2. Lineage (NCBI taxonomy): Eukaryota > Metazoa > Arthropoda > Arachnida > Araneae > Eresidae > Stegodyphus > Stegodyphus mimosarum. The sequence continues at coordinate 170,924 of KK120125.1, forward strand.
GTAAGAAATCAAAATGTTGGTGGCATGGATCATATTCGTATCCTTTTGAATTTTTTAATTCTACTTCTTTTTTTATTCTTGCACTATCAGAATCTCTACGATCTCAAATATTTCATTATTTCTAAATAGTTGTGAATTATGAAAAAGGAATGCGGTTATAGTAGAAGTAAATATCAAATACCATGCAATAGAAAATAGCTAATCTCACAGAAACGCCCTTTATGTTAATCATATTTTGCTACTAAGAAAAATGTTCTGTCAAGAAAAAGACATGGATTTTCTTCTGATAGGCATATTAAAAGAAAGACCTATTATTAAAGTAACAAATAAAATTCGATATTCTTGGGAGTTACCGGGAAAGGAAATGAAGATACGGGAAAAGGAGATTTATGTTCTAATGTACAAATTCTTTATACAGGAAAGAGAAGACCTTGAAGAATAAAGGAATTTGTAGATTAGAACAGAAACTGTGTCTGGAATAGAAAGCTTATGTAGCAACAAAAGCTAAAGGTGATAAAAAGGAAAGCTGTAATTTTTCGCAATGTCTGTTAGTTTAATGGCAAAACATAATGCATAACGAAAAAGTAAATACAGAAGTCCTCAGTTTTCGACTAGTCTTTGTTTTGGCACTTTTGATTAAAAGCTATAAATACGTATTTGGCATACAGTCCGCTCTTTTAGCTTTTTTCTTTATGTTTTGTTAATTTAGAAAAGGGTAAAGAAAAGTACTTTAGAAGTACGTTTCCGCTTTAGAGTTTTTTCGAGTATCTTGGTGAACTTCCTTACCGGCTGGAGAAATTCTGACGATTCCGGCCACGTGCTCCTGGCAACTTCCGATGATTTTCCTTCGACTTCTCGGTTAGACTTGCTGTTGTTATGTCGTCGGAATCCTCCATTGCTGCAGTTCATAGTCCATCAGATGCTTCGCGAGTGAACTCCGGGTTGGGTAATTTTACTTTTCCCCGTCGCTGCAAACCTCTCTCAGCACCTGGTTCCTCCTGCATTCGCTTTCTACTATTTGCCGCTCATTACTCATTTGCTCCCTGAATCTGCTGGATCCTTGTAAAGTTCTTCTCTTTCTGGAAACTTTTCTTTTCAGTTGTCTGGGCCTCTCTTTATCAGTCAGTGTACTTTCTTTCGACTGGTTGCCTTTTTGTCCTTCCTTTTCTCTATCGCCGTTAAGGGCCTCTTTTCTTTTCCTTTCAGAGACGTGCATTTCCGAAGTTGATGGAATATTGACCTTATGAACAGTGGCTCTACACTGCTTATGAAAAGTGATTCTTGCAAAATAATTTTTTATTAAAAACATATCAGTGCGCATGTAAGAGAGCTTAATTGGATCCACTTTGGCCTTTTACGCTTCATCCCCTTGCTCTTTCAAATAAACTACGTATCTCGTATTCACACAATCAAGAATGGGCCTTCAGATTTAGGACAAAACTTTCTCACTTTATCTTCAGGGGCATATAAAAGAGAATGCTTAATTTTCAAAATTTTACCTCTTAAAATCAAAATCCCGCCTTTTCTTGTCATAACAAAGGTTCTGGCTTTTTCTCGCAATATCCTAATTTTGAAGGCTTCATCGACTAATTTCTGGCTATCTACCATTTTAAATTCTTGGTTTAATCAGCTCTCTTTTAAACGAAAAATTGTTTAGCAACAGATTTAATTAACTTTCTGCCCAGAAATAATTCAGTGGGCGTCTTCTCGGTAGTGTAATACATAGCCGTCGTCAAGGCAAATGCAGGTTCATTGACGCAGCTATCGCAAAGTTTATGATAATAATTTACACACCTGAGAACGATTTTAACTACTTTGCTGCTGGACCGTTCTGCAATATTTGACTGCATGCGATAAGAACCGTTTTGAAATGCAGTATGGCAAGTCCTAAATATAAATCCTCGAGATTTGATTATCAAACTGTTTCCCGTTGTTTAAATTACTTTTAGTGGGGCCCCATATGTTAATATGAATTGATTTTAAAATGAATGTGAAACAATTTTAATGAAATTTCTTTTAAGAGGAGTTGTTTTTACTCACCTCGAAAAATGATCCGTGATTACGAGCAAATATCTATTTTTTTCTTTCTACTATGATGGTAAAGTCCAATGGATCAATTCCTATTAATGCATTAGAGAAGGTAGATTTTATGCTATTTAGGTACCGTGTTGGGCTATAATTAATATAATTAACTAAGGGAAAATGTTGTAGAACATTACGTATTTCGCAACAAATTTTTGAAGGTGTGAAAAATAAACAACTTCGTGGCCTCTCTGAGCTGTCTTTCTGATATCCAGATAGCCTGAAATTGGCGCTTCATGCAATTCCTGCACAATACTTAATCTAAAATTTGTTGAGATAAACGGTCTTAGCTCATTATTATTATTCGTTCCTTTGGCATAAAACAAAAGATTGTCAGCAATATGTTAATTTGCAGCTCTATTTATGATAGCTGTTTTATCCTGGTGTTCAAAATGATCAAGAACATTTTAGTAAACATAAATATTTTAAATTCCGAATCTGTTTGTTGCTCTCCAATAATTGCATGGTGAGTATTTAAAGTTTTTGAGATTAATATTGCATGCACATTGTTCATTCCCTTTTCGTCATCTAATTTTATTTTCGACAGGGCGTCTGAGGCAACATTTTCTTTTCCTAGAGTATGTTTAATTATTGAGCAGTATTCTTATAGCTTAAGCGCCCATCTCATGAATCTTTGTGATAAATTCTTTCCGAAATACAAAAGGACAGCAATATGTGTAAATTTTTATAAGAGATTTTCCAAAATACACTCGAAATTTCTGAGCAACGGAAATAACTGCTAACGTTTCCCTTTCTGTAACTGTGTAATTTCTTTGAGCTGCATTAAGGTCTTGCTAAAATATGCAAATGGCTGTCCTTCTTGCATAAGCCAGCAATCAGGCAATTTTAATACAAGCTCTTGGCTCAATGCAGTTTTTAATCGTTTGAACGCTGTGCTTGATTTGAGTGACTAGGTAAACTTGTATTTCTTTCTTTTTTGGTTTAATCGCGATTTTGCTATGCCGGTTTTATCGACGATTCATCGTATTCCCGATGAATCCAAATCCTTCTATGACATTTATTGGTGCTGGTAGAGCTTGTGTGCCTGGGAGAGATGAGACCTAATTCCTATAATACCCCAGCGAGGGGTGCCTCTGTATCCTTTTCATAAAATAATTATTATCTCTGTCCTAATAATCAGGATTAATATCAAAAGATTAAATTAATATTGCCTTTTTACAAAGCTGTGTAGAATCATCAGGGTTTTTGCAGAGGAATATCTTAAAAAATCAATCCCGCCTTTGCAGGAATTGAAAGGGTGTTGCCAGCTTGATGTGATGATGAGGTGATGCCAACTAATATCTCACTGAGAACATTGCCGTAGAGCTACATTTAAATGTCTAATGGACAATGCCAGTTGCCGAAATCAAGTTGGAGACAAATTATTGTCCACCATATTTAGTTAGGGCCACTGTAGATAAATTAAATTTCTTGACGCAGAAAAGTTTTAAAAATAACTATTACTTCTCCCAGATCCGAGAACCATCCATCTGTTGGTTGAAGCTGTTGTTCTCTACAACATTATAGTGATGGCTTTGTTTCCTTCAAACTGTTTAAAGGGTTAGGATTTCAGAATATTCTCTGGCTTCCAGAAGGTAAACACGCAACGCAAATTAGTGCTCGAAAGCATAGTTGAATTTGAGTGGCTGAAAATCGTGGTGGATGCAGATGGCAGTACTAAAATTTCGTATGCTACAGCCAATCACGATTGGCTATCCGAACATATGGTAATTAATCATTTATTGAAAGTATTGAACACTCCAGCATTTTGATAGGTGGCTCATTAAATGAGTTTGAGGAGGTCCATTTAAATGCAGATACGAAGTGTTTATAAATTTTGCAGGGCAAGTTTTCATAATATTCGTTTTTCTGTACCTGAAAGAAGAACAATAATGAACTTTGTTGTGGTGTGAGATACATCAAAGAAGGACTGTCAATCAAAGAAGTCATTCTTTTTGGCACTGATTGTTCAGTAACTTGTACCTGCTTGTCGCTGTGCAGTATGCTTTAATGAAGACTTTATATGCGTGGAAATTATCTACCATCATAATTTTTTACATTCTATTTTGTACTATTTTAGATTGATTATAATAATTCGTTTTGTTTATTCTATAAATTATTCTTTATAATAATTCGTTTTGTTTATTCTATAAATTATTCTTAAACAAACAATTTCTTAAATTCGTTAAATGGGTTTTCTAGAGATGCAGTTCGGTATCATATAGATAAATTACAATCAAATAAGTGCTTTTGCATGGATCGCGACACTTTGTTTTGTTACTTTCATGAATGTAAACGCCATCAACAATCAAGCAGTAAATAAAAAATTAAAGATGAAAATCATGGAGTATTGTTTAAGCTGCTCTTCTATATTATACAGCTAAATGTAGCTCAATTTTAAGTAATATAAGTTAAAATATTTTTAGGTTTTGTATTTGAGTTACTCCTGTTATGCACGTTTTCAATTTTTTAAATTTATTGGGAATATTATTTGTTATATGGCCATTTATTACATATTCTTAATAAATTCAAAAGTACTTGAAATTATGATATTGTTGAAACTGCCGGAGTATTGCGAATAATTCGCACAGAAAACTTTCGGTCTTCAATATGTGTAATTTTTCTCATGTATCTTATACATTAGGGTGTTCTTGTTGCGTCTGCCATGGAAAAAGATTAGTTATGTTTTACTGGTTATGCAAAGAGAAAACTGATCTTTTACTAAATTAAGAATATCTAATAATTATATGGATTCTAGAGAAAAATGACGCCATTTACATTAGACCTTAAATCAGTACTGTGAATTTACGGAATTGAAATACTGTGTCTAAATGAATACAAAAAAATTGCAATTTGAAAACTTTAGATTGCAGTGTAACGTCTCGAAAAAGTTATTGGCTGTAATATTTTATATACTTAATAATTAAAAGAAATAAAAGCATAAGGCTCAGATTATTTTAAAGGAGGAGGCACGAAAAATGAAAAGTGCTCTCGCAGCGACTCGAATCCTGGAAATCCCGAATGCGCATCGAGTATGTTTTCAATTACACTACGAAGGCTTGCGGAAAGGAGAGAGAAAGTACCTTATAACATTAATTAATTAAACAAGTATAAACCATAAAAATTAGAAATAAATAATTCTGCATCAGTTACATATGGCTTTAAGAATACCTTTGATTAATTACAAAAATCAGCAAATATTCATAAGCATTATCAGTTGTATGTGTTATAAATTAAATGCGTTTTAATTTTTGTCAATCAGGTACATACATGTGATTTTACATAATAACTAAAACTAATACCTTTTTTTCCACTTGTAAAAAAATTATCGAATTAATGCGAGAACAATGAACACTTCCTCACTTATTTTTATACTTTTAATTAGTACGAAATAACAAAATTCTTATGCACTGAAGGTTAAAATAATACACCTAAAATAATTTAAATAAAATTAACGAAAAGGAACTATGTTCTGTTGTTCAGTTAATTTTATATCTTTAATAATTTAAAAATTAAAAATATGTCCATTGAAATGTAAAATCAAGCATTTAAATGTAAGGATACCAAAATTAACGAAAAAGAAAAAGAAGCTTCTCCGCATAAATTTTTTCTCTGCTAGATCTTTGAACAATAAAACAGTTTGGCAGATTGTAAAGTAAAATAATGCACTTAAAATACTGCAACTAAATTACCTGAATGCAATAAAAATGTTAGGGGCACGGATCAAATTTGAATTCTTTTGTATATTTTTATTCTACCTCTTCTTTCTTTATTCCTGCGCTATCGGAATTTCTACGGTTTGGTGCTTGAAGTTGGGTGGTATGAAAGCTGATTGTTTTCTCCTCCTCCATAACATATTTACGTTAAGAACTATTAAATGTATTTCATTCCTGAAACTAAATCTTTATAATCTTTTTATTATTACTACTATTAGTTTCAACCTATTGGGCGAATTATTTATATGATTTTAAATTTGAATTTAAAAATAATAAAACTGATATTAACAACATATTTTTTACTCTTCAAGACACATAAAGTTTTAGGTGCGAAATCTTTCGAGGCACACTGGTTGTAACAACTTTATAAATTAAAAAACATTACCCACATGCAAATCACAAAAGAATATCACTAAATGGTATTTAAGAAGAAAAAAGTAAACCACGAATTCTCTAATTTGTACATTAATTGATCTCTTAAAGCAAGGTGAAGATGAAGTCAAAAATTGTAAATTTTAAAACTAAATATCTTATACAATGTTGAACAGCAATTAAAACGACCAACCAACATATGGGTGCCTGTATAATATTCAACCCTTCAGTTTCATCCTTTGTGATCTATCACGAATAACTTTTTGATGTGTTAATATTGATGTTATCTCGTTGAGGGCACTAAGAGAACTAAATTTCTTTGACCATTCAATAATCTCCCTCAGATTGTTTTCAATTGCCCTCATTTTCAAGGAATTACTTGTAAACGTAAACATTGATCATTTGAATGCGTCCACGACAAACACATGTTTTTATCTTCTATTTCTTCGCTATTTTATAGTCTTCGCATTTAAAGCTCGTTCATGTCCTAATATCTTAAAAAAATATCACAACAGCTCACAAAATTCGGGTTATAAAATTAGATCCCAAAAATAAGGTTTATAGCATCCAATTGACTGTATTATTGAAATCTTAAAATTCACACTTTTAAATATATAAAAATAACATCTTACCTGTTTCTTGGAATAAATAATTTTAAAACTTAGAATACCATTTTAAATTGATTTATAAATCATTGCCAACTAAAGCTTCAAAACAAAGAATAATTAAATTAAACATTTGTTATTTTCAACGTTAGTATTTTTTAGTGTCAATAGTTCGCATAAACTTAGTGAGGGAATATGCCAGAAGAGCGAAAAATTAGCCTAATATTTGAAATCGTTTTTATAACTGCAAGGAATAACAATTTTTACGGGTGAATATCGGGAGCAAATTCGGATACTTTCATCAGTTTATGCCCCAAGTACAAATATTGTGATAGTCGTAAAAAAAGGTGTTGCAGCACTTAACACTCTGTAAACGTGAACACTGATCAGTTGATTGCGTCCACGGCACACACAATTTTTTTTAACTTTGCCATTTCTGATATAAGCATAGGGATCGAAAGAAATTATGAAAATTCGATTTAATATTTTATAAAAACTAAATATTTTAACTAAAAAATGCGAAAACAATAATCTATGCGTTATTTGAAACATTTTTGAAACAGGAAGAGTACGTCTGTGACCAACAGTTGAGAAAATAAAGGCCCGGTAAGGACTTTTGCCGCCTCGATTAATGACGAATGAATAAAAATATTTTCTAAAGCTTTAACAATGAGAAAAGAGGTTTTTATTACAGAAATAACATTCAGGAATTTTGTTTTATTTATTTTGTAACGAAATATACTCATTTCACGTGCCCTGTTGCTGGTCTGCTTCCTTTAAGCACTGCCTGGTTACTGTTTGTTTAGAAGTTCCCTTGATGAGAAAGAGCGTTATCTCATACGTTGATTTCGAGAGCTCGACAACTCGCAACAATGTAATTAAGTTTCCACATAATTAATCATAGGATTCATGTTACATAAATTCAGTGTCTCTTGAAACTATGCAGTATACAAACCAATTATGTCGTTACAGATTCTGATCAGTTAAAATAGCTTGGATCAATTTTAAATACATTAAAATTGCTAGAATACATTAAAATTTCGAAATTCATATTAATCATGTTTTAGTCATTTACTATAATTCAACTTGTTTCTTAAAGAATATTTTTTAAATATAATGTTTTTGCAATTCTGTAGTTATGGAGAAAGAATTATTAGCTTATAACTTTAATAAACTGTTTAACATTTTTACTGCCGAGATCACTTTGATGGCTCTTAAATCTATTTTGAAATTAGCAGGAAATTATAATTGGAGGTATCACATACAGTCCTCTTTCTTAATATAATTTAAAAAATTAAAAAATGAAGTAATGAAATATGAGTGGGTGGCATTAAATATTAACATTAAATATTATAAATACATTAAATAAAGGATTCGAAGTTCTCTAAAATGTTACATCTTTGTTTTTATGGATGCTTCATTTCTGACTAATAAAGCTAATATAATTACAATCAAATAAATACCAAAATACAGATTGTAGTTTTAAGCGTCAAGTGCTTAAGTCTGTTTATGTAGAAATCTCACCAATCTCTGACAAATATCAAATTAATTTACGTCTGACATATAACCTAGTACATTGGTGTTCAATAACTACGAAATAAATGGGAAAATTGGCATATTTGGTGTATGAAAACGGGCTGTTTTGTTTAGAGATTCGATATCCTCGTTACTAGCTGCAGAAGGAAGCTTGATGACAAAAGTAGTCCTAGCTCAGTATGTCATTCATTATATCATTGGCAGCCCGGGAATCAGCATGAAAGTGAAGGAAAAGAATCCAGCAAGAGGCTGTCCAAGAATCGAAATCACTCGCGATAATCTCTTTTTGTGTCTTTAGGTACTATTCCACAAGTCAATCTACCTTGCTTCGCAACTTGCAACATCGACAAAAATGATAAATCTCCACGAATGGTTTATAAACTGTTGCATAAATCATATATATGCAAGATTAATTGTCTGCATCCCGCAGTTGTGGACACTCGCACAGAAGGGTTAATTTCAATTGCTCTTTAGATTAAGTCATCTTTTACAACAATGGCACAACTTACTCTACTCTACAAAATGGCATACCGGGATCTTTACTTAAGAGATATGATTATGGTCTACAAAAGTATTCTCGACGGTTATTGGTTTCGCAAATTACTGGAAACTGTTGACATTACCATAACATCCAGTAACTAGCCACACACAGGACCGGTAGTTTGATGGTTTGGCAGGGACTGCTGTAGACCAGAAAAACTGGTATCCTATCCTGTGATTACAGTGAGGTACAGAGATCACATCCTTGCTCAGCATATTCTCTCAGTTGTTTTGGTCATGTGTCTCATGCCGTTTTTACGAAGATGAAGCACGTGTTCACAGAGCTATTGTTCACTGCTTAGAGATGGAAATCCGCTTGTAAGGAAGAGCCATCGAGATCGACCGAATTAAATCCAACTGAGCATGTATGACACATGACTATAAGACGTTCAATTTTTTTTTGCATCACTCTTTCTCGAACCTTTACAATCTACTACGTCTTACCTTACAATTTACTATGTCTACACCGTATACAGATACCCCGAACCTCCACAGATGACCTTCCATTGATATGAGGGACGCTGTTGGAAAAATGTCTTCAATAGATGTCATTTTATTTCATACTGCTATTCTTTCACTTTTATCACTAATAACATCACGCTTTTGTTTATAAATACTATTAAATTACTTGGTGGTAATTTTTTTTGCAGATCCTCACAGTGGTGTGTTTTGTTATACCTCGTGATCTGTGAAAGTTTCAATCAATGCGATTAAATATTTTTTTATCCTCTTTACTTTCGCTTTCATATTGCTTAATTTTTAGATCTGTAGCTCAACCACGTAAGACTTACTCACATCGTTCAGTTTCAGTCAATTCAACCATGCGAGATGAGATCATAGAGCTTGAATTTTACGTTTCTGTAAACTGAAATTATCTAGCCAGGTTAAATATTTTATTGCACTATTTATTATACTCTGACATGTTAATAAGCTACTGTGCCATAATGGTAAATGCCAGTTTTAGTATAAAAAAATCACATATTTGCTCATCTTCCGTTAACATGGCAAACCATGAAATTCAAAATGCCTGATTTGAATAGATCTCTAAATTCAATGATGTGTTCTCTACCTCATATGATTCTTTGAGTGCTTATGTAAAAAAGAATTACATGGATCAAAACATACTAATTTCTAGTCACTCAAAGAAATTCGTTTATAAAGCAGACAGTACAGCATTTCGAAATTTCCCCAAAGCAGAAACTGAAAGAATTTACTCTATTTCACACAATGTTTTGAGTAGCAATGTACGGAATATCTTATATTTTGGATGACAGATATTATTTCAGTTAGTTATCAATGAAATAATTTAAACGAAATGCAAAGATATAACCTCCACTGCTGAAAAATATATTACTTATTTTTAAATACATTGCGAAATGCATATGGCAAAAACAGAAACTCATTTCATAAAGATATAAGGTATTTTCTCCCTCCTTTCTACATGTCTTCGGGGTGTAATTGTAGCACACTTGGCGCGTATTCGGGAGGTCCATGTTCGACTCCCGGAGAGGGCACTATTCATTTTTCATGTACTCTTGCTTAAAATCATAATATCTTTATACAAAAGAGCGTGTAAGAACAAGAACATTTTAAGCATAGGTTTCTTGTCAGTTGATTAAGAAAGAAGAATTACCTCTTTGCTATTTATATTATTTCGCTTTTTGTTCGGAGAACCAAGGATTTTATTGCTTAGCCAAACTTCTGTCAAACGATGTTTGTGAAAATGGCGGAAAAATTGAGAATACTCTTATTTCAACAGAATTTTGGAACATGTATGGCATTTACTAGCAGGATGCCTAAGGCAGAATCTTGCAAACTTTTGAGATTGAGGTTCAGTTTTTTTCGTCTAATATTTTATAGTTGCTACATAAGAATATGTAATAAAATATATTTGCAGTTTCTACATCAGAAATGTAACAAAATGTATTTACCGTTTAAAATATTAAATTTGGCCTTTATCCATATATGAAATCTCAGAAATTCCTAACTAATGTTCCTAATGCTTTTGTGTATTTTCTTTTAAGAAATTATTAAAGATAATATTTAAACAGGAGAGTACTGTTACACATTACTTTATAAAAATTAAGTGACAAGAAGGAAAGAAGATAGTTTTTGCTAGTTAATTAGTCAAATAAGGAAATTAAATTAATTTGGTTCAACATAAACCTATATCTGAATTTTAAAATTCAGAGTATAAAATCCATTTTCGCACAAAAGCTGTAACAGATAACTTCTTACTTCAATAATGAATTTCAAAATTTCTGTTCTATTGAAAAACACTGATCATCATCATCAAACGAAAATGAGAATTAAAAAATCTTTATTTATAAAGCAGTTTATGTTAAATAACCAGTTTTTATCATTTGAAAGTTTATTGCGAATTATCATTTCCTTTAGCGCTCATTGGGATGCAAATGAAATTGAAGTGCTTTTAAGCGAGTTTTGAATATTTTAGACTTAGAAATTTTGGTAGTTGTCCCCCACTTGCAGTTTTATTTCCTACAATTCAGATCTGCCAGTTAATACTTCGGCATAAGCCATTTGCTAGCCGAAGTTGTATCGTACTATTAAATTCAACTTGCTTAGTTAGGCCAAATTTGTACAATCTTCAGCTATATTATTTTTTATTTGTAAATTCACTTTATGCTGTTTTACTACCTGCGAGTCGTGGAAGTTTGATCTCACACACAAGTTGTGAGTTCTGTTTAAATTCAAATTTAATAAAACGGTTCATTTAACACATTCACAGGACTTTGTCGTATTTACATAGAGCGATAAGTCGCTTGTCAGTCTAAAATGATCTGAAAAGTAGTTTAGTTAAAATTACACAATCATTATCCTCCATGTTTCGAGAAAAATATGCTTAAATATTTCGCACGTACTCCTTTTGAGGAAAATCGAGCTGTGACATTCACATGAAAATTTTCATTTAATCGATTCATAGAATACACAGATTGCTTCTTAGGCGTCATATAAAAGGTCGAAAAATAATGCAAATATGCGGAAAATATACGCAAATTAGAAAATGAATTTTGGGTTTTGGTATGAAGCCAGCGATATAAATTGCGGAACTGTATATGAACATAACAAATCGTGTACTGTTCAACGGAGAGCAACTGGTACGAAATTATAAATTCTGAACTTTCTCGAAAATTTAAATTTAAGAGTATACTTTTTGTCTACAGCACCTCTGCAAATACCACACTTATGATCACTTACAATTTAATTCAAATGAAAATATTCTCTGAAAATATCTTATGAGCTAATTTAATACTACTATATCTCCCATACCACCTCTTTCAACCCTTTCAATTGCCAATTCTAACGACAGATTTATTCAGATGTAATTTGCTTTTCTTGAATGCAGTTTACAGCGCCGTATCTCATATAAGCACAGAAGACTGAAGTATTTGTTAATTTTCCTTCCCCAGATATTACAAGTAAGAAGAATACTTTATTTCTTCTCAAGTCAACTGCCTGAATATATATCCCTTACGATAGATAGGCATCCTATATTGCGCCATTAATAAATATCTGACCTATTTTGTACTGAATGGAGAAGAAGAACTGAATGGAGCTAGTTATCTCTTTCGTGATGTGCGAATTTCACATTTAACTGAACTAAAGTAGAGAGCCGCACACTAAAGCACTGCGGCTCCTCCAGTATATAATCTTGAGTACAAGGATCATGAACGACTGATTAATCTAAGTTATTCGAATATGGGAAAGCATACGAGGGGTATATGCCTAAAGGAACAACAACAACAAATTTTATACGGTTCCTGAAAATGAATGCAACTACACGGGCTGGAATCCCAGCTAAAACCCCCCATAATAGGCAAGGGGTGGTAGACCAACAAAAATCACTGGGAGATAACACAAATTCACTTGCCGAGCACCCAAGTCCCACACCGAGTTCACACGGACATTTTAAGATTCTCCCTTATCTTACTTTCGAACCAGGCCCGAGGGTCACCACTCCCTGCTCTCGATGTTACTTGTGAGGCGTGACCTGTTCATCTGGGAATCTGATTAGTCGTCAAATTGCCCCATCCGGTACTAGGCGGGCAGCACGTCACCCAGGACATTAACCAGCACACCTGCCCTACCGAGCTACTAGTACCGTCGGTTTTAAGGCTAACGCCAATCTCCGGATCTTATGCAATGAAACGATCGTCCTCGGGTTCTGAAACCGCCATGCTCGTCATGCACTTTTGCTATGAAAAACTGACTCGTACTCATGTTATAAGTAGTGAAATCCATGAAAATAAACCATGCAGACAATCCGTTCCCTTGCTATGGAACTCTGGTTGAAATTGCAGCATTCAGCAGTCTTAGTAAACATTTGGGCACTGATGGGGTTTAAATCATTAACGTCATCTTAATCCTGAGTAAATTTGAAGTTTCAATTTCTAGTTTTAAAATACTCTTCATAAATTAAAGATTATTAAGTTACACTAATGCTGTACTAATGCTGTGAATCTATAATCTGTAAAACGTCCTTTTATCATAAAACTAAGTTTTTCCCTGAAAAAACGTGCAAAGTGTTAGCTTTTAGTACTTTTTTCAGCCAAGTAAAATGAACTCAAATTAGTTCTCAGAAATGCTGTCAACATGGTTTCAATAGCAGTTGTTAGAGGAATATTTTCTGCAATATAATATGGTAGTTGCCTTCATAATGTAAAAGAGCGTAATATAAATGTTAAATAAGTTACATTTACATTCATAGAGAGATTTCATTTGCATTCACGTATTTTATTTCAGAGTGAGTAAAACTCTATTTAGGAAGCGAGTATCTTTAATAAAATGCGCAAATGCACTCATTTTAAGTAAATAATTGTTATAAAGATTTTGGAAATGAGTTAGTTTATAGTGAGTTTTTAGATTATTGTAAGTTTCGAAATACTGCCTTTGCCGATTAAGAAAATCCTTTACCTGCCAAGTAACCGAACTTACGTATTTTCTGCAATAACGATCGCAATCTAATTCTTCTTTGACAAATAAAATGCTCCGTTTTAATCACAATAAGAACTTGTCGCTCCTGTCTTGATTTACTGATTGTATTTATTTCTGAAAATAAATTTTTCTGACCCTATTCTTACATTAAAAGTTTTACCCAACGGTTTCCTAAGACTTAATGAAATGCATTAGACTTTCGACTACCACAGGTAACATTGGAGACGAGATTCGCGGTTAATTCCAAATATAATTAATTCAACGGAAATTAAGAATAAACGGATGTTAGAAGAACAGCATACATTATAATCAAGAGAAAATCACTGTGAATAATTTAGTTGCATTTTAAGTAGTTTAATGTGAAATGAAAGTTTATTTGGTTATATAAATTAAAACGACATTGAAAACAAGAAACACTGTAAAACAGAAGGAACAATACTTTTGTTAATAAAGAATCAAGGGAAAATTAAGATTAATGGTATTAATTTAAATTATTTTAATAATTTAGTAATTTATTTTAACAGAAAATTTAATAATGCTTATAAAGATTGAAACGGGGATGCATAAATGAACATTTCATAGTGAACATAATATCAAATTGTGTTACTGCTGTTGTAAAATATTTGCGAATTAATACTATTTGATTACCATATATTTCAATTTTCGGGGATCCAAGGTCGGTGGAAAATCGAGTGTTAACATACAATGCCTATGTTCAAAACTGTGACACACGGTAGCAGTTCAGAGGTTATTTCTCCAGCATTTCAAAGTAGAGCGAAATGGAGCAGTTTCAGAACGCAAATCTTTCTTAAAATAGGTTAAATAGTTTCGAACTATTGATTCTGTAAATGCTACAGTTAATCTGCAATTCAGTTTATCCCCTCGGTTAATTAGGAGTGTACTGCATTTCAGTTTGTGAAATAAATATTATTTAAACATAACACCATTAAAAAATATAGAATTTATATAAATAACCGTCTCCGCGGTTAGACTTCAGTTCATAACAAAATTAAGATAGATTTGTCTTAGAAAACTGAAATAAACATAATTAAATATTAAATATCGTGTTTAAAAGCAATAAAAAGATCCATTCGATTTGTGATTAAACTGATATCTTGACTGAAGAAGACATTAATGCTGTTTGTTACTGAAAAATGAAGAAATTATTGATAAATATTTGTATTCAGAAAATTATGGAAACACATAACACAGCGAAACCTTTAGCTTGAAAACTCGTATTAAGCAGAGCTAGTTAGCTTACTGTTATGAATTAGCATTGTTATACTATTATGAAATGCAAAAATTTTCAACTGCAACAAATATATATATATATATATAGTGTAAGATAAAAATATGTAAATAAAAATTATAATTTAAACTAGCGGTAACCCTGTAATTCCATGCTGTACTGGCAAGATGTGTAGTGATAAAAATTCATGATTTTTGTTTTTGATTGCGAGGAAACATGCAACGGTATTCGCCAAAGAAAGGGATGCCTTTGAACCTCTTAAGGGAACGTGGCTCATATTCATGTTACACATTGGGAAAGCCTCGAAAACGTCCATGCAGCCAGTCCGTTCGTCGAGATTCGAACCCAGACCGTACTGCCAGGCTTCAGCGATTTTATGGCTGTTCCGCTGATGGGCTGTTCATGAGTTTTAATGCCGTAAATAGGAAATCTGAGTTCTGCTTTTATCGAATGTCGAACGACAATTTACAACTAAATTTCTATTTCCGCGAACTTTATAATATTTACAAATATAATTACTATAAATGATATACAGTTTTTTGTATAAGTAATGAATGAACGGAATGTTATTTAGCTAATAAGCGTTTTATATAAAGCCACGTTTCTAATATTTTTGACAGCCTTACATCTGCACTGACATTAAACTATATAATTTAATAAACACAATGCGAATTAATACTATAGCAGAAGAAATAATTTTGTTTATCATCAAACAAAATAAAATTTTTAAGATCCAAAATTGATTTCTTGCATCATAATTCAGTCTCTTATTGTTAGTAAGAAAAAAGCATTAATTAGACGCACACTGGTTGATAAACGAGATAGATTTAGTGAAAGCAGTCTTTCAAAATGGCTTTCAATGATTATTTTATTATCATATTTCTGTTGAAAAGATAATTAACCTGACATTTTCCCCAAGTTTCTGCTGCTTTTTTTCGTGCTGAAATCTGACGTGCATTGTGGACATAGGAACACTTTTATTTAACGTCAAATTCTGATTCTAGGGTACAATGAACTAAATAGATTTGTTTAAAATTTCACATGCGTTGAAAATTAATTAAACTGTTACTTGCATTTTTAATTGTGCTAAAGTCTTTTATGTGTTCTGAATATTTTGCCTCAGTTATAAGCCAATTCTAAAATCCTCCATATGAGCATAATAGCAAAGTTTTAAAAATTTATCTTTTGCCTTACATTGGAAAGTAATTAAGGTATTGATCGGATATCGTTAGCTAATGCAATGAGAATTAAATGAAACTTCAGCATGTCAGATTCTTTCTGTATTTCTTTTTGTAAAGATAACAGAAAATGCATTGATATTTTTTTTTGCCTCGCATTGAATTAAATAAGAATTTGGACGTTTAATAAATCTCGCAATCACGTACATTAATTCTTCATTTCGAGAAATTGCAAATTTACTTCATATGGGATTCGTATGCTACTGGTTTTCTTTTTCTTCGTTAAATTCTCCATTTTGTGAAAGCTTTCTAACTCATTTAAATTCTCCATTTCATAAAATCTTGCTTAAGTATGAATATTTAATGCGCATATTGGGCATCAAATGGGATTATCTTTCTTTTTCTTTCTTCAAGGTACGCCGAATCGTTAGCATGTTTGATGTCTGCTTGAAGCTTCTCGTGATCTTTGTTAAAATATAGAATTGCACTTGATGTCTACATCTTAAATGTAAATGTAGTTGTAGAAGCATACATGGACATGGAAAACATTAAATATGAACTGTGCTTTTGCTGATAATTTAATGAAGGATATTCGAATAAGTACATGGGGAGGTTCAAACAGAAGGAAAAAACACTTTAGGTCTTTGCATAATACAATTGATACCATGTATCGGAATGTTTCGCCAATTAGAATAAGAAAGAGCTGAAATAATAGTATAACTTTATTTTAAACCTTTAATGAAGTTTTGCAATCGAAACCAAATCTCTAAATTTGATAATTTAATATATTAAAGATAATGATAATACTAGATAATATTCAATAACACTAGAGTTAATGATAATAATAATAAACTAGAGAAAGGACCGAAAATTAAATGTATTTTTTTAGTTGTTTCGGTTTAATCGTATATGGAATTATCGAGAGTTTGCTGTCTTTAACAAAGATAATTATAAAATAGAATTGCAGAGAAGGAAGTAAGTAAATGGATCTATTGAAATATTGCTGAGGTAGTAACAGGTTTAGAGAGCATTTTTATTTACGGTGACTTTGTAACCACGTAATCGTTGAAAATGCGAGCTAAATTGAGTAGTTTTATGCTTTCACACTACTTAGATCCCTACATATATACCTGATTTAAACTGTAATACACACGCCATACAGAATTCAGTATCCAAATTTCAGGAAGTAAATAACAGAAATATTTTTATAAAATAAGAAAATATACAATTAAATCTAATTAAAATGATAGTTATTTACATTCTATATGCAAACTATCTATAATGAAATATTTTTTTCAGGGATGAAGAAGAATGCTTGTAATTCTGCTTGTCGAATACTAATAAATATGAGAGGCCATATATAATTTACCCAGTTTTCTTTTCAGCTGGAGAATTGCGTGGAAAACATCAGTGATTCAAAAATGATACGGTTTCTGTTTTGTAAAGGATATACATCAAAGCACAGGAATGGTAATTATAAACAAAATGATTGCAGTAAACATAGTGCAGTAGCAAGTAAATTCAGAAATGGTAAATGGAAGCAAAACAAATTAAGCCTTATGCATCAGCACGTTTAATATTCAAAGTGTGTTTTTTAAAAGCAAAAGTGGCATTTAATGCTCAGTTTCTAAATATAAACAAAGTATATATTAATTACACGCAAGTGCGAATTCTGAAAAATATATTCAAAATTATTGGTTGGAATTACATGCTGTTTATGCGAATAGTGCAATGCCTAATACAGTGAGTCGAATAAAAGATTTTGTAAGCATCTAATATTTTTATATGCCATTGTTTTTGTCGACACTGATTCCTTTCGTTCCAGTTCCGATGTTCGCATTTTAGGGATGTGTAAGCAAGCGGCTTTCGGAAGACTTTGATGTCGTTATTACAAATAGAAAAAGCAGGCGTAAGCGATATTGGGTTTGAAAATGACGTTTATTATTATAACGGCTGATTTAAATGAATTGATATTTTAAAACTAAAAAAGCAAAAAATAATCAATGTTCCAGTGAATGAGAGCTTTCGAGCTTAAATCGTATAAATCCGTGAAATATGAACAAAACGATGTGAAACAGTAAGAACAAAATAACTGACAATTTCAAAGCCCTTTTGAAATGTATATAAAACATCGTTCGTAAGCGAATGATTAAACTAACAATATGTTCATGAGCACAGTTTAATCAAATTTCTTGCAGAATGGTTAATTTTAATAAGAATACTCCCCCCGCAGCTGGGGATCTAGCCGTTTATAGGCGTCAGCTGCTATTAAGGTAGGAAGCGTTGAATTCTTTATTATGGAGAAACCTCATAGGTGAGCTACCGAACGGACAAATTACATCCATGCCTTCTCAAGGATTCGAACCTGGGTCCTTCGGTACGGCAGTCAGAGTCACTAATCACTTTTTCCTCTGGAGGGTTTTTAATAAGAGTATAAAATATGTTATTCATCTGATAGCACATAAATCAAAAAATGAATGATGCTAAAAGGTATATTATCTGAAATTTTTAAATATCCCTTAAAAGCATTCTTTCTGAATTTTCGTTTTGGAGACAATTAGAACAGGTGGTTTATTCTAAAACTTTGAACAACATATAATATTCCACGTAGTTTCAGAATTTTAACAAATAAGGGCTTTTTGGAATTTTGTGTTATTTTGATGAATCTGTGAGAGGAACTCTTAAAATGTTTTTTTTCCAATTTAATAAGTTTCTTAAAGAAAACAAATTGCATTTCTTCTAATATTTACAGTAACAGAATGTTGCATTGTGTTGCATTTTTTCTTCATAGTTGATGCAGAAAAATACAAACTTAACTTTACTTGGATGCAGAAAGATATAAATACTTTTTTGATATTACATTACTTTCAAGAGTAATTATAAAGTCAAAAATTATCTTATTTCTGAACAAATATCTTTTTTTGCTTCTAATTTTTACAGGTGACAAAAATTTGTGCTTTTATCTTAAGAGACAGTATTATAGTTCGGTATCAGTTCTAAAACGAACTTTAAATTTTTATTTTTGTTTTAAATTTCGCTTTCACTTGAAAGAAGTTTGAGTTAAGTGAGCAGATCAGTATTATTTTATATTTGGTGAAATTCAGTTAGGAAAATCTCCTGAAAAATTATTATTCTTGAAATTATTCAAATTAATATTCTCATGAAATATTATTATTCAAATCATATTCTCAGCGCACTGATTACATAATTCTAAATTTCACTTACCATTTCCAGAATCCAGAGCTTTCACTTTAAATAAGAACAAAAGCAAAACCAATCCGGAAAATTGAAACATTTTACAAAAGAGAATATAAATCAAAAACCGATGTTTTGTTTTAAGTAAGCTTTAAGAAACATTTTCTTTTATTTGGTAATAAATGATAAAGATAAACTGGGCAATTTTGTGGGATTTACGCCGTCAAACCTTTTTACGGAATGAATTGATATTGATGTCTAGTTCCAAGTAACAAATAAGAAGCAAACTCGTGTCCAGTTCGGATCACAGTGTTTGTCTGCCGAGTTTTCGGAGTCCGCACACGCTTTGGCATCAGTTAGGAGTGAAGGGCGATGAAAGCGCAAAACTCCCCGTCGATTAAGGAAGGGGTTAGGGCGGGAGGTTACTTGGGAGGGTAGAACTGCGGCGACGCGACATAAAAGAGTAAAAGTTGAATTGTAACAACCAGCAAGTGTCGCTACAAAGAGAAGGTGAAGATCAATAACGTAATTATGCATGTGCTAAATCATGAACAGGATGTTTCTAAGAAGCGCGACAAAAGTAAAAATTTAAAAGTGTTATAAAACTATGAATATACATATGTTAAGAATAATGATAAGTTGTATAATACAACTTAAAATTTATAGCTAGAAATTTATGTTATAAATCTACAATGTATGTGTTTCACTTACAGCAAAGATCTTCAGCAAATTTCATATACTATGTCTATATATTTCTATAGTCGAACAAATCTAAATTTGTTACTCTGGTAACATGATTCCGGTAATGTTACTTAAATTTCTAGCTCGGTAAATGGACTACGAGTTTTCTTTTTCAGCAATATTTGTATATATACGAAGATAAACGTAAATGTCTTTGACGAAGGATGAAATGCTTCTTTCCTGAAATTCTCATATCTTCTAAAAGATTGCCTCAAGCAATTAAGTACCTAATCTCTATTAATTCTAACTTTTATTGCTCCTAAAAGTTTTAACTAATTAAGTCCAGGTTCAAAATAATAGATGTCCAAAAAATTAAAAGCATATACCATACTGTATCAAGTGCTTGAAAGATAGTAAATATAGAAATACAATGTTTGGCACTAAGCATTCACTTAGAAATAAACGTTTTACCTCATTTCATCGTACAAATAGCTGTTTAAAGAAGTTGCACGATTATTTCGTATTTGATAGAGTGTTTGGCTTCAAATAAAGGCATAACTGCTCATCTCAACGATTAAGAATAATCAATAGTTAAAGCAATGAATAGCTAATAAAAGTGAAATATTAAAAATGCATAATTTTTTGCAGAAAATATTTTAGAACTTCACAGCACAAAGTAAAAAACTAATCCCACAGAAATTTAAAATTTATTCAGCTAACGTTAAAAAAAGTAAAAAAAAATATATGTGGAGTTTTACTTATTTAAATCCAATGTTCAATTGCAAAACCCCACAACACATCAAATTTCTAAGTAGTTGGTCAATAAGTATTAAATAAATCGACGAAGCCAAGCAAAGGCCTAAAGTAAGGCCGAGCGTAGTAGCTAAGAGAGAACGTAGTCAAACGGCAAACGCGCGATTGTCAGAAAAATCAGACTCTCTCTGTAGAAGTCTGTGAAGCATCGACTTAAATAGCACTTTTTACTCAATTGCATTCTCTGCACTTCTGAAATTACATTTTGGTAGGAAATTGTAAGCTAAAATTAGAATGGATAGAAAAGTTGCATAACTTAAAATAACTATTAATAAAATTAGGATAAACCTTGCAAATAAAACTAAGTTAAAAAAGACAAGGACCGAATTTTCGATGGAATACTTACTTTTTTCTTTCTGTGTACAGTGAAGCTTCAGGTTTGACACCTAATCGAAGGAAAATGTTTACAGTGACTTTCAATAAAAAAAAATGTTAAGAAAATAAAAAAAAGTGATACAGCCAAAAAAGGAAATTTCATCTCATGACGAAAATTATACTACATAAGCATTTCTACTCTCACAGTACTTAATTTAAAAATGAATAAAAACTAAGCGAATGCATTATTCCATTTGCTTTTCTTCAATAATGTGTTTTAAAGATTAAAAATGTTAATCTTGCTTAACTGAATGCACATATATGCTAATTAAAATCACAGTGTTTAAGGCCAAAGGATTAGGTTACTGGAAAACGCTTATCTGTCTAACGGGGAACGATGGCATTGTGGAAGATTTTTTTTTAAGTTAAGCGTTAAGTACCTATTTTAATCTGCCTAAACATAACTTTGCTATGACTGAGACTATCTTCGCAGCTAGCTAAAAAGGTAGAAAAGTACAAAAAGGTATCCACGTTACTTGTCATGATTTAAAAAATGGTAAGGAGAAATGTTTAGATTCCATCTATGAAATTTCAGCTTCAAATATGAATACCTCGAGGGCAAGCCAAAAAAGCGGGAGAAATACCTTATAGGGTAGAAGAAGTTAGCAGCTACTTAAACGTTGCCAAGAATACTATATAAAATATTGCTTTCATTCCCTATTTAAGCTTAACTTAATTTCGTTCTGGTGACGGTCAAAGAAAAATTGAAGGTAAGGAGAGAATTAGCATTTAGTTACATAAGCCTTACAAATATATCAGTTCCAATGTAAAATATAAAAAATACAATGTAAAATCCAATGTAAAATATGTAAAATCCAATATAAAACATGTAAAATGTGTAATGTAAAATGTAAAATGTGTTCCAATGTAAAATATATATGTAAAATATAAAAAATACGATGACTTTGCTCTGCGCGAACAGGCAACCTATAATTAACTTTCCGCAATTTCAGGATCTTTATCCTAGACCAGTACTTTCGCGAACATTCTTATATGTTATATAACCACTAGTATAAATACTGACCCTGCTGCTGTTCATCCCATATTTCTTTCCTTTGTTAGAACAATTATGACGTAGAAAGTTGTCAGGACCGTGTGTTCTGTGCATACTTTTGGCGAACATATTCGTGAAGTAATTAAAGTCCTGATCTTGAACAGGGAGCTGAATGCAGCTATGTTCTGTGGTAGAATACTGTGGTTAAGTGGTAGAATAACTGCATGTAAGAAGGATTTAAAATCCTCTTTTATTAAATCACTATTATTTACAGCCACTTCCCAACTCAGGAGGGATAACAGAAAATCATGACCGCACTTGGGTTTAACTTGAACAATCAAATAATTTTAAATAAAGTTAAATAGAAATTAAGTAGTCGTTGCTCACAGAGCTATCAACGCGAGGTTGGCCTCTATGCTAAACGATCAATAGTGCGTAGTAAGATTTAGCTAATACTAACGCACTTAGATTATTTCAATAAGTAATAGTGTAACAGAGCTAAGGCTTAGAATTTAAATACTAGCTAGTCAGGTGGACGTCGAACAGAGCCGCAGTAATCTGAGACTAAAAGCTCTCTCACACCGAGAAGTTCCTTGCTAACCTTTAAATACCAAAACTTGGCTCCACTTCAAATTAGCATACAGCTGAAACGCGCGCTCATTCTAACGGGAAGATGAAATAAGAACTTACAGGAAAGAAAAAATTAACATAAAACTTTGTTAGTTTAAACTAAAACCTTACAAAGTCTAAATTTAATCTTACTTAGTTTAAATCACTATTGGAAATGCAATTTGGAGAATTTCATCTAAAGGAAAAATGATCTGCGGTGAGACTTGTTAAAGATGTGAAAACTATGAAGCTAAATCCTTCTTGTCTTCATTTTGCAGCCTTCTACTCAGCCACAATAATACCCGGACTCTGATGTAATTATATCGCTAAGCCTTGTCATTCCTGTGCCTTCGTGCCAAAATATTGCAGATACATATGTATGAAGAAATAAATTCAGAGCAAATTTTTCACAAAGACCAAAAATTGAAACTCAAAAATTGAAACTTTGAAATATTGGTTCTAAATTTCTTACTTAATTTCTTAACTGAAACTTTTTCTGCAGTTTAATGCACGAAAATTAGGTATGATTAAATTACGTTTTTAAAAAAATTGTTTTGCAATTATATAGACATATATATAGTATATAAGTTTTAGAAAGTAGTAAAGGAACGTGAGGGACCTATTTGGTCAAGAATTTTGCGCATTGAGCTTCAAAATTAAAATTAAAGATAAGCAAAAGGAGTAAAAGTGTTGGATATATTTTATATGCTTTTATATAAAACTTATAACGTATTTTCTCCCTCCTTTCTGTAGGCCTTCACATGGAAATAAATCATTTAACACATTTCAGCTATATAATTGAGTACATATATTCAAGTAAAATGACTGTGAGGTTTATTTCCTGAAGTGTAGGAGTCTTGTGAAAAGCCACCAAAAAAGTTAGTAAAAATAAATAAATCATTAATAATTCAAACTAAATAAAGTGTAAAGAGATATATAAAAAATTCATAATTTAGATTAAATGAATGACAACTAGTCAAGTAATAAATTAAAATACACGATCTGAAACGGAATAACAATTCCACTCAAAAAACGAGAAATAGCAGGTTCTCCGGCTGAGTTTAAGCCTTGAATGTGAGAAACGTAAGAAACCAACAAACATAAAGTTAATGATAAATGATAAGTATAAATATTCTAAACCGAAATAACAATTATAATAAGCATGCAGATGGCTTAAAGTGGCTGCAAATTGTTAAAGGTAAAAATGTTATGGATGGGAAAATGAAATTGAAAAATTACCTTTTGAAATTTTGAAACATGTGAAACATAAGGGAATGTAATATGACTCATATTAGAAATATTAGATGTAAAATTATTATATGAGTACTTCTGAAGTGCAAATTATGATTAGTATATCTTAAATTTCGTAATCGTTCTACAAAATCTCTTTAATTTTTATAAATAGACCAAGGATTGTAATTATTTGTGCTTCATTTAAAATTAATTTTTAAAAAGTAAAAATGTTTAGAAATCATTTTAATACCTTAAATAAAGAAATAATCTTTTACAGCGTACATATATCTCAGTGTCTTAGCTCCTCCTAAAACCATTGTTAAACTCATTAGCATATTAATTACAAAGTATGTATGCATGGAACGTTAAGATATACCACAACTCTTAAAAGATATAAGAGCTTCCTGCAGTCTGAGTGAATATTACGAATTATAGCAACTTCAAATGACTATTTACCTTTCACACTATCACAAGTAAACTCCCTTTCAACATGCTCTCTTCAATAGCTTTCAGTGAAAGCAATTTACCCCAAACACTGAAACCTTTCCCCATTATCTTAATGGAGATCATTACACGGTTCAGCGCTATGGCATTGTTAACAGACTGAGTTTTATATGCTCAAAAGAGAAGAGATATACTTTACATGAGTAAGATTTTATAATGTCTGTAGTTTGTTTTAAGGAAAGTAATTAGTCTTATATCTAATTTTAGTTTAACGTTGGATAAGTTGTTAAACATTGTGTGACCATAAAATGAATAAATGCTCTCAAATAATTATAATCGCAGAGCTTAGAAAATATTTAATTATTTCATTTATTGCTTGTAAATCAAATTTCAATTATTAAGCCTTTTGCATTAAATTTATTTATTAAATTATTAACCATTTATGATTTTAATCCCATCGTATACAATGTTTTTTAATACAGTAATAATAAACTCAGTCCAGCGTTTAATTTCAACCAATGGGCATTGATATTTGATAAGTTATGTTTTTGGTAGAAATCACAATTTTTACTAAGATGCTTTGAAACCCTTGTCAGCTACTTCAATTTTCTGTTTTATATTTACATCAGCTATTAAAGTCTATGTTGATTATAAAGATCACTATTTTAGCGACCACTCCATTACAATGAGGTGCTCAAAACATTATCAAATGGTAATAGAATATTCAGTTCACTTTCATTACAGCGACTACTTATTATAAGATGCTTTCTCTAGATTTTAAGATGCTAACTATCAAATGGACATATCAAATGAGTACAAAGATTTGATTATTAATCTCCGGTGTTGTTGTGACTTATCTCACATCTCTAACAGGAACACAAGAACAAGTCCACGAAATTCCTTGTGGTAAAGAGAGCAAGATTGTGCGTATCGTTGGCAAGAACCTTGAGCACGATATAAGTGACAGTACCACTTTGCTCAGTCCCCCCCTCCAATTTTGATGAAGTGTACACTGGGAGGATGGGTCCGAGAGTATAACAGCCCTTTTCTTCTACCCTCAACCTCTCGAGAGGATTTTCGGCTCACCGCATATTTAGAAAGCCAGATTGACGCACAGACACTACACATTTAGAAACATTCAAGTCTTCTCCGGGATTCGAACCTGGGCTTTCAATACGTAAACAGCGTCGCCAGTCAGTAATCTCGGTTGGGTGGCTATTAATTTCTAGGCGTTAATATAGAAATTAGTTTTTACGATTTGTTTTAGATTGCATTTAGTTGCCTCTTTATCGTTCAATTTATGAATAGTCTTTCAAAATTATTTCTAACACCGTATTACCCACATAGCTTAACAACTTATTCACACGTGCACAATGCATCTATAAAGTTTTAGGATTGTTTCAACGCACTCCAGCAAACTTGTCAAACCAGAATTCGCAGATTATATTGCTATCAAATCTCAATTGACTCAATTGACTTTTCAGCTGAATTTTTCTTTTTTTTTACAATCTGCTTACAAACAGAATATTCTTAACAATTCATCATTTGCTTCGATCCAGCGAATATCAGTTGTCTGTTTATGTAATTTGAGCAAAAAGAGCAATACTGGCTTGCTGTAACGCTAGTAAAACAGAAAGAGAGACATTCGAGATTTTGCTCAAAGCGTACGATAATCAAGTATTAACCTAATCTAATGTCTTCTTTTGGCACGGATAGTTTCGTGTTGGACACGAAGATTGAGACTGAACCCATGGTCACCTTTTACAATCTCGAGTGGATGAGAACATCGAATAAATTCGACAATTGCTACTGAAATTTGTCAGCCGCTTTTTTTAATACTATCTGATGATCTTAATGTCTACTATAAAATGGAATACTCTATTGTCTACTATAAAATAGAACTACTTATAAAATGGAATACTTTTATAACTACATAAAGTTCTTAAATAAGAAAAAAAATGCTGGTTTTGTCTATCACAAAACAGATAGAAATTTGAATTTCTGCAAGTCATGATTTGATCCACATAGCAGATACTAATCTGGATTTCTTTAAACAAATTGTTGACTCCACAAAAAACTTCGGGTTTTGCTTCTGATCTTGAGGCAAACGGCACTTATCTGAGAAGACTCCCCAACACTATAGAAACTTAGGTTTCAGCAATCTCAAATGCCAGTTTCTTTTTTTAAATTGTGATGCAGATTAAATTTCTTTTGTACATCTATACTATTAAAATTTGTGCGTGTGTACCTGTTTGTTTGAAACATCATCTTCTCCGGAACGGAGGGAAGTTGGATTTCGACAGATATATTCCAAATTCCAAAAAATTCGTAAGAAACCATTTCGACCATGTTAATTTTCGTACGATTTTAATTAGCAGAAATATTAATTAAAAAAACTGAAGACGCTATATTGGGAAAAATAAATTCATTTACGAATTAGTTGTTGTGAGTTGCGCGAGACATTAATCGTTGATTGCTGCCCCTTGTTGCGAGGTGTAAAAAATTTCTGAAAACGCTAATTCGGCAACAAAATTTACTTACGAATTGGTTGCTACGGGTCGCGCGAGCTATTAAATTTCGATCGTTACCGGTTGTTGCGAGACATTAATTATAAACTCTGAAAACGCTAATTTGGCATCAAAAAATTATTTACGAATCGTTTTTTTTGCTTGAAAAGCCCGCTTGTTATTATTATAATTTATGATAATCCGATTTATGATAAACATAACAGTTATTACTTTATGTTATGATGAGTATGTGCATCGAATTAACATGAACGTTTTTGTTATTTTTTAAAATATACTTAAACTGAGATCTACAAGTAGTAAAATTTTCTAAGCATAAGAACAAAACGTCTTACTTCCTTGTACGAAATAAAGGAAGCACTGTAATCCCAAAAACTTTCGGGTATCATATTTCAACGAAATATCCGTTTCAACCGCTCAAAACCATTTAAACGAGGTTTTTGATAGACATCTGTACGTGAGAACAGAATAAAGGATAGTTTTTGCCCAAAAGGATTGCAAAATAGATTTAAAATGGATTCAGGAGAGATGTTTTTCTTGACGTATGTGCACGTACGTACGTATATATGTATCTCGCACAACTGAAAAACGAGTAAGCATAGAATGTCCAAATTTTGTATATAAGACTGCTATAACATGCAGCTGTGCACCTCCATTTTTGGTTGCGCCACTGATATATAAACATATATATATAGTGTGGGAATATATATTGTTCTGTCTTTAGCAGTTAGTACAGATGGCGCTATCATTGCGACAAAACAGTGCCATTTAATTCTTGTAACTCACCATGAAGAGACCCGTACCTTGAAGCGTCAAAATTCTTAAATATGTATCTTTCTTCTTAATATTATTTTGTGTTGTCATCGTAATAAATGTTGTGTGTGAACTTTGCTTAATCCTTGAAAGTAGCGTACCGACCACATATAATCTACACCCTGTGACCACACGTCTAGAAAAGCATGAAGCGCATCATGACCGCTCATTTCTTGGAGCCACCAGTGAGGACTTGCCAGCTAGAATTTGGTCGGTAAGATTTTGAATTATTTATTTCTTGGTATCAATCTTTGAAACAGAACAACATGACGGATGTTCTAGGAAAATCCAAGAAGAAACGCACTGTTACACGTAGTAAAGTTACTACACTTCTAAATAAACTTGAGAAACTATTATTGGAAGAATTAAGCAAAGAACATCTAGAAGATTCAAATTCATATTATGTTTATGTTTATATTTTCCTGTATTTTGCAATTTTAATGAAAATGTTTTGAGGTTTTATGTATTTTTGTATTATCGCGAAGTGAGAACTGAATTAATTGAATGAAAAATATATCTCTAATAAAATTCATGAAAATAAATTTGAATGAAATGTAACAAAAATTGTGCATAATTTAATAGGCCATACAAGGAAGTCATGTGGTGACCACATCAAATATTTTTATTTAATATAGCAGCAGAAGCTACTAAATATGCAGACTCAGAGGGTGACAAAATGAAGAGAAAAATAATTTTGAACAATAGAAATTAATGCAAAAGTGCTGGCGTCGTTTAGGTTTAGTTAGAATGCTTGTTACTGAGGCGTAAATAAGAAATAATTAAAAAAATATAAATAAAAAAAATCTAAAAGCTTTCATATTTTACATTACGTCAAAAGCTGCGTTTTTTTAACGTTTTGCGTGTTACCTTTATTAATTAAATATCATTATCTTCGCATAACCATAAAATTTATTTCGATAAAATTTATTTCAACAGCAATATCGTACAATAATTTTAAAATGAGCATATCTTTAGAGTTTCCGATATACAGTCTCGCGAACTAGAGATAAAAATGTTTTTTTTTTCCGCAGAACATTGCCATTGCTCACTTTGAAATAGTTAATTTTCTTAATCAAAAATTCGTTAACGTTTCACAAAATAGGAAATAGATAATAGAACAAATTCCAAATTCTAAATTTGGGCTTCCAGATGCCAATATTCGGGTGGAAACAAACGTTATTCAAAATTTAATGGCTCTAGGCACCGTTGTTTTATCATAATGCGAGAAACATATATACATTTATGCAGATTCTTCATTATGAAATTACTCTCTCGCCGCTAAGCTCGCAGTCTACCAGTTTGCTGTTGCACTCATTTCTGCTAGCCCTTTCGTTTATATATCTTTTTAGCTTTATTATTAAACATCGTTTCTTCGCACCTACGCCATGCATAATTCAATACCAAAATCACAAAAACGTTAAAAGCAGCATATGCTTACAATTCCACATGCAGTTTTTAGGGTTGGCATGAATCTTTCTATTTTTTCATGTGTTTTCTCAGTTTATCATATCAATGCTCAATTCTCTTAGAGAGATGGCTTAAAGTTTTTCTTGTCTTTTTATAGTTAACGTTTTGCATTTTCGCGTTAAATTAAAGTAATTAATTAATTTAATTAATTAACTAGTTAAATATTATTTAATATCACGTTCTTTCCACTTACGCCACATAAAATTCAATTCTACAGCAAAATTATAAAATATTTAAAAACAGCATATCTTTAAAATTTCCAATAGACAATCTCGCGCACTAGAGATAAAAAAGTTTTATTCCGTACAGTGTCGTCACTGCTCGCTTTCAAATCGTTGAGTCTTTTAATCGAAATTTCATTAAAGTTTTATAAAATATGATATAAATAATACAAAAATATATAACTTTATACTAAGTGATAATGAATACTTTCAATTAGATAAATCACGACGCATTTACAGTAATTCAGCGCAAACCCCATTTCGAGACTCAGCCTCTTTTGAACTAATAAAATACATGGCCAATGGTATAATGGACTTGTGAGAACATAGAATTCTCACGGCGCGCAGTGTATCTCATCGCCGCTGTAATCGTAATCGCCGTCTACGACGTGCGCGCATTGTATAAAAAACTGGACGGACTGGTTCTTCGCTCTCTTTCTGCATAACGTCTTTCTACTGTGCGTGTGGGGCCTTAGGCCTCACACGTCTCGCACCATCGTTCTTTGAACCATCATCATGTCGATATGATTTTTTTTACGAGATGGAGGAGAAGTCAAGTTCCAATTTAATGAAAAGTGCATAACTGAGGGATAAGGACAATGGAAGAAATTAATTGGTCATGCTGCGAGTCCATAAGATGAATCTACCTCAAAGAAATTACCTCTTGTGCTTTGTGTTCAATATGTTTAATCTTCGTAACCCGTATCTTCGAAAGTGACGGCCATGTTCTCGATAATTAGGAATTTATACAAGAAATTGCTCTCTTTGTAAGGTTAGCTATTTAGCTTTAGTTTAAATATATCTGATTGTTCATTTTTAGACCCAAGTGTGGTCTTTACTTTATCCCTCCTGAGTTGGGAAGTGGTTGTACATAATAGTGATTTAATAAAAGAGGATTTTAAATCCCTTTCAAGTGCATTTATTCTCCAACTTAATCACAGTATTCTACCACAGAACATAGCTGCATTCAGCTCCCTGTTCCAGATCAGGATTTAAGGAGTTCACAAAGATGTTTGAAAAGAACATGCACCGAACACTCAGTCCTGACATCTTTTCTCGCAAAAAATACACTTCACATTAAATAGGCATTTTTGGAAATTGTTAATAAGTATTGTACTATCGATGTTTTCAAATTTACGAAACTGCACTTTCCGTTAAAGATGAACGATGTTGATAACATGCATGTCTACCATATCGGACAGTATCTGTAAGTCGTTCATGAATAGTTTTTGTAACATATATGATGTATAATAACCCAGAGAAGTTTCTTGTGATATAATAAGTGTGTTTTTAAACGATATCTACAAGTCTCATGCATGAGGGTTATTGGGTAAGTCCTATTTTGTTATTCTTATTTTAATGAGGAAACGCAATGTACACCACTAATTTTTAGGTTAGTTAAATTTATGCAGACTTGATTTATTTTTGATACTCTTAGTATCACATTAGATTAGGGAGTCACATTTGCAACACCGCAGGACTAAATCTGAGCAATAAACAAAAACCTATTGCTGTGATATTTCCAGCTCATATAAGTTGTTAATAATAAATAACGACAAGTTTTCAGATTTTATTCATATTCATTTGATGTACATAAAACAATACAAAATTACTACCACATTAAATAGTATCATGTAACAATCATAACATGGTTTTTTATATACTTCTCTTGTCCATTCTCATTACCAGTATTTTGATTTATATTATCACACCAGATAAGAAATTTTAGTTCGCATTTGCTAAATCAATAAGATCTTTTGTATCATCCTTATTTAAGTGAAATTTTATAGCAATAAATTTGTAATCAGCTCAGAGGGGGTTATGAATCTCAAAACTCACTTTTTGTCAATATTAGGTTTTCGCTCGAATCACTTTTCAAACAGTTGTTATCAAATGTTATCGCAATGTACTTTTAAAAATATAAATAATGAAGAAAATGTATGCTCTTTGTATTATGGAAAAAACCGCGGCACGTAGATCGCCGAATTTTTAATACACATAGTCTTCCACACAAACATGAGCACCTAGGAGCCCGAATTTTGATTTTCGAATAGGCTATTAGTTTCGAAACTGGATTTTGTCTTGAAACGGGGCTCGTTCACTATAAACGGTGAATCACTTTTCAAATTATTGCCACTAAAAACTATCGCTTTGTATTATCTTTAAAGAAATTAAATAATGAAGAATATACATATATCTATGTGTACCTATGTTCCTAGCATTGTGATAATGATAATTTATATGTAGGAGAAAACGACGGAGCCTGAAGCCAATAAATTTTGAACAACGTTGTCCTCCACCCAAATATGTGCACTTGGAAGCCCGAATTTTGAATTCCGAATTTTCTATTTCATGTTTTCTAAGACTTTGATGAATTTTTGATTAACAAACTCATGATTTAAAAGGGGGCAGTATTAACACTGTACGGAATAAAATATTTTTACCTCGAGATTGCCTGCCGGAAATTCTAAAGACACGCTGCGGTTAAACACTTTGTGATTTTGCTGTTCAATTGAATTTTATGTGGCGTAAGTGCGAAAAAGATGACATTTAATAAATTAAGTTAGTACACAAAATGTTAATAATGAAAAGAAAAAAAAAACACTTGCAAGCTGTCTGAGTAAAGAGGCTGAACATTGATATGATGAACTGAGAAAAGACTGAAAAAAAAGAAGAATGTATGCCAACACTAGCGCAGTATCGGGAATTCTAAACACATGCTGCTTTTAAAATGTTTATAATTTGGCTGTTGAATTGTATACGGAACAAGTGGAAGAAAATGATTCTTAATGATAAAGTTAGCAGGGGTGAATGCAACAGGAGAGTAATAGGCTACGAGCTCAGCGAGAGCGTAAAAAACCTTAACAAATTTTTTTGGGCGATCTTTAAAATTTGAACTCCTTTAGAATTTTTTTTTGGTTTATTTCATATCTTGCACAAATTTAATGAAATTCTGTTCGACAAACTTATTCATTTGTAAGCGAGAAGCGACAATGCTGGCTGGCAAAGCAAGGGATTGAAAAACAATAAACAAAGCTCTTGAAAACATTTTTTCTGCTTTATGATCTGATTGATTTAAACAAAAATGCTTTTAATCATGAGATGTCTAATTAGAAATATTAAACGTTTTTATGAAATGACACTGGTTACATTAAAGCCGTCATGCACATTATTCCTTTTTATGAAACTCCTTTAGGTAGCTGGCCACTTGAACACCTAGGTTTCAAGGAAATAGGATTGCAAATGTAAAAATGTGTATGGCAACCGCTAATAATCTATCGGAAATTCTAAAACTGTGCTAATTTCAAATATTCTTGGATTTTATATGGCTTAAGAGAAAAGAAAGCGATGCTTAATATTAAAGCTAAATGACATAAATAATTGTGTTAGCAGGAACAAGTATAACAGCAGATATGGGACCTGCATTGTTAAGCGATAGCTAAAATACCTTAGCAAATCCTCTGGAACAACGCTTTTTTATGTATTCTAGTACTGTTGGTTTCGAATTCCAAAAGTGAATGAAGAATAATGATCTAGGGAAAGTGTACCAGCTAACACGGCGAGAAACCATTTGCAGCAGCGGTGACGAGTAGATTTCTGCTCAGTACCATATCAATTTGTAGCGGGACACACTCCTTGCGCAGCCGAATGAAGATCTCGCTCGTTTATTAACATTCAGCTTTAATGTCTATTCAACGGAGATTATTGATGCATACTCAATACAATGGCTCGAACTACAGTTAATATTAATGATATTTATGGCCTTATAGAACGCATTATATTCAATAGGGTATAGGGTGATCGAAAAAGACTTCTCATTTCTTCTAATATTTATCCTAGATATGAACATCTAGCCGCAAAATTTCTGCAAACAATGAGACTAAATCTTTTAGGGTTGAAAAGTTCTGAAAAGAAACAAAACATTAAATTTTTGTATGGATATTTTAAACAAAAAGGACAAGTAACAATTTTCACTGTGATTTAATAAATTCAGTGCAAAACATTTTATATTATAGTACTTGCAAAATTCGGGGCTACGTAATAAACATTTTCATGGTGTCAGCTAATAATAATGCTATTTTTTTCAATAGAACTCAAATAATCGCCAAATTCAGCAAATCTTCTTTATGAAATAAAAAGGGATAAATTAAGTAAATTCGTTTCTTAACGAATTTTCTGTGTATTGTTCTTTCTGTGTCTTTTCTGTGCCGAAATGTTATGATTATGGATAAATGCCATTTTAGTCTGTTTTGTTAAAACATTTATGGACATTTATTAGCTCTAAGTTTTTAATCTATGGCGACATATTAAATTTATGTTTTATATATACAGAAACTCCGTATCCTTCCACTCTCCAGCAATGAAACTGTATTAACCAAGTTTTTTTTTTCATTTAAGGGAATATTTTTAAACAGAATTGGAAATCAAAAATAATTACTAAGGAAACAATGCACGTATCAATAGTTGCCAAAATCTTACTTGAAGATTGCAATAATTCTGGACGATATTATTTACATAGTAAGACGTTATCAATCGAAATATGAGACACTAATGAAAAGAGCTCAGAAGAATTTCACATTCATGTCTCTTACTATCAACCTTTCCAAAAAAGTCAAAAATTTCATGTGTTTTTAAATTTAGACACAATTGAAAAAACAATCATTGCTTAATCCTTAATCCTGGCTTCTGACAGTGACTTACTAGTGTGCAAAATAATTTTCCTAACCACCATACCGACTAGCTTGATATTTAATTTGCTTAGCTAGCGACATTTAATTTGATTAACATTAACGGTGGGAAAATCTAACGTTTTAATTCTCCAACTAAGTTCAGGTAATAAAAGGATTTTAAATGGATATGTAATTCTTGTTTTGAATCAATATTTTGATAAAATGTACTCATTTAATTTAGATCAGAAGTTCCCAGACTTTTTTTTCTCATAGACCACTTTCAAAGTTTTTCTGGTTTCGGTGGACCCCCTGCAGCTACATTTCTACCATATTCCCAAACTTCGACACAAAATGCGAAGATTAGATCTAACTATGGCAATTTGCTTTGCGGCTGAGTTCCAACCACGAATTAACAGTTTTAGAAAAAAACGTGAGAATTGATTGTGCTGTGAGTGGATGTCAAAAAAGTAAAGTTGGTTAATCAAAAAAGTGATTTCATCCAACTTTACTTTTTTGACATCTACTCACAGCACCAGGAACCAATCAATTCTCACTTATTTCATTTAAAAAACTCCCCATTCAGAGTGGTAAAAATAAAAAGAAAAATAGTATATTTTTTTGTGTTGTATTTATTCAAATATGTAATTACTGCACTATTAATTATTATTGTTATAATTGAAATTAAACATTAATAACGTAACGTAACTCCTACAATGACAATCACAAAATAGTCAGAATTTTAATGGTAGGGAAGTACTTGATGGATTGACAGCAAATTATCAATATTTGGCTTCAGGTTTGTTGGGAATAACCGCAAATCTCCCCGTTCCGTGATATTCAATCTGCTCCTTTTTTTGCTATGGAAGTATCTAATAATGACCCTGTTCAGTATATAATTTTTAATACGTACCTACTACACGCAAACATTACAAATATACTTATTACAACATAAAATAATAGTATGCATAACAAATAGGCAGGTAAATACTTACTTTTTCCGACACTGGCAAACACTAACATTGATTCACTTTACTTTTCTTTTCGAAATTCCGGACACTAATGAGTAACGTTTATCCTTGGCATTCGTATTTATATTACAAGTCGTATTTCGTCCCTTTGCACGTCTGAACAAGCGTTGCGGATGACGGCGCTTTGCAAACCTCGACACGTTGTACTGAATATGGAATATGCAAGTTTTTACCAGTAACAGTCGCTGAGCTTCTTAGAATATTATCTGCCTCCATTGATAGGTGAAGTCACGCCACCATTTTAGTTCTTCACTATCGAAAGCAAATAAATTTTCGTGGACACCGCTTACGAATTGTGAACCCCCATTTTTTGTCACGCCAACGTAGACCCCCGTCGAGTCTCCGTGGACCCCTGGGGTCCACCGGGACCACTTTGGAAACCAAGGATTTAGATTAATAAATTTAAAGCTTATATTATTTTTTATATCATCACATTATATTTTATAACAAAAATTAGATTTCTAATGAACTTGGAACATTATTTTTTACGCTGTCATACCATAAATTTCATCTATAAAACGTTAAGGCAACTGTTAAAAGCTCAAATTAATACCCGCATAAAATGTCTATAAAGATGAAAACATCATAGATATGTTAGATACGTGTCAAAAAATGAGTATTCGATATAGCAAAATCTTGAACATGATCCTGTACGAAACAGCTTATGATAAAGAGAAGACGAAATGCATTTCTATCGATCAGAGATTTTCTATGAACGTTTGAAGGATTTGAAAAAAAAGTGTGCTTTGAAGATGAATTCAGACATCTCTAAAAATAAATGCATAAAATCTCCTATGCGCATTAAGCCACGATTTGGAAGGAAAGTTTAAAATGAAAATAAAAGTTTTCTTTCCTTCCTTTTTTCCTTTTGAGTCTGGAAATTCACAGAAATCTGGATTTTCGTTTAATCTGAAGGCCGAATGGATATTTTTTATATCAAAAAATGAAAACTTTTGCAGGAATTTCTTTAAAGAGTTCCCATTGATGTGTTTAAATCGTGAGTGATACCAGTTTCGTGCAAGTTTTACAAATGTATTCCCTATCCCCCGTATTCTGTATTTAATGGGGAAGTAATTTTATTTTTGAGAAAAGGATTGAAATCATAGTCATTACTATCTAAATGATTATTCTTCATTTCCCACCGTCTAAGCACCAAACTTAAATATATTTCTGTTGCAAGATATATTTATATAAAGGCAGGAAAATGCTTTTTCAGAATATTTATTTGACAATCATAAGTTAAGCATTGCATGCGTGAGTCATTTTTGTTACAATTATAACCCAATCAGGATGCTATATTTGATAACCCTCACACTTTTCTTTTCTGTGCATATCCACTCTTTTTTATCATCAGTTTAGCTTATCAGTCTTACTTTCCTGCAGTTTATTTAGTTTCGGTTCAATTTCTTCCAGAAAATATGAACTTCGAATATACGGGAGAAGATGTAGCCGTCGATGAAGGGATATTTGAGAGATAGATTAGTTAACAGAGTTACAACCCACGGAAATCTTTGACGGCAGATACTGACGTTTGCTCTTTACACTAAAATCTAGAACCGGAAGAAAACGTATAGAAGGCAAAACTAAACTGAAAGTTTATTAACACGCGAGATCTTATAAGTTCAGTTAAAACATCTCCTTCAATACTTGCTTGGTTTGGAAATACAGAGGCTTATTATATATACTCGAACGGATTTGAATCGACCCGTGAGCTTAAACGATAGCGAACGCATGAATACGTTCATCAAAACCGCAACTGTATACGAATGTAAGAAAATAAAATTATAAAATTAAGTAAAAGACAGAATAACTGCATTTAACTTCAAGTTCAACAAAACACAAATGCACAAGTAATTACATTTTTGTGCTTTGAATAACAACATTTTCCAAGCAAATTTTGAAACAGTATTAGAAACATTTTCAGCTTTTATTTGTTTCTAGCGCTTGCTTAAACGTTGCCCATTTTGAGTATTCAAAAGCTATTTAAGAAAAATGTCCAAATAAATCATCGACAGATCTAAGCGCGGTTTTAGCAGTTCAACTGATGAAATCACAGCAAGACGTGCTTTTCTTCGTCCTAAAAAGTACAAAAAGATCATAAGTTTAATATTTGCATCAAACGATCTCAAAACTGACAACTATAAATACCGACAGGTATTTTGTGTAATATTTTACTCTCCTTATGCACGTTTGTCAAAATAGAACCATTGCTCTACCAGCCAATAACATGATTGATGTCCTGAAAGAAACAGTATCATCAGGTGTATCAAATTCGCGCTGCAAAATTTTGAATGGACTAGCGAAAAGATTATTAATCATTATGAATTTTAATGGTATTTTTTTTCTCCTGCTGACTTACATAGCAATCAAGAGGAGCTTTTTTGCAGGCCGTTACCAGCTAGCATAATAGAAAATGAAATAAATAATCTTATGAATTAATTGCTCTCATCTAATGTGGGGAAACTGTGCAGATGAACAGTTTTCCCACTCATAGCTGCAACTCCATGCATGTTGGAATTCGGATGTCTAGTATTTTTTCAAGTTAATGTGTGTTCTAGAATGATCAGTATTCATTAGTTATGTCTCAGAGACATCATTAAAAGAAAAGGCGAATGTTAATTGGCAGCCTCGAAGGTTGGAGGGACATAAATGGACATCGTCCAAGATCAGATTATTCGCGAAAGTATCCTAGGAAGAACTTGAGTTACAATTTTAAGTTGTGAATAAGTTAACAGTTAGACTAGTAAAGGCGGCCGAGACAGACAACCACAGGCGAGGAGAGTTTTCGTTAATTTTTAGCCGAAAAACCATGAAATCACTGAAGGCAATTCAGACCTTCAGACTGCCAGAAGAATATGAAACAGCCCTTCTACAGCTGCACAAATACTTCAAATGGTTAGTCTTTATGCGAGGAAACAGATATTTTTTGCCCCCTCAATTTCATCTTTTAAATGGTCCTGTTGGGTTGCGTTATTTGAATATGCAAAGCAGAAGAAGGCTGTCTCGCCTAGGGAAATAGTTGTTTTCATGGAAGACATTCTAAGGAAAATTGGCTCATATTGAAGTTACATATAGAGAAAAACCACGAAGGATATATATGCAATCTCTACATGCGTTTTGATGGAGGGAGAGTGGAACACGAAATTTGCCTGCCGTATTTCAGGAAGTAACCCGTTTCTCCGGAAGCCGTTTCATAATCTGGGATAGAATCATATAAAATGCGTACATATTTCTTCTTCTGTAATCAGTCATTCTCCCTCCCGGGGGGTTGAAGCAGGTAAACAAGTGGAACTACAGGCTAGGATTTGTACTTAAGCAATTTCGACACGGGGTAAAAAACTAGTCTTCACAGGACTATAACCTCCGATCATTCGAGGAATGGTTCATGCTTGTCAGAAACCGTATGGTACTGTCTTGTCCGCGCCTTGACTGTGAGGTCTCAACATTGCTAGATATTGTGACTATTCTTAGGGTTTTGCCCCATTCGGTCCTCTGCTGAGGGATTGACGTAACGGATGGAACACCCTCACGAATATTATTAGTGGTGCCCGGGAGCAAGGCTGTTATCGTATTTAATCTTATCTAGCATACTGTTCGTCCAATGCTCTGTATAAAGTTCGGAGGGGACTGCCGGGCTGCTCCCACTTGGATGGTCTCAGAAGTCTGGACATCAATTCCTGAAAGACATATAACTAGGGAAGGAGTTCTTCTCTGGTGTTCTGTAAACAATCATAGACATTTTACAAGGTCTAGAATCGTTTAGAACTTCTAGCTCAATTTGTTTGCTAATGGATGACAAAACGTTTCCTCATCGAACATTTCTGGTGACAGAATATTTGGAAACAAAGAACATCATTCAAATGAACTGGCAAGTTTGGTCACCAGACATAAGCACGATAGAGTATGTGTGGAATCTCTAAAACAACCAAGCTGCAGGACATTGAATGCCTTGAGTTGGTTGTTTAAAAATATGAAGAGTAAACTTTCAGAAGAGTGGCAGACAGTTCCACAAAACACGAATTTCTCAATTTTGTCAAGTGAAAAGAAACAGTACTTAAAGTGAAGTTAAAGTGAAGTTATAGTTTGCATCAATGTCCTAGAAGACAACATATCATATTAAAGAAAGGTTTGTTTCAAAACAAAAAATCCTTTCTTCATCATTTTTACTTCCTATAAATCTGACTTTAATTTCACTTTTTTGGGTTAATTAACTCATAAACACGAGGATTCATATTAACTGTGGTTTTATAAAAACGCTTTCAATGATTTTTCAATAAGTAACAATCAAATTTTATTTCTATGAATGTATATTAATTTTAACAATCGGTATAGAATAAATCGCCTCCTAAAATTGAAGTTTCTTAACACAGTTTCATACTTAAAAATGTATTAGGTACTAAATAGGAATTGTTCGGAAATGAGGTTTATTCACTTTAAGTAATTCAAATAATAATAATACTAATTTGTATCATATATAAAAGGTATCTAAAGCCTCTAAACGAGCAAACAAAAATATGTAAACAAATATTTCAAATAAAACCACACTTTTCGATTTAATCTCTACATTTCATAGAAAGGAAAGTTTAAATGTATACGTGCACTTTTTTGCACGCTGATTAAATTGTTCTAAGTAAAATTAATAAATCAGATTATCAAGGTTTATTACATGGCGCAAAAGTTCTGTATTAATTAGACATATTTTAAGATTTGAAAAATTTCTTTGCATCAAGGAGAGTACTTTTTCCATTTCTCTGAAACAAACAAAGAATGATAGAAAGAAATATGTTTTCATTAAAAACCCAAAGAATTCCTCATGTACGACAAGGCTCCACATCGGGCTTACTGAAGTAAATATGAAAGACAGTACAAAATAATAAACAGCAAAGGAGAAATTTTAAACAAAATTATGAAAGATTACAAAAAAATGTACAATGAATTGACCAAAATAGACAAATGCACGTCTCTTGGAAATAAACTGATGAAAATCTGAAGGACAGTTAATATTAGCATTTTTCAGTGACAGTTTCAAGATCTTTCTTTCACTGTTATATTTGGAGCATACAAGAAGCACATGCTCACCATTTGCCTTGCCACTGCCGCAGCAATCACAAAAGTTCTCTAGATCCAACTTAATTCTGCTCAGGTTACTTTTAAATTTTCTGTGTAACGAACTGTGTCATTTTATAGTTTGTAAAAAATTGGCGACACGATAATCGAATTTCGTGAAAGGGAAAATATTTAGTTAAGTTCCCTTTATTTGAACTAATGCATTCTTGATTCCAAGACTCCATAATACAATCATTCCTGAGCTTCTTATAAAAGGATTTGGATCTTCTTATAAAAGAATGTCAATGTCGCGATTAATGGCAGTCTTTGTAAGAAAATTAGCCCATTTTTTCCAAATAACACCCGTACGTACGCGAACAAATGTAGAAGTAACCGAAATGTTTTTATCTTCTAGGTTTTTTCAGTTGTTTTTGAATATCGACGATTATATTAACGATCAGGATGAAAGTCGAATTTAAAGGCTTTCTACCAATCGGAGGCGAGGTTTAACACCTCCTACGCGTAGAAAAACGTGGTAGGAAGATCCCTACTCTGCTGGAAGCAAACTAAGATATCATTCGTAAAGGCTAAAGTATTGCAACAAGCTAGATTTTTCAGCTTTTTGATAGGCAATCATTAATAATAATATTCCAAAACGTAGGTTCAGAAAACTGAGCCTTGAGAAGAAATTCTTTCAAGGCGAAGGATTGCAAAACCTGAAACTCGTTGAAGTTTGGCTGACCGATCGTTTAGAAAGTGAGCAGA
The DNA here is from genome assembly GCA_000611955.2 of Stegodyphus mimosarum. NCBI lineage: Eukaryota > Metazoa > Arthropoda > Arachnida > Araneae > Eresidae > Stegodyphus > Stegodyphus mimosarum. The sequence goes on from KK120125.1 coordinate 212,037, forward strand.
AATATTTGCTGGAAGTTCCACATTTTAAGAAGATTGAGAATATAAGGCCACCATGCATTTTAAAAGGCGCCTTTTATATTAAGAAAAATCAAAATAATGTACAAAATTTACTTTTTACCTCTCTGAACAATTTCATTCAAACGAAAAAGAGCGTCTTTATTACGCTTTTGAGGTGTGAAATCATATTGATCACCAGAAAGAAATTCTCCACGGAGCAGATACCAGAAAATTCTGTTAACAAAAAGGTTTTCTAAGCGCTTACCTAGAACAACTATACAAGCAATATATATAAACCAGTAATTCATAATAATTTATAATAAGAAAACTTTCCCTAATATATGTTAATATATATATATACACACCACATGTAAAATATATGCCATATTTGATGTAAGCTTATATATCTAAAATTATTCAAACGAGGGACCCCTAAACTGTTTTCCTTTAGAAATAAGTATTATATGAGCATGTTTCCAAACACGTGGAAAAAAGGAAAAATACCAACATTCAAACAAACATTTAAAAGTTTATGGAGAACAGCTAAGGAAACATGAGGTGAAACTGTTTATTAACCTTATTTGTATAGATTCAGGATCATGTGATTTATTTGGTTCCAGCATAAAAATAACTGTCTTAACTTCATCCGAACAAAATGAAGAATGAACAAAAGAAGAATAAGAAGTATGCGCAGATTGAGAGTACTCCTCATGTAAATCAATATCATTTTCCTCTGGATCAAAAGGGAAGGATTTCTGAAGCAGAGCAATTATGCCTCTTCTAAAGAGTTGGCTGTCTCTCCCGTAAGTAGACGAATACCAGTTATATCAATCATTTTCATGAAATCTCTTTTAACACCATATGAATAAACATTTTCCATACATTGCGAACATCAATGGATTCAAACTACTCAGATTTAGCGTCAGTACGCATTTGATTATATATTTTATATTTAAGATATTTACATTTATACAGTTCTTTAAGAGCTGGATTTCTACAACGCTGAAATCTACCCCTAGAAACATTACGCCACTTTCTCATACAGCCAATTTCGATAGACCGCCAAAGAACATAGTTCCCGTCATGATTTTTAACAGGCATTGAAAATAGAGATACCTGGAGAAGAAGAGAAACAAGATCCTCAACAAATATATTTAGACAGGAGCCATCAGTACAACAGTTGAGAATATCAATGATGTGGATAAGCAAGAATGTGAAAGAGCAAAGTTCCAGAAAACAATACCGGTTTGTTTTCTTTGTATTGAAGATTTCAAACTGCACGCATGAAGTAAGTGTCTCACAAGACAGTAGGGAGACAAAATTCGCATTGAGTCATCATGTGATCAGAAAAGGAGTCATTTTCAGACAGAAACTAACTCGAAATATCTTGGAGGAGATCTGAACCGATAACTGTAAGATCAGCGTAGCTTGAGCCCTGAGTTGCATGAAAAGTAGGTGTATAATCTTCATTAATAACAAATAAGTTGTTGGCAAAAATAAAGTGACTCAATTTATCTACACGAACATCTGAATAAGACTAAACCATAATTCACATTTGCATTAGAGTTCATACACCAAATCAGTGGATTAAGATTTTTATGCATAAAAATGTGTCTAATTTCATAAAGATCTAAATCAATGTTTTTCAGAGCTCAAAATAGTATGAGAAAAGAATCAGTACAGTTGTGCCGACAGCAAAATCCAGTGCGACCACACTGTAACCAGTGCTTTTATAATCAAGAAAAGTTGAAAGATCACGTGATCGAACGATAAATGCCGGCTTTACATTGTCGGAATTGGAATCATAATAGAGTCTATAAGTGTCAGGGTATGCGCGAAGAGAACTCTGGCAGGAACGGGGATCATGAACTAACACAGAATCAATAGTTTCAGTTTCCATATTTAAAATGACCTGTTACGTCGCAGATTTAGATTTATGAAGGTTTAGCTGCACACAATTCAGAACCTGTTCAGCTGACCAAACCATAATCATATCGAGATTGAATGTTCTTCCTCATATAGATACGACTAGGACACATGATTGACGTTCATGTTTTTCCATATATTATTAGTTTTATGATTGAAACGAATTTATACAAGCTACAACATTTCTATTCGAGCAATCTTTTGTTTTGTGTTCTCCAGAAAAGTTAAAACAGTTGTTGGTTAAAGACATTCGTAAGCACAATGGTTGTACCCTAGACCCGTAAAGCTTCTATTGATGATAGCAAAATTATCAACATTACATGCACTCCAATAATTTTCTGCCTGATTTGACGAAGAATACATTTATGAACCACAGGGTGTGTTTCAATCATAGCGTGTCACGTAAACTGAAAGTTTTTTCAAGTAAAACGAAAACTATATGTACTCGTGTTTTCATCAGATTCAGCAGCTTCGGGATTTTGTTCAAAAATCACTTTCAGAAGATCTTCATTAGGAATTTCATGTGGCACATTTTTTACAAGTATAACACGATTCCTCCATTTTGGCAAGCAAAAAATCATAATAAGTGTCCTTCCGAAAATGATCAGAATCGACTTCAAGCCAAGATTAAGGAAAAATCTCCGGAATTAAATTCTGGATTTAATCTCCGAAATTCTTAGACAAAAAAAAAACGACGCACTAAGAAGGAGTTATTCGAATGGGACGAAAATCGGTAGAAATGATGTACATGTACAGAAAAACAAATGATTACAGTTTGAGAAAAATTGGATGATTTATTGAAGTGATAGAGCTTCACAAAGTGAAAAAGTCAGTAACACGTTTGTCCACCTCTGGCCTTTATGCAAGCAGTTATTCGGCGTGGCATCGATTGATAGATGTTGCGGATGTCCTCCTGAGGGATATCGTGCCAAATTCTATCCAACTAGCGCGTTAGATCGCCAACATTCCGAGCTGGTTGAAGGGTCCTGTCCATAATGTTCCAAACGTGCTCAATTGGAGAAAGATGCGGCGATCTTGCTTGCCAAGATAATGTTCGGCAATCACTAAGGCAAGCAGTAGAAATATGTGCTGTGTGGGGGCGGGCATTATCTTTCTGAATGTAAGCCCGTGGTGGCGTGTATTGAAGGGCAACACAACGGGCCTTAGAACTTCGTCGACGTACCGCTGTGCTGTAAGGTTGCGACGGATGACAACCAAAGGGGTCCTACTATGAAATGAAATGGCACCCAGACCATCACTCCTGGTTGTCGGCCTGTCTACCGGAAGACAGTCAGGTTGGTATTACAAAGCTGTCCGGGGCGTCTCCAGACTCGCCTTCGCTGGTCATCGGGGCTCAGTTCAAAGCAGGACTCATCACTTAAGACTATTCTAATCCCTTAAGTGACATTCCAGTGCGAATGAGCCCGATACCACTGCAAACGGGCTTGACGTTATACAGGGGTCAATGGTAGTCGGCGCAAGCGGCGCCGTGACCTCAGTCTCCTTTCTGTGAGCCGTCTATGAATGGTCCTTGCGGTCACTGAAGCACAAGTTGCACGTACAATCGATGATAATGATGCATCTGGGGCTGTGAGTGCCGCTCTGACACTTGCTCGGTCTTCACGTTCTGTCGTTTGTCTAGGCCTACCGCTTCCTTCTTGACACTGTGTGCGGCCATGGTTCACCCATTCCTGCCAACGTCTTCCAATAGTGGCATTGCACCTGCTGAAATGTCGATCTATTCGCCGATAAGGTCAACCGGCTTCTGAGCCCAACTACACGACCTCTCTCAAATTCTGACATCTGCCCATATCGTTCGCGCACCTGTATGCGAGGCATAGTTACTGTCTACCAGAGTACACGGAATGAAATTCGGGAAGAATTTATGACCTGGAATCGTAATTTCTCCCCTTAAATAGATTGTTGCGCAGATCAGATGGCTGTAGTGACAACCGTTCATTCCTTGGCAGCCAAAATGTAAAATTTTGCATTTTCCGTCTAAACCTGTATGCATATCAATTTGTGTCCAATTTCCTTTATATATTCTCGGTGCGTCTTTTTTTGGTCTAAGAGGAATTTAATTCCGGAGATTTTTCCTTAATCTTGGCTTGAAGTCGATTCTGATCATTTTCGGAAGGACACTTATTAAGATTTTATTTCCTTCAATATTTTTCAAATTGTATACACCTAGCTTAGATTTTAATAGATTTAATAACCTTCTTAGCAGAGTCAGAAGAGCAATTTTCAGAATCCATTAACAAACAAAAATAAAAAAGAGGACTTTTCATTATTCTTTGTGACATCAGATAGCGTCAGAACACTAGTATAACATGACCGTGAAATGGCGTCTTTCAGTCTCTTCCAGTATATATTTAAAAGTTAACAGCTTTAATTCGTTCAAAATTCTTACAAATAGAAGATTTCAACTGAGCCAGAGCTTGTCTGGCCTCCTCTCGCCCCTGTAGTTGTATATTGCATTTAGATTGGAGTGCTGATTCAATAATTTTTGCAGTGTTTTTCAAGGGCATCTTATAGCGCATAATTCGGCATAGCAGCCATTGTTGCCATCCAGAAATATAATTTTAGAAAACAATTTTCAGAGACTCTCTATAGTTCTGATTTAAGCACCTTCGGGCTAAAGTGTGCTGATAATGTAGCAAGAAGGGAAGCTGATGTTTACAAATGGAAGGACATATAAAAAATTTCATGATTGTGAATTTTCTGGTTGACCTAGGAACTGAAAAAACGTTTTAGTGAGAAACGAAATATTTATAGGCACGGTTTCATAACGGTCCCACTGATTAATGTGTCGGTCCCATTATGCATATCAGCTACTAACCGAAAACCCAGAAACCGCTAAACGGTGCCACTGCACAAAGGTGCCCGCACACTTATGTAGATGAGTTTCTAACTTGAAAAAAGCAATTTTTTATAGAGCTTTGAGCAACTTTATACCGGAACATTTCTGTGTAATGTGGGTATTACTTTTCTACTGATTAGCGAATTGGATTTGATTGGATTAGTGGATTATATGTGCACAACCTGAAAGGTTATTAGCACCAGACAAATGTTGAGAATACACAAATAAAACACAAAACAGTTAAATACAATCACAAATTTAACACAACAATAGACATACAAAAACAAAGAAGTAATAAAATGATGAATATCGAAATGAAGTTACTTATGATTTACACAAGAATATGAAATGTGAAGCAGGTATAAAATTTTAAAACATGAGCCATTAAATTATGTAGAATTAAAATACAAGGATATTATCAAATTAGATAATAAAACACAGTTTCTCGTAAGTATACTGAAATAAGTATGTATTGACCTCTTTACCGGTTATTCGGTCAAGATGCAAGTCAGAGTAATTAAAATACTTTGTATGAAGTGTGTTAAAATACAAGAAATCAATAAAAAGTGGCGCACTCTTCAGAACACTACCATAGTAAGAACAAATAGGTTCACTCTCGGCCTTCAAATGGTAACTATGTGTGACACGATAGCGACAATACAAAGACTGATTAAAATTAATCCTTCCCCTTCAGGTTCCTATTGAGTCACAGGACTCAACTATGGATTTGATACTTATAAGTTTATTGAGGACCTCAGCATCCCACAGTAACTACCACTTCTCTAGAATTTTTCTCTTTATAACGTTTTTAATATCAGCCAGAGGAACATGCTGGCTGCACAAATCAACAACAGATTTGTCTGTGCTGTCTTCCAGTTCGTTTCCCTGAGATTAGTGAAACAAATAAAAAAATCTACTCAGCTAGGATTAGCAAAACAAATAAAAACTACTTTGTTAAGATCAGCAAAATAAATAAAAACTACTTTGCCAGGACTTGCAAAACAAATAAAATCTACTTAGCTGGGACTAGCAAAACAAGTAAAAATTACTTTGCTAGGATTAACAAAACAAATAAAAATTATAATTTTGTTTCAGCATAAAGCTAGCAGCATCTCCATGAAGGTTGCATTTTTCTCAATGCGAAGCTGATGAAACCCGATCTACATGAGGTGCAGTGTTCATCACACCAGAACATTTGCTATGGAGGCTTCTAAGATTTAACAATGGCTGAAATTTGCGAAACTGATCTGCAGGATGGTGCGATCACCAGGACACTCATGAAAGCTTCAGTGATTTTTGAACAATGACCGGCTTGAATAAATGTGCTGCTATTTTTATCACGCCACACAGTTATTGTGTAAGGTATTTCTCCCGCCTTCTTCACATGCCTTCGTGATGTAGTGGTCTGCATGCTCGACGCGTAATCGAGAGGTCCGTGGTTCGATTCCCGGCGAAGGCGTTGCTCATTTTTCATGTCTCCTGCTTCATAATAATCTAATGTCTCTACAATTGTTGCGAAATTTGTATTTCCAGTTCAGTCTACGTAGTTCTGAATGGAATCGGTAAAATGTGCAACACTACCTTGCAATAAAAGTTAAGCTTGTGCATCGTTCCTTGTGTCTTATCCCAGTAGCTGTGGCTCTTTCCATAGTGGTGTGGTTTTGTGAGGTACGTATGCTGGCCTTCTGCAGCTGTCATAGACATGAGCAGTAGTAATATTCCGACAGAGCGTGATGTTCAAGTCCTGGGCAGTATTTACTATGAAGCAACGCATGGATTTACATCCAAGCACCTGCTGTCCTAATGTACAGCAAAATACGTAGATCCGACATGCCGCAGCAGTTATTATGTCAAATTATCACCTGTTGATCTATCTTACGCTATTTTCATATATCACAGGTTGGTATGCTCCACTCATTTATTCTGTTAAGTTCAAGGAAACTACCAATTAAAGCCTTTTATTTCACATTCAGTATTCTCCTTTGGTGAGCTATTACTTATTCTACTAGGTAACCACTTTCAACAATCACAAAGCAACAGACAGTTAGTTATAAAAGCATTCTATCTTTAAATATTTGTAATTGAACAATAAAAAAGCAAGAAAGTTTCTGAAACAACTGAACCGAAGATATTAAAATGTCAGATTTTATTTCTAAACAATTATTCATCATGCAAAATGAATTTTTAAAAATTCTACTACACACTTTTTATGAGCAATAACTTTCCTTAGTTCACTTTACTGAGATTTGCATGCTCAAAAAAGTAAATAACTTTTGTTTTTCGCTAAATGTTTACATATGTGCTAACTGTCTGCCAATTCGAAGAATTTTATTGCTTGTCCTTATACATTTCGTAAGGAATAGATTCAACTTTATTTCGAATACGTTTCATTTTCTTCAATTAAAGCAATGCTTTAAGCAATGCGATTTTTATTCTTATTGCAAATCTATTTTCTTAGATGTCATTTTATGTTCTTAAAGGAGCACAAAAGGGCTTCAAGTAATAAATTGTTTTGTTATTATTTGTTAATTCAGATGCTTGCTTCCCATTGTTAGTCTTTCTTCGTCGTAAAACTACTTTTCTTTAGTTTCTTTTTTTGAAGACATCTAATAAATAAGCGCAAACTAAGAACCATTTTATAAAACGCGAAATATAAAAGACAGTGCGATAGATATTTATAACACCTTACTAGAAGGAATAGCGTATATAAAGAAACTCATAAAAAATATCAGCTTGACTTCAGGGAAAAAGTTATTGCTATTTAAAAAAAAAACTCATTTTCACGAAATAACACTTCTAAGTGTTCCGAAGTGATTTCGAAAAAGGAAAGATTTCTTGCCTTTAAGCCAGTAACCAATCTATTCTCTATGGACTTTAAGTCACATTAAATGAGAAAGTAAAATATAGGAAGAAGATTAAAACGTTTTCTTTTGTTTCTCCTGTGGGCAGTTTCTTAGTAAAACAACTACAATTATGTATCTATTTTCCCTGGCGATAGAGATTCACATTCGATTTCTAAATTATATTTACATATTATAAAAGCACTATGTTAAAATCTTAAAATTAAGCTTCAGCTATGTATTTTAACTGTACGTATTACGTAATATGTGCGACACCTTCATAAATTATACCAAATGAAAAAATAATTCTAGTTAATATCAATAAATTTCCTGGATTTCTACTAGAAATTAATGATTACGCAAATTTAACTATGTTGATCCTTCATATATATTCCATCGTGAGTACATTATTACTTTTCTCCAACAATCAGTCAGTCAAGGATTAACTCTAGCTTTTGAACTGTTTACATCTGAATAGCTAGGATCGATTATATAAACAGAGGATACAAAGAGATCAGATATGCAAATTAGCGGGAAAACTCCCACCCTGTTACAGCTGCAGTCATCAAAGAGTATGTGATAATCAAATCAGTAACTAGGACTCTAAACACGAGTCTGCGTTGCAGCCAGAGTTCCGACTGTCGTGATTCAATTGCCTATGAGCTGAGAACATCAATAAATATTCACCCAGATGATACATGAAGGAATAAAAATGAAAGAGTAAACAGTGTTATGAAATAATTTCTTTAATTTATCATTTCAGTGAATGCAACTGTTGTCTGGAATTTAACTTTATATATTTTATTATATTCGCAATAAATCATTTGTTGTATGTAGTGATGTGAGTCTCAATGTTTAAAAATTTTATTATACTGCACAGGATCATTATATTGCAGTATCACTTGCAATACACTAATTAATCTTTCTACACGCTGTTGTGCTAGTATATGAATATTTTTATATGAGCTTGAGCGCTTGATAATTTATCAAATATTTTTCATATTCAGATTCCAATGTGTTAAATTCATTGCTGAATGTTTTGATAATTTCAATCAAGGTACATAATGAGATGGAATAAGTAGCAGAAAGTAAGTAAAGTGACTTTTCTTTCTTAATATATAATTAACATTTCTTACTTATAATTGTTATCAGTGCTCAAAAACAATAGACAGTCAGATCAAAATCAAGATATGCAATAAGCTCCTTGAAGATGCATACAGTTAGAGAAGAGTGTCATTAAAATTAAAGGATAATATCAGGAATGAAACGCAACTGGATGAAACATTTCACAATGTTTGGCAGTTGGTTAGTAGCAAAATACTGAAATTAAAAACAAATTTATGGAAATTGAAAAATGATGAAAACATTAATTCACATCTTGTGGAAAAGTTTTGTTTCTTTAATATGACATATGGTTACTCGGACAGATATGCATATCTCACATATTGATTTCATGGACTTTAAATAAATGTTGATCGAATGTTCTAGAATACTGCGCTAGTCTTCACAAAGTGCCCTTTTCAGCATCTGGAGGGTCTCGGTAGGAATTTGGCGTGCTAAAATTCGTCTCTGTAAGGCATCTCACACATACTCAATCGGGTTCAAGTCGGGTGACTATGGAGCCCAATCGATTCGAGTGATATCTTCTGTTTGCAAGTATTCTGACACCATATATTCTCGATGAGGCAAAGCATTGCCATCCATTAGGAAAATCCTCTCAGCCAAAAGCATCCCTAACAAGTTAACTTGAAGTTCCACTATCATCCACATATCTCTGAGCGGCTGAAGAACTTCCTTGAAAGATATGCACTCGATGCGCCCATTTTCAAGACTCCTTCTCAAAACATTAAACCGCAGTCAGGGAAACGGGATATTTCACAGACAGGGAAGACAACTTACGTATTTCTTCCTCTCTCGAGATCAAAACGCATCTAGAGTCAGTGTTTAGACTATATCTGGACTCGTCGGTAAACAATATTCTGGCCAGTAGTCTTGGTTCCATTGAACATGACGACAGTACCAGTTTAAACGGGTACCTTTGGAAGCTGAAGTGAGTGGGACACAAACCATTGGTTTTCTCGCATGCAGTCAAACTTATTAGGCTTTCGTACAGCAGTAGAATGACTAATCCGAGTTTCTGTGGCAGCCTGAAAGTCTAAAACAAATCTCTTGTAAGCCGACAATCACAGAAAAGGGTCTTCTGATGCAGTTGTTGGACTTGGTTGCTCTTGATCAGACTGTTTTTCAACTGATTAAGTGCTTAAAAAGCGGCTCCAAACTCTTGATATGAAGCTTTGATGGATATTCATATCTTGAGCCACCTGCATTTGTGTTTCCCCTCCCTTGATTCTACCAATTATTCGACAATTTTGACTTTCACTTAAATAATACCTACGAGCCATAACTACAGAATACTGATCACTGTAAGAAACACATTTACTTTGAACCACAACTTTGTAAACACTACAGACCGGAATACCAGCATGCGTCCATTGTGCACTAACCACATTGTCAGTAACCAAATTAGCATAATCCATCGCTAAAAAATGAGCGAAAATGCAATTTTCTGTTCAGTTGTACTCAATAAACATAAATAATTTTAATTTTGGGCATTATGCATCATCAGCTTAGCATATTTTTTCTCATTATCCTTTAATTTTGGTGACCAGTGTATTTTTATCAATGGATCACGTTGTTAGTAGAAAATATCTGAATCTGGCAATATCTTTCGGTTATCTGATTTATTAAGAACATGTGACTGCAAAGCAGAAGGGTCACACGTTCACTTGCGAGCAACAGGAGTAGTCTTAATGGTCGTGTGCTCAAGTACGAGGAAGCGTAAAGAGTGAACAGTAAGAAAATCAGAAATTTCTATATTATTAGTGCTAATTGAATAGAATTCTGCAAACACAATTCAACGCAGATCTCCGCATAAATATTAACGTCTAAACGATTTGTTTCGCAATATACATAAATCATGTAAGTCGATAGCAAGACGTATTTATGGATAAAATTATCGAAGCCCCCCTTTCCCAATTCGTATAATAGTAGAGAGAATTTTAAAAGTGGTAACGCATAAAAACATAATTAAAATGCGTACGTGGACGCCATATTTGTTTCACAGTTTTCCCATTCTTGAATTAATGACACATTATTTCATTTACATATATTTATGCTTCTTTTTAACTTTATGAAGTAGATAATGTACTAAAATGCTAAAATAATAAGAGGTAACTAAAGAGTTTTTCATGACTTGTTTAGAAACGATTTACGTTTTGTACTGAGGTCTTACATCTGGAAATAATCTCTTATTACTTCACACATTTGCTATTCTTTAGTGTTGTGTTACTTCCTATATTTGTTATTCTTTTCTACCTTTCGTTACGTCATACCTTTCGTATTCTTCAGTGTTCTATTAATTTATACGTATCTACCCTGTAAAACCCATTTTAGTGCATTATTGTACATTTATAGAGCAGTAGTTTTCAATAAGTTTCGCATTTTGAAAAAAATCAATCTAACACAAATTTCTAAACCGATATTTAATCCAAAAATTCAACTCTGAATATAATTATAATGATTTAAGTTTATTGTTTCATAAACTGAGTTAAAATTAACTAGGAATGATATTACAGAAACTTCTTGAGTATGTTTATAAATAATGTAATTCTATTAGAATTTATCTAAAATTATTAAATTGAAGGCTTACTGATTCACTTAATTTTTTCCTTAGCACTAGAAAAACATGAACAGAAAAAGAAGAAGTAAAACTATCTTTTATAAAAGTATTCAGTATCTGAAAGGCATTTAGGCACAATTACGAAATTATTAAAATTATTATGTCATTTAAAAGATGAGAAAATGCGGAAGTTTTATTTTTCCGTCACGCCAAAGAGTTGTTCAGAGATATCTAGTAATATTACTTCAAGATAATTTCCCTAATTTATTAATAACTTTTCGAATTTTATTATTTCCTTCTCTTTGCTCAAGAAGTATTTAAAAGCGAAACTTCTCTTCATGGTTCCAGTTCGACCTTTCTTTTAGACCAGAGGGGCGTTAGACTCAAACGGCTAAGTCTCAAAACGGCATTTTGCGTCGTTTCACTTTTCAAACTGTTGCCACCAAATATTATTGCCATGTATTATATTTAAAGAAACTAAATAATGAAGAATTTGCATGAATGCATGAATGTTTCTCGCATTGTAAAAAAACAACGGTAGCTAGAGCCATAAAATTTTGAATAACGTAGTCCTGAAAACGAACATGGGCACTTGGAAGCCCAAATTTTGAGTTTGGAATTTGTTTTAATATCTGCATCAAATTTTGTAAAACTGCAGCGAATTTTTGATTAACAAACTCGAAGATTTCAAAGCGAGCAATGGCAACACTGTACGGAAAAAAACATTTATATTTCCAGCGCACGGGACTGTGTATCGGAAAATCCAAAGCTATGTTATTTTGCTGCTTTTAAATATTTTGCAATATTGCTGTTGAATTAACCTTTATGTGGTTCGAGAACGGAATAACATGATATTTAATAAATAAAGGTAGCACATAAAACGTTAAAAAACGCTCTTTTGGGAGTAATATAAAATCTAAATGTTTTCTAATATTCTTTTTTTTTCCGTGCCTTTACGTTGTCAGCAATACACATTTTCTAAGGAGTTTTTGAGCTCACAAACAAAATAGCTATTCACTTCGGAAACAGTGAAAGAACTACAGAAAAAATATTAAGTATTTTTAAGCATTGTGTATATGTGCAGCACGATTATTTTTACACAATTACTATATTGAAACTTCTTATGACTATGCTGAAGAACTGGGTTTTTAAAACGCTAATAATGTAATGAGTAAACTGCACTGAGGAAGGTATTAATTTAATACATAATATAACTGAAGTTATTACAAAATTGTTTATAATGATACTTTTTTGTAAGATATACGTGATAATGCTCCTTTCTCGAGCTTTTTCATACACATCTTTAATCTTTTTGCTACACATGCTTTGTAAATCATTCTGAAGGGGGGAAAATCAAAGGACTTTGCTCATACTTTTCTAGCTGATTTTGTACAATGTTTTCTTTTTTTAAATTGTAAATAGCATTCATACCACATACTGGGCCATAACTTCCAGTTAAACATACGTATCATTATTCTTATGGACGTTATTCGCTTTCTCTTGGTAAGATATTTTGTATGATGCTTAGTTCGTTTGATTTAACGACAATATACTGTGACATGAAATAAATTATAAAGAAACAATCTGCTTTTTGGTTTGAGTTATATATTAATTCTAAGCTTAAGAAATTGAAAGAATGAAGGCAACTTGCATTGTTAGAATTATTTTAATAAAGTTCAATGTAATAAATGATATGACTTCGCAATATTAAAATAAATATGTTGTCTACATAACATTTGCTTCAATTTTCATGTTATTAATAACATTTTATTCAGGTCAGCATTCTAATAGGTAAATATAATTAAGAAAAAAAGTGGGTTTAATGCAATATGAAATTAGGATGCTAATGAACAGAGTTTAGGATCTCAGAATTAATTTCTCATGCTAGTAACGTTTCATTAATTATTTGAATATTATGATTTATACAAATATGGATATAGAGATTTACCAAATTTTCGTAACGCGCAGGATTACGTTAATCTGAAAGAGGCTTATTTATAATGCATTGCAAATGTAATCTGTTTGCTTCTTCCATTCAGGAGTTCCTGCTAAAGGTTTAAAATGTTTACCTATTCATTGATAATATAATTTTAACATCGTTTTCAAATTCAATTGTTTAACCAGATTCCGGATAGCTGCTATTTCTGATTTTACCGAAGAGATCATTTTCAAATCTGAAGTACATTTGTAATTTCTCTTTATCACAATTTCTGAATTTTCAAGGACTGAACTGATTTCAAAAAGAAGAATAAGACCTTAGGAATTAGAAATCTCTGGGCATCTAAAAAGGGCGATATTCTCCCCGCTATATTGTTCGACTCTGATGTATAATGAACAGTTAAAGTGCATTTGTAGAAAAGGGAACCAGCTTCATAGTTTGTGAAAAAAGTCAATCTAAGAAGTTATTATAAAACTGTGCAGATTGCAAATCCTAACACTATGAAAAAACTTAAAGGAATGAGAATGTCAGTTGATAAAATGCATCATTTATCTAAACATTAGAATGGTACTTCTACCTCATTATCAATGCCTTTTGAAAATCGTTTTCAAGAGGAGAAAAAGTACCGGCTATGCAGGCAAAATTTTCGGGTACCCATTAGGCCTCATAAAACGTTACCTAGTCCCAAAAATATGTAAACATTATTTTTATAATAGTTATATGCAACAGTTAACGGACTACGTTAATGCCAGTTACGTTACGGTGAACTTAGCCTTCAATCTTGCCGTGTGTTGTCTCGTCAATCTCGTCATCTACTCTGGTATTGAAATCGCTCAAGTTTAACGCGTCACATTTATTGAACAGGTACAAACCGCGCTCCAATCAGCTGTCACAATGGGTAAAGCAATGAAAGGAATTGAATGCCGATTCCAATCGAGCAAAAAATATTATAAAACTGTTTCTTCTTTGAACTTAACAGGCGACTTATCAAATCACAGTATAATATTCATACATGAAATATTATTAATAAGACAAGAGATTTAGTTCATAAAACCGGAGTAAGGAGATGATTTGCATTAAAATTTCTTGTCTTTCTGAAGGGATGTAGTGGAGGTGCTAATAATGATATTTTGAACATTAAGGGTATATGACACATTATTTTATTTTACTCGAAATTTTCTATCCTTTCCTGCTAAGTGTCTGCTAACTATTTTATTCACAATATTTAATATTGTTTTGTACTGCACCTTGTATGTGCTTATACGTATCAAACTAACTCAGTCACGTAGACGATATCCCTCCCAATGCTTTTTAGGTTATAACGTATTTCTCCCGTATTCTTGGCATGCCTTCGTGGTGTACTGGTCAGCACACTCAGCGCGTATTCGAGAGATTCGTGGTTCGAGTCTGCGGCGAGGACATTGTTCATTTCTTACATCTTCGGCTTCAAAATAGCCTAATGACTCTACAGTGGCTCCCGAACTAAAAAATGTGGTGGAAAAGATTCTTCACCATCAGGATTTAACGATTGAAGCTCCTAATCTCTAGTCGCCCTTTCAAAGGCGGTGTATATAAAGTACTTCGCCGTCTTGGCATGCCTTCGTGGTTTAGTGGTCGGCACACTCGGCGCGTATTCGAGAGGTGTGTGGTTCGAGTCCCAGTGAGGGTATTGCTCATTTTTTATCTCTACTTCTTCTAAATATCCTAATGACTCTACAAGGTATCTAATTGTTTGTCTTCAGCAAAACGTGCGTTAATTTTCAGAGGCTTCTAGAGTTTAGAATTTCTTTTATGCTTAAATGTTTGAAATATACTAAATCCTATTTAACAATAATTTCATTTAAGTTTCGTTGTACATTTCGAAATTTTCAGCTTTTTATCTCAAGGAAATCATAAAAGTTTTTAAACTGAGGCTTCAGTTAGTGATACATTCACAAAGAGACTAAACAACATTTATTCGTATTTGTGTTGTAATATTTAACGTAATTGTTTTATACCAAATTAATTACTGTAAGAATTTCACTACAGAGACACTCTTTTCAAATAAAGAGTTGTTGACTATTTTACGAAATCATTACTGTAGAACATATACTATTTTTCATTCTAACCAGAATCACAAATGACAGGGGAGAAACCATTTTTCATATCTCGTCTCAGCCAGATTTTTCCATGCTAAAGTAACATCTGCATCAGCTTACCTAATAATGATTCATATTCCACTACAATATTTATCCTAACAAAGACTATTTATCATCATACTTGTTACAAGGTATTATGAAGAAGAAGACTAATAGAACAGAGTTGTACAACATATGTATTAAAACAGCATGAAGGTTGCTTCTATAAGGTTTATACTCTGATTATTACAAGATTAAATCTAGGGCTTAACGCAGAATATTGTACGTGTTCTTTATTTTATATTGGTCGCAATGGTTTATTACTCCGAGAAATCTATTTTCCTTTTAATTCCGGCTGCATTCTCTAGACTTATTTTCTAATCTCTAAATGATTGTTATTTCTCCCCAAACGTTTTATTATGTTTGGGTTTTATTTCTTACTTTGCACTAAAATAGGGTTACTTTCCTTTATAAGCTAAAAATAATGTTTATCTGGGATAAACACTATTCGTTCCTAGTACCAAAATTATTAATTATCAATATAGAAATTTTTATTTCTTTCGTTACCCTGTTTTAAATTTTAAATAATTTTCCTTACATGTGAATGTAACAAAAGTGCATATAAAAATATAAAACAATAAGAACATTTTAATGAGAATAGTGACGCTCTTTACCTATTAATTAAAGCTTTCAGGTCTACAGGAAAAGATGAGAAATTTATTCTTAGTTGTGTTTCGACATCTAATCGGTTTCTGTTTTTATATTTTAAAATATAAGAAGGTTGTTTCACAGTTGTAAGAAAAGACATTAGAAATTTAATTATCTTCGAGCCAAAATTTATTAGCTTAAACCAAAAATGAGAACTATTGATAACAAGATAGCCCAAAAATCTATTAATGGTATTTGATTAAAGCTGTCTTGTTGTATCACAAGATAGTTTAATTATATTTTCTATATCTGAATCCAGCTTTCCAGTCTCTATTTCGATATTAATTCTGAAAGGTATTTTTTGTTATGAAGTAGAAGAAAATATTCTTTCAATCATATCAGATGTTCCTTGAGAGCAAATGAAATTCCGTCAGGCGTGGAACTAATATCGTATTCCTTTTGCATTTAAGTTAGCTACATAAAAGTATTACAATTTCTTATTCCCATACGAAAGGCCTGCAAACCGAACTTTTCATTACAGGTTCCACCTTTTCTTGTTCTTTGAATACAGTCACATCGTTACCTTGTAACGAAAGATTAATTTATTTAAAATATCGAAAATGCCAGTAAGATAAGACAGCTTCATTAATCAATTAACATTACTAAACTATTTTTAAATTCAAGCATTTGATCTCTAACAGTTAGATGTTTGATTAAAAACAATAAAAACTTCTTTAGTTTTTAAAAAACTCCTCTAAACTCACACTTGATAAATATCGTACTTCACAATGTAAAACATTTCATCTCCATTACCTTTCTCTTTATATTACCAGGAATTTCTCTTTACAATACCTGGAATTTCGTTTTACATTACTGAATTACCTGGAATTCAAAGGACGACATTTTATGAGCTTTATAAATTTTATACACTCTTGTGTAGCACTTTCCGAAAACAATGGCCTTTTTTATGTAGGTATAGTATGTAAGTAGAGTATGCATTTATGTAGGTATAGTATGTATTTTTTATGTAGGTATGTAGGTCTATTTTAATTTTCCCTGTGTGTGATGCAGTCTATATCATACACATTTTGGTACCATGGCCTTTATTTCTGCCAAAATGCTCTGCACGAACCTTGCCAGTGCACGAGCACCATCGCTACGCAGTCCCACTCGATGCTTCCAGCCATTGTCATTTTGACTGATGTAAGTAACAATAAAGCTAATTTTTTCTGGTAGTGTTCTTGTAGTCAGTTTTTTGCAGAACAAAATTTTCCATTAAGTGTATTTTCTAAATTATATACAGAAAAACGTTTGCGCTCTTTTAACCGAGCTATAACACTTTCTTCTTTCTTCTATTTGTACGATTCTATGGCTCACTGAGGTATTGGAGAGAGATGATATATTTATATGGTTTTTCTCCTTTTTGTCACCCATACTAGAAGCCAACATTGCAGGAACGCTTAACTTTTCCTCAACTGTATGAGAAGTTTATTTACTGAAAATGGATGATGTAGTTTCCAACGCATTATGGTTTCCTAGCGACAGAATGTTATTTATTTGTAAATATAGAAAAGATTATTAAATCGAGAAAGATGGCAAGAAGGTCATTCACGCGGATTATAAATGAGATATATGAAGACATCAGCAAAGAGAATCCCGATGGTATTATCAAAGTGCAATCAAAATGTCTGGTTTTACAGAAGAAATCTGAAGAGTTGCAAAATTTGAATAGTCAAATAATGGATGAGATAATATAACAAACAGAACGAGGACTTCCGCAATGCTTATCAGATATGAATCAAAGCATGAATATCACTAACAACAATGGGATATCAGCTTTTGAAGTAACAGATGCAGATATTGCTGTATTTTTATGCCTCAAAGAACAAGGGAAGACGACTCAGAAGAAAGCATGGATATGTCTATTTACATGTGGAGTATACCAAGTGGTACATTCAAGTTCATTTCCCCTCTGTCAATTGATTGTTTCTTTCACGAGTTCCAAAAGACGTTTTTGGCGCTGAAGACGACCCTCTATAATTTATAGTGATAATGGAAGTCATACTGTAGGAGCAAATGGGACTTTAAATAATATTAACTGAAAGGTTACAGCTGTTAAAAGAGAGATCTGCTGGAAGTTCATTCCTCCTTCTGCACCATGGGGGGGTTGGATGGTGAGAGAGAATTATAGGTGTTCTTAAACATTCTTCGCTAAGAAACGTTCTGCGTTGCTGGATTTCGAAGAATTAGAAACAATTCTCTGTGTCTGTGAAGGAATCATCAGCTCTCGACCGCTAACTTACGTTGCCGAAGATCCAAGTAATATAGTTAGTTCCCTTTACTCCTAATATGTTCCTCATTTAGACTTAGTAAAAGCTCAGAATTTCAATAAACGGTTCAAGTACAGATTAATATTGAGAGCAGAGATTTTGGTGTGAATGCTTAGGTCAGCTGTAGATAGAGATCTGTAAAATATCGTCGATGAAGATAACTGTCAAAGACATCGTATTAATTGGAAATGATAATAGAAACGTTTTATGAAAGCCACATGCGAAATTAATGGAGCTTATTACAGGGCACGAAGTTAAAGTTAGAACAGTACGTGTCAAGACAGTATCGGGTGCATTGCTATGATCAGTTCAAAGAATCTACACTTTGGAAATTGTTGGGCCTTAAAATACTGCTAAAGCAACACAACGCTTAGCTCAGTCCAAAAGTGATAAGAGTCAGAAGGCAACAGTAAAAGAACTTTAACTTTACCAAAACGATTTGCATGTGGCCATGAGATTGAAACTTTTGATACCAATACTGAGCTGTCACACCTTTTGATACCAATACTGAGCTGCAGCGTATTAGCAACAGCGTGCTCTACTCTCGTAAGATAGCCATATGGGAAATCGTAACTTGCAACGAACTTGTGTTTTTTCCGTAACTAAATTTATCTTTTTATTGATCTTATGAAAGGTATTTTTTGCCACACAACGTTACCCTGTACAGTTTTTATTGGAATGGGCCTGCTCCCTATTTTGTCTTGTGGCAGGTTACTGCGAGCTGGGTGGGCAGGGGGCTGCGCCACAGAGTTAACCCTGTAGAGTTTATTTATTGAAAGTAAATGACCGTAGTTTGCAATATATTATTAGTGTCATCAATAAGGATTATTCCTGTTTGGGATATCATTTGATTGTTTATAGGATATTATAGGCACATTTTTTGTTGTTTTATTTACTATTTATTTATTGATAATTACGTGTCATATAGTATCATAATTAATAAGTGCAAAAATGTATACTCAGTGTCTCAACTAATAAGTAATCTCTGAGAGTGCGAATGTAGCTGTGCCACCGCCATGATGCCGTGGTACAGTAAAGACTCCGCAAGTTTCGGTGGGGTCGCAAATATCTTTAAAATAGGAACTAAACGAAAAAATAAATTAATAAGCGACGAATTCCAGTATAATGTCTCATTTATGAAGACACTAAATTACTAAATCTCGACATAATCTATGGACAAGTTATAAAATGTTACTGTTTTTGCATGTCACGACCAGGCCTTTGGGAAACGCTGGCTTAACCCGTTTAATTTGTTCTTCATTTGGTTAAGTGAAAATCCGTAACTGTGTAAATATATAATCATATAACAAATTAATTATCGCATTTAATCTTTATGGTACATAACATGCTTTTCATTTTCTCAGTTTGACACGGATACAAACACGAAACGTTATCTACCAAATTGTGAAATTATGCTTTTAAGTGCCTAAAACTGTTCAAATTAATAAAGCGATGTAAAAGAAATTTGCAAAAGTGGTGTTCAAGTTTGAGTGCTTGCATTTAAACACGAGCGATAAACGTAAAATATTGCTGTTGTTTCTTTAATAAAAGGATGCAGATGGAGAGGAATTAGCTATTATTTAAAAGTGAAGTTTTATATAGGTACGTAGGATTATTGCTTTGTATATTGTATTATTAATGTATTTGTATATTGTATTATTATTGTACTTATATATTGTATTATTATTGTATTTGTATATTGCATTATTATTATATTATTTCTATTATTATTATATTATTTGTATATATTATTATTATTGCTTTGTATACTGTGAAATTGCTTGAAGTTAGAGATATTAATATGCATAATTATCTTGAAAGGTTAATCTCCTTCCAGTCATCTGGAAGGAATACTTATGAATACACGATTCTAACAATAAATAACACTTTGCTTTCACACTACAATATTTTATTAAGTTTCTAACCTTTTTGCACTTTGTGTAGCTTTTTCAGTTTTTACGCACATTACGGTGTTTCATGCATTCACAATTGTTAAATTACATTCATGCTTAAATTTTAATCCCCCTTTGGCTCTATAGAATGTGTGGTGTGAAAATGCAAGTGTACTATGTTAGAGTGGACAAAAAGTCCACCTAAATGCTATCGACTTGTTAGCACATACAAACCTTCTTAAACACACCCTAAATTCATTTATAAGTTCTCCATGAGCTAATAAACATGAAAATTAACTACATTGTCGGTGGAAAGCCCTACAAAACGCATGCCTACCAAATATTTCCTACATTCATTTTAACGCATGCAAGCTTTCGCTCAAAATCGCATGATTTGATTTAACTAAAAATTCTTTTTCGCGAACTCAATTGACTACATTAAACTTTAAATGCATTAACGTTTTGTATTTTTAGCACTAAATACATATTATATATGCTCTTTTCAGCTTTAAACTTTCATTAAAAGTATCATTTACTTTAACACAACAGATATTTCAACATTATACAAACAAATACTTTTAAGAAAATAGAGAATAGAATGAAAATTTTACTTGAATGAATCCTTTTCTTCTCCAAAAGTGCGAAACTAAAAAAATTTTCGTTAACAAGTACTAATACGAAGCTTCTGGTATCAAACCAGATTTTCTGGCGCGTTAATACAAAGTCTTTCGACAAACAAAACCGAACTACTAGGTCGTTTCTTTAACATAACATTTCTATAATACACTACACCTTGTGCTTTTGCAAATAAAGTTGAAATAACTTTAGTCTTCAATCGAGGCAGTAGCTTTTGCCATGTAACTTCGTATTTGAGACATTTTCATGCAACTTTACATAACAGAAAAAATTTATAGAAAAATTCACTTATCTCTGTTTTCTGGATCTTGGTATTCGGCCATTCGTTTATTGCAGAATTGTATCCAAGCCATCTGATTCATGTAGGGGCTTTTCCGTCTCTGCTTTCTGTCCGCTAGTACGAATTGGCTTTTCCTTTTTTTACCCCTGATGAGTGGTCTTTTAGGATGCACTGGCAGCATGTCTTGTCTTTTCCTTTTAGTGTCCGGCAAACTGGTTCTTTGCACATTGGTATTATTCCAGGACGCTTGCCTGTAAACTCTACGTTGTTTCGATCTTTGCTCTCTGCCTTCAACTCCGAGAGGCATCTTCTTCATTTTACCGACTGGTGGTCTTGTATGTAATAATCATTTTGTGAGCCATCTCCTTGATGTATCCTGCGGCTGTCTACTACGAGACCTTGTTATGACACTGCGATGCTTGTTTGTAGCCGGGACGTTACTTTCACCCTTGAATTTTTTCTTCGGTGGATCTTCCACACGTTGAGGGATTCTTTTCTCCGGAATTCTTCTGCTGATTTGAGAACTTCTAGTTTCTCTAGTTGTTTGCTTTTGAGAGGGCTTGTGGGGTCAGAGTTTTCCCTTGGAAAGTCGCCTCTTCTGACTCGGAAGCCTGAAAGAAATCATGCATGACATCGAAATCTTTACGTTCAAAATATTTTTTAAATTTGTCAGGACTAACCTTTATTCTTTCTTCCGATTCTGTTTTTAAGGCGAACACAGCCCCAACGATCTACTGTACATGTACGGCCCTTCAAATTTATGGGCGGTTTCGATATAAGGGTTTTCAGGTGCACTAGGCAAAGTGAATTTTCCTTTCAACACATTATCCCCCCACTTTAAAATCCGATTCACGGCGTTTGCTATCTTAATAAAGTCTCTGCCGTTTTCTTGCTACATCGGAATTCTTCAAAGCTTCGTTAATCAGCTTTTGAATATTGGCCTGCTTAAATTCTGGTTCTCGTTCTTGAATAAAAGAAAGTTTGTCTAAAGGTGTCAACTTCTTCCAACCCAGAAAGAATTCAACGGGAGTTTTACCTGTTGTATCATGCTTGGCAGTTATTAAAATATAGGCTAGTTCCTCAGAGCAGCCCTTCCAGCGTTTATGTTAATTTTAACGTAACTTCTAATTATTTTAACAATGATTTTATTAACTCTTTCCGCAATATTTGCTTGTGGTCTGTGCGGGACCATTTTCATATGCCGCATATCAAGCCCCTTACACAGGGTTTCAAAAATTTGACTAACAAATTGCCTACCATTATCGCTTATTACTTTTAACGGTGCACCGTATTTTAAAATATATTTATGTAAGAACGCATCTGCAACTATTTTAGCTGACGCTCGCTTTAAAGAAATTATTTCTACCCACTTAAGAAAATAGACTACAATCACCAAAGATATTGGTTTTTATTTAACTCGCTTTGGGGAAAAGAGCCAAGAAGGTCTATTCCAAGGATCTCGTTAGGAAAAGTTGTGCGAATATTACTTAGACACCCAGCCGTGATACAATTAACGTCATTAATTAACTTGCATAACTTACAGGACATGATATACGCTGTTATTATCTTCTGTAGTTGCGGAAAATACACCGCCTCGTGTACTTTACGCAGCGTTTTCCTTACTCCTAAATGACCCGCTGCGGGGCTGTCATGAAGTTCCTGCAAAATAACAGTAGTGTGGCGGGGATGGCTGGTTTCAGTTCGTGGTTTTCATTTGTTGATTTAGTATAGAACAACAGATTATCTATGATCTCGTAATTTCGGGCCCTATTTCGAATTGCAGCAAGATCTACATGTTCAAAATTATCTGGATCCTTTAAATAAGCATAGATATCACCGAATTCTGTATCCTACGGCAGTTCAGCTATAATTGTTTCCCGGGAATCTAAAAACTTTAGAAGTTAACATAGCACATTTTATTTGATTCTCATTTTCATCCAGTTTAATTCTTGACAAGACGTCGGCCACTGTATTTTCCTTGCGAGAGTGTGCTTAATTTTCAAGTTGTATTCTTGCCATTTTAAGGCCTATCTAATTAATCCAGGAGTTACATTCTTTCCAGAATATGATCTACCTACGGCCGCCTGATCAGAGTGGATTGTAACTGAAGATTTTAAAAGTAGGCCCTAAATTTCGGAACTGTCATTAACACTGCTAACGCTTCCCTTTCTGTCGCTATGTAGTTCCTTTGAGTCTGACCTAGGAGTTTGCAAAATATGCCAACGGGTGCCCTTTTTTGGGTTAAAACTGCATTCACGGCTTAATCGGAAGCATCCTCTGCAATCTCCAAGTTCTCGTCCCCGTCCGGAAATTTTAACACTGGGGCATTAATTAGAGCTGTTTTCAATTTTTCGAAAGCGGTGTGTGCTTCCGCTGTCCATGCAAACTTGGATTTCTTTCGTTTTAACACTAACAAAGGTACAACAATATCGGCAAAATTTTGGATAAACGAGCGATAATATGAGCACATGCCAACACGAGATGAAAGTTTTTTCACAATATTTGGCGGAGGATAATTTTTAATTGCTTTTATTTTAGAATCTATAGTTTCAATTCCCTTAGCTGAGATTTTGTATCTTAAATATCGCAATTCCTTACTTCCGAATTTACATTTTGCGGCATTAATAGTTAAACCTGCTTCTTTTAATAATGAAAAAATTTCGTGGAGATCTTTAACGTGATGTTGAATTGTGTCGCTAGTTATGATAATGTCATCGAGATAAATGAGAATGGATTTTCCTAGGACGGGACGTAAAATTACTTCCATAGAGCGTTGAAACGTTGACTGGGCCCCGCAGAGCCCAAACGGCATGCTTAAAAGTGCAAAAGTGCCCGATTTTGTAATAAACGGTGTTTTAGTCACATCTTCTGGTTTCAAAATAAGGTTTCAAGGTATTCGAAAGTAACCTCAAGTAAAATTAAGAGTCGTCATATATTTTGTAGACCTAATTTTCCGTATTATTTCTTCTATTACCGCTTTAAGGTAAACAGGGAATTTTGTCATGCTATTAAGTTTTCGGGAACCGATTGCAAAACGGTAAGCTTTTGGATCCAAAGGGAGCAAGTTATTGTTCTTTCTACATAGCATAAGTGGGCTAGCATATTCACTATTTATGGGAATAATTATTTTATCTCTTAACTTTATTCTATAAGATGTTCTGTTATTGCTTCTTTCTCCTTATTATATCGATAAGGGTTTGCTTTACAAGGTTCGCTTGATTTTAGTTCTATCGCATGGGCAACAATTTGTGTATTCCCTGGCTTCTCAGAAAATAACATATTAAATCTACTTACGAGTTCTTCCACCTTCGCTCTTTCATCTTGTTTTAGATGTTCGAGATCGATATCTGTAACATTTACATCTTCCACCACCTTTGGCAACATATCCAAGAAAATAGAATTTTCTGCAAAGTTTATTGTGGCGTTCGCCGCCCTGAGGAGCTCTGTACCTAAAATTACATTGTTTTGCAAATTTTTAACAACAAAAAATAAAACTTTCAAAACTTCGCTTTTTACCTGAATGTTAAACGATAGCTTTCCGACACAGTTGCAAACTTTTCCTCGTGTAGCAACGTTTTATGTGCTACAATTTTAAAACAGTCTTATTTTTTGGAAATTTGTATAGTAGAAATTCTGCTTTAAAAAATTTCCTTCTGCGCCGGTGTAGGTACCTCAAAAGAAAATGGATTACCGGTGGCAGGGAATTCTTGACTACCACGGTATTTACGCATAACTTAGAGGGATTTTGCGATGCACAGGGGTCTGAACCCTTTATTTCTCAGGCCTCTCTATTCGTTTAAATTCTTCTTTACTCCTGATGTTTGCTGGGTGCGCTGGAGGTCTTTGGCTTTACCATTTCCATTCTTGCTTGTTGACGGCCTGGTTAGAAAGCGTTTTCCTCCATTGTATTTGCTTCTTTCTGGGGCCGGCTGTCAGGAGAAGTGCTGATAGTAACCCTGGGTAGGAAATCTCGAATTTTACGCTATCCGCCGATTCTGAAACTTGACGGCTAATTCGAATAGCTCTTGCAGCGTTCGTAGGTTTCTCAGCTCAAAGAAATCTTGTACTGCAGGTAATAATCTTGGTAATATAATTTTAATTACTCCGTCATCCGGCTTCCTTCCATATAGCATATTCACTAGTTTAACTTTACGCAGGAGAAACTCGATAAGGTGTTCAACGTTTCGTTGATAAATGCTGTAGAGTTCGGCTTCAAGTTTCGCACGATCTTTCACATTCGGGAAAGGCTTTAGGAGCCCCGCTTTGAAATTTTCAAAATTGTAGATGAAGCTTCCGACGTCCCCGAGTAAAAATTTTCCAATGCCTTTCCACCAAGACTCCGCCTGTCCTCGGAGGGCACTGGAGGCAACAGCTACTTTTTGTTTTTCGGGTACGGATACAAGCATAAGTGCGTCTCAAGCGATTCCAGGAATGAAGTGACGGTGTTTTACCGTCGAACACCACTGCCAGGTCAATTGCTGCTCTCATCGTGTGTATTAAAAAGCCAAAACCATGCTATGGGCTTGTCACCATCGGGTTTATGACTTCTGTCTCTTGTAAGGATGATTGTCCGTCCTGATTATTTGAAATTGGATTCGAGTAAGACGTTCGGGAGCCAGATGTAAGGTTCTACTGTCAAGTTCTGTGTAGAATCTGGAGAAATAGTGATTGCACCAAAGAAGGGTTACAAATACCCTTTAAATTATTTACAATGCGTCAACATGACACTACTATACTACGCCTCTACTTGGGCGGTAACTGAAACAGTAGAATCAAAACTCAAAATTGGAGATATTCACAAGTAGTAGAATTAAACTAGAGGGCTTATACAATCCTGTATCCTACAGCACTTAGATGAGTCTAGTGGCAGCAAAATAATAGCTATTAGGCCACGTCTAACCAGCAATACCTGCTGAGTAAAAGCTTGCGTACAACAACGCACAGAGATTTCCTAGACTCTCTCTAACTTTCCCTACTGGAACGTGGATATTTAAACGTTTTCTCCCGCTATAGAATTTGCATTTCTTATGCGCGTTACCAAATTTAAATATTCTAGCACTGACAATTAGGGGAATGAAGGCTTATAGGAAAGTAACTTAAAATTAAATTTAACTGGTTATTTAAAATAAATATAAACCCTTACAATCTGATGAATTATGAAAATTATGATTTCAAGCACTTTAATGCAATGTTTCCCTTTTATTTTAAATAACTCAGAATATTTATTCTTTTATGAAATAATTTTAAATGTCCTAAAACGTTTAAATAATTTTAAATCTTTTGCCTGCAAGAGAATGCTGTAAACTGTTCAATCATTCAATGCTCAGTCATAGCAAAAAAAAATTGTGTTTCACTATTTCAACAAAATTACTAACCTTATATTCTATTCCTTAAGATTTATGATTTTTTCCCTTTGATGGAAATATATATTTAGTTTCCCTTCTGCAACAATGGAAGTAACCTTTCAGTTCTTTTAACAAGAAGAAGAATGTGAAAGCCTTTCAAACACGCTAAAACCCATGTGACGCAGATATTTCAGTGCCGAAAAAAATATTTAAGATTTGTCATTCATGCCATCGACAAGGATATAATAATCTAATTGCCTTCACTTCCAAAGAGACTAATGAATTTTTGCTGTATGGCTTGTCTTTTAAAAGTTATGATCAATTTGCTTTCAAGCAATAACGTCGAAAAACAATTTCTTTTTCTCAGAAGGTAATGAACTTACTCACACTTCTTTGGACGTAAATATAATGAAATATAATGCAATTGAAAAGCCTTTTAAGACTGTTATACTTCTTTTTTATTTAATTTTTTCCACCAATCACAATTTCCAGTTTCGCCGATGAGCTCTTAAAGCTTGTTATTCATTTAATCGATTAGGTTTGTAGACTTTTTTTTTAAATCCTTAAAATTATATCTCAAAAGCGCTTACGTTGATTGTTAGTTGCTGCTGCCTTTTCACCTCAGCATTCTGATACAGTAAGAGAATTTTCCTGGAATATCTCTAATTTTCAAACGTTTGAAAGAATTGTAGCAGATAAGTTGACCATACAGGAAAAGAATTTGGTAGGATATTTTACGATATTATTACATTAAACTGTAAATAAGTTCAATGCCAAATTATTAAGTAAACAAATAAGGCAAGCAAAACCAATGCATTCATCAACAATGAGATTATGAAATGAGTTTGTTAATTAATATCCCACTTGTAACTTCACCACTAAATATGGACATCATTTTAATATGTAATTTTACTCTCATTTTAATATATAATTTAAATTTTAGTATTTTGAATGTAAACGGGGCTTAGATCTTGTTAGTTGTAAAATTTTTCAGTTTGTAATAGGTCTTTAAGGAACTCTATCAAGGTCTGTTAAATTCTGGCATGGACGAATGTAGGGATTTATATTTATTTTAAATAACCAGTTAAATTTAATTTTAAGTTACTTTCCCATAAGCCTTCATTCCCCTAATTGTGAGTGCCAGAATATTTAAATTTGGTAGCGTACGTAAGAAATGCGAATTCTACCAGTGGGAGAAAAAGTTTAAATATTGACGTTCCAGTAAGGAAGTTAGAGAGAGTGTGGGAAATTTCTGTGCGTGCTTATACTCAAGCTTCCGCTTAGCAGTTACTACTGGTTAGACGTGGCTTAATCGCTATTATCTTGCTGCCACTAGACTCATCTACGCGCTGTAGGGTACAGGATTGTATGAGGCCAGTAGTGTAATTCTACTACTCGTGAACATTTTGAATTCTTGAATTGTGATTCTACTGTTTCAGCTGCCGCCCAAGTCGAGGCGTAGTATGTTAGCGTCAAATTGACACATTGTAAATAATTTAAAGAGTTTAATAAAGGGCAGTTTTAACCCTTCTTCGGGGCAATTACTATATCTCCGGTTTGTACACAACAGAAAGACAGTAGCACTTTATAGGTTAATCAGGTAAGACGGAATTATAGCCATTAAAAGGTATCTTGTCAAGAATATTTTCGGACCATCCTGCGTCTACATAATATTTAACACTTCGTTTTCTGATATATAATTTCACTTTTAAAGTGTACTTAAGCTAATGCAAGAAACCGTTGGTTGAATCCAGTAAAAGTACTTTGATTTAGGGTTAAATTGCTGCAATCCATTAAGAAATTTGTAATGTCCCGTCGTGTTGATCTAGCTAAATAAATGAGAGGTCCTCCTAAGAAGTGATGCCTGTTTTTGTCTACGCATTCATATTTTTTTGGAGAAGTTTGAAAATTCGCAGAGTTTAATGTAAGAGTCTAATGATTTTTGTCAATATATACTTATATTCTTGCATACCGTATTTTGTTAAAAGTTGTTGCACACACTGAATTTGGCTAACTAACATATTGTTACGGATTTTGTATTTATTTAGCTATTTTAATAGAACTGTAATTAAAATTGTTTTATTTTACCGTGCAATGCAGCGCCTGACGAAATTTAAGATAAAGCTGCGCCTAAAAAGTAAAATTACAAGAGCGCCTGCATTGAATATTTAATAAATAAATATCTCGTAATTGTACTGTTTTGCTATCCAGAAAAATCGAGAAAATAGATTATACCAGACTATTTCGATGATGATTGAAAAGCTTATAAAATGCTGGATTAAAACATCTCAACTCAGTTGTGCCTGATTTAAGCGAACTGTTGTTTACTTAGTGCTGTTATTGGTTGTAGCGAATTCGCTGTGAGATCGAGTTAGATTCTCTGTATTTTGAACTGAGTTCTGTTTAACGTTTAAGCAGTTCTAAATATAATTGCTGCGAGATATTGTGAAATTGTACGAATATCTATGAGGAAATATTTCAGCATTTCGTTTTATTTCTTGCGAAAAGAATAAATTTTATTAACTTTTTAACGACTTGTGTATTCAATCCATTACGAACCCACACGCACGCAACAAGTTTTGGTGTCAGAAGTGAGAGAGCTATGGAAGAACAATTGAGACAGCTCGTCAGTGATTTTGCTGCATTCCAAGAAGAGATGGAAGCTGTTTAGGTTTCTGTTATAAAAGAAATGAAATCTGTTAAAGAAAAGCTAGAAGCTGGCCAAGTAACGTTTAAAGAAGAGATAAAAACTTTACGAGAAAAGGTTGAACCAGGTGAATAGGGAAATTACCTACTTAATAGAAAACAAATTTGAAGCTACGGAAGACAGAATTGACACGGTTGAAAACAGAGTTGGACAAATAGAAGATAGAGTTTGTACTGTGGAGCAACGAATCGAAGGAAGAGTTTCTGTCGTCCAACAAGAAATTGAAGACAGGGTCTCTGCTGCCGTCGCCAAAGAAGTTGACTCCTTAAAGAAGTGCATAGCGACAGCAAGAAGCAATTCTGAGGGTTTTAAATTTCTACCCATGCCTGCTCGTCTCTCTCTGAAGCTATCGACATATGATAGGAAGATTCCTGGCAAGTGTTTAAGACACAATTTTCAATAGTGGCGGATGCGAAGGGATGGGATTCCCAAGTTAAGGTATATCATCTCCCTGCTTCTTTGAGAGGAGACGCAGCGGATATCCTTCAGACTCTTCCCGAAAACCAAAAGCTAGATTTCGAAGCTCTATCCGGCGCGTTAGAGCTGCGCTTTGGGGAGAAATGATTAAAAGACTATAAGAGGCTTCAATTAAAGTACCGTCACCAGAAGAATACGGAAACACTCCAGGAACTAGCAACGGATCTCGAAAGGCTGTGTCATGTCGCCTTTTCGGAATGTCCGAAAGAAAGAAGGGAAGTGCTGTCCCTGCAATACTTCTTCGACAGCTTACGGGATTCGAAAATACAGAAAGCTTTGCCAATCGCGGCTGTGAAGGACGTAAAAAATGCTTTGGTGTATGCCATGAAATTCGATGCAACCCAACAAGCAACTCGTAGAGATCGCTACCCAGTCATAGCTGTGCCAGTCTACGAGCCAGTGGATTAATTGATGGCTTGTTTAGACGATTTATGCAGACAAGTCAATGCCTTGAGACGGTAGATTAATGACAAGAAATCGACCCTAAAGTGCTGGAACTGTGGTGCTGAAGGCCACATAAGAAAGAACTGCAGAACATGCCAGAGCACGGAAATTAGTACAGACGATTTAAACAGAGAATTAAATGCTATGAGACGGAAAAGAAGTGGGAAGAAGAAACCAAAGTGTTGGAACTGTGGATTCTAAGGCCATGTACGAAGGATCTGCAGAACACTCCAGGTAAGGAAAATAAGATCGTTTTCCAGCATCGACGCAGGAAACAAATTAATGATCATATCGCATAGCAGAATTTGAGCGATAGTGAAATTCTCCTTTTTAAAGCGCTCACGATTTCTGTAGTGAATGGCAACAATAGATTATCCATCAGTGGGCATATCGATGGAGTTCCTTGCAATAAGATACTGGCACAGGAACTAATGTTACCATCATTCGGAAAGATTCAGCTCAACATTTTAAAGATAAACTGATTTGAACGCCATCTTTTGTTACCCTCCAGAGTGCGTCTGGTGATAAAATCGACATAGATGAGAAGTTAAAAGTGAACATCACGTTTGGAAGTGTCGCCTACCATCACACGGCATACGTGGCAGAGATTACAGATCCTTGCATACTCGTATTGGAATTTTTAAGGAAATACAATTTCTCCTTGGACTTCAAAAACAACAAACTGTTTTCAGCTTCAGAGGACATAACTATCCATCAGCAGAAGGAAACCTCCCCTCGAAAAGTCGACTCGTTGTCTGAAAGACCAGGCCGAAAGCTGCTGAAATCATACTAGAGTCGAATAGAAACTCGAGACTATCGGCAGTTCTGCGTCCCAGATACTTATCGGTCGAGATCTTCGTCTGCCTTGTGACCTCTTGTTTGGTCGCTCTCCGGATGCGCCTCCATCGCCTGAGCAATACATTCAACATCTTCAGACCCGGTTTGAAGGTCATGCACAACTTTGCGCGAGAGCGAGTCAGCGTGGCTACGAGGAAGACCCGATCCGACAAGACAGCTACTGAACATCGTTTCAACTAAGGAGACAAGGTGTGGTTGTGGAAGACTCCACGGAAAGGACTCTGTCCGAAACTACAGTCACCTTAGGATGGTCCGTAAACAGTCCTAAACAGGCTACTATGGCACGATTCGCGCTTTCTTGAACTTCGTTCTATTGAAGGTCTATGTTAGTTTATTCAACCAATATTTTGAAAAGGTGAAAACATATTGATTGAAGGAATAACTTCTGAACTCCTTGATATGGTCACTTCAGAGAATCTTAAGCTGCCTGTCTATCTGTTTCTTAACCAGTAATTCGTACATTTTAAGGGGCCCATCAGCGGCCGAGTGGTAATGACGCTGAACACTGGTAGTTCGGTCCGAGGTTCGAATCCCGCGAACGGGCTTGCTGCATGGGCGTTTTCGTGGTTTTCCCCATGTGTAACGTGTATACGAGCCAATTTCCCTTAGAAAGTCCTCCACGAAGGCACCCCTCCCTTTAGGCTGATAGCCCTTGTGTGCTTTGCCATAATTGAATAACCTAACCGTACATTTTAAGTGCTTGAAAAGCTTTGGACATTTTTCGCAGGGCTTACATACTAGTTTTCTTCGACTTCTTATCTATGACTATTATGAACTATCTTGTACTCAAGCATGTGAATTTCATTGGACCACAGATGCAGATGAGTACAAGTTAGAGAATGACAAGATTTACTGTATGTTTCTTCGTTTGGTTTCAACGTAGTATGGTTTCTTAACATTTTAAGCACGTTTTACAAGGCAAATATTCTTTATTACACTTTGGAATCTGTAGACCATGTGCAATCACTTTCAAATGCAATGCCTTTTTCTCTCTAAAAGACCCCTCTTCCGTTTCATAATTGTAATTAATGGTTTCGAGTATTTACTTAGCCCACTATGTGGGAAACTTGAAGATTTGGATATTTCGTTTTGATTTACGACATACAGCACATTGCTTCGTTGCTTAGAAAGCAAAATGTTTATTATGACCATAAACGCAACACTGTTATTTTTAAAACAAATATTCAGATTGCGGTGTTAGAGGACATTAAATTTATTCCATGAAATTAAGATAAAATACTTAGTTTCATGTGCTGTAGAATTGAATTAACGTTTGCATAAATTTTAACTTTTTTTTACCTTCAACATTTTAACTAAGTTAATTAGCAACTAAATTTGACTTTTTATTTCAATCAGTGAAGAGAATTTACGTTTCTTATTAGACGTGTGGGTAGTCGTTCCTGAATCAAGATGCCTGTTATGTGTTCCTAATTTTGGCCAAGCAAACAAAGTTATTTGCAAAGATAAACTTTTTTTTCTTTATTAAGCTCTTTGCTTTTACTTGTAGTTACTTGTAGTTTCCTAGATTTCCGAGCTCATTTCGAAACCCATGTTTTTCACCGTGTCAGGTACAATTATGGATACAATTGAAAGCACAAGTAACGTTTTCTCAAAAATGAAGAAAAAATTGTAAAAGTCATTATTTTTCTCAAAACATATATCATTTCTATAATCTTTGGAATGTTGTAAAGGTAACTATAAAGTGTTAAAATTAAAATTAATGAACTGAAAAAAGAAACAAAACATCTCAACTGATCAGAATAAAAGGCAAAAGACGAAACAGAGTGATAAGAATATCGGAATAAAATCTAGTCATTTATTTTGCGGCGAATTCTCTGTTTTTAGTTTATTGGGTATAAAATTCACAAATATATTAGTTGTTTCAAAAGTAATTTTATTCCATTCTTCTGTAAAAATCTTTTTCATATGGTCCCCATTCAGTATATCGTTTTCCTTTTCCTGTTGTCAAGTTTTTTCCATAACATTTAAGCCAGGAGATTGAGCTGGATGAGTGAGAGAGTTAGAGGATATTAAAATTATGAGCAACCGCAAGCGGGCAATATGCCGTATGTTTAGCACTATTTTCTGTTGAAAGTAGATGTTGTTGCGAAAAAGAAACTTAAAGGCGCTGTGCTGAAGATTACGTTTAAGAATATTCAAATAAACATGCCGGTCCATTGTGCAATCAATGAACTCAAGACTGCTTATATCGATATGCAGCCCTATACCATCACATTCTTGTCCCCACGTTTTGCTGTTGCCTAGACATGCTTTTCGTGAAGTTCAGTTTCGATTTTCTCCAAACTAAACTCCTTCCACTGCAATGAATTATGCCATATTTCTCTGACTGGTATGCACTGAATGATACATTATCACTTAATTTGCATAAAACTCTGTTTTCTCTTTTGTTCTTCATTTTCATAGGTTGAGAAACCTATTTATTTTCGTAAGTTCATTAATTTGACTTTTAATTTAACATTTTGTACTTATCTTCGTAATATTCTAAAGATTATATAAATAATACATGTTTCGCTCAAAATATTGAATTTTACAATTTTTCCGTCATTCTTTGAGAAAATGCAAAATGAGGCTTTCGCTTATGTTTATGTATGTGTATGCATATATCTTTGATGGCGTATCAAAATTCTTCTTTCGAATATTTTGCCAGTTGACGAAAGAAAGCTAATAGGGCTATAGAGATTGACATATGTATTGTCCTCGAGTGACTTGGCAGCATAAAGATTTTTGCAAGTGTCCAGTGCTTTGGAAAATAGCACTGCGTGATGCATGCGTTCAAGATGCTGGCTAGGCGAGAGATGCCATTACCTGGATTACTCGGCAAAATAAATTTGGAGATCTCATTTATCGCCGGTACTTCCCTGTACTTTAATTTCCTGATGATGATAATAATATCAGCAGAAATAGTGAGATTTGATTCATTTAGCACTGTACGACTGTTTAGCAAAGGTTCGATTTTCAATTCATTTACAAAGGTTACTTTTTTTCACATCTGATTATGCAATAGTATTGCTGTATTTGAGCGATTGCAAGCACTCCTGTTTCCTTTT
Organism: Stegodyphus mimosarum; assembly: GCA_000611955.2. Classification (NCBI taxonomy): domain Eukaryota; kingdom Metazoa; phylum Arthropoda; class Arachnida; order Araneae; family Eresidae; genus Stegodyphus; species Stegodyphus mimosarum. The sequence continues at coordinate 246,080 of KK120125.1, forward strand.
CATAGACGTAGAGAATAGCTAGAAAGAATACGAATTGAGTTCCAAATCAATCATCTTTCCTTCCGAAAGCTATTTTTCAAGAATATTGGATTTAATTTCGAGATTCCATTTAGTTAATTTTTAAGAGGAGGCACCAACGGCATTTGCCACTTTCTTCTAACTTTATTTCTATCTTTCAAATCTCTTGTGAGTCGAAAGGTGCTGCCAGTTGTGCTGACAACTTTGGCAATCTCTGTTTAAGCATTATTGAGACTATCGGAGAAAAGTTCCGTTTCCTGTTCAGTGCAGTTAGAAGAGATTTTCAGACAGCAGAGGTTTTAGGGATTACATCTAAGAATATTATGAAAAAGCTTCGAGTCACTATGTGTTTTGGTAGTTCAAATGACGTCTTTGTAGACTGTGAGGGAAACTACAACTGGAACGTATTTAAACATAAATGCATTATATACGCATCTAATACCATGTTAATTCTGGTATTTCACAAGAAATCAGGATGCATTTGTTAACATTTCTGAATATTTTACAAATCAGCTTTCATCACAAATTTTTTCAAATTCCTTTTTGCATTATTTCTTTGTTAAAAAGTTCATTTCTGACTTGCTTTGAAAACTATAAATATAAAATATGCGCAAAATATGCATACTTGTAAAAAGAATATATTTTAAAATTATCTATCTTGAAAACGACATCTTGAATTCTACAGCATATTCCATGGACCAGCCATTTATAATATATGCATAGGTACTATGTATAAACATTTGTTAATTAATTACGACGAATGCAAAATGTACTTTATTGCATTTTGTAACCATTGCAATATGTATTGAGATTTTATACCTGATCATGAAAGAAGGGAAAGAAAATATATAATTCCATACCAATATTTTGTGCATTTCATGACTGAACTTCTATAGACTGTTGAATTTAAGCAAAACTTGAAATCTGTTTGGATGAAATTATAATTAAATTAATGTGACATAATAACGATACCCTTTTGTGTCTGAAATATTTGCAAAGAACCTAGAATACAGTATAAATGTACTAAATTAATAGTAATTTCGATAATGAGAACACACTATTGTATGAAGAAAAGGAATTAAAAGGTAAAATTAGTACTGGTTAGATTAGACATTCAAAACAAGATAGGAGGTTCTATTGGTTTCATATAAACATTCCCACTAGAGTTGTTCAAAGCAGGAGGAAAAAATAGAGCAGTTAAAAAAAGCAGAATCGAATTCATAGGTGATAGTTTTAAAAAAAGGGAAAAAGAGTAGATTAAAAGGTTATAAATATTCCATTTCTTTACTTCATACGTAAATATTTGGGAATTTCTTGCATACATTAATACATTTATTTTATGTACTTTCATTACGATTCATCTTTGAACTACAATACAAATAAAAGATTATATCAGCAATATACATACATTAGTATACATATCAGCAATAATATTTCATATAAAACTGGTTTCACAAGACTTAGGAATTGGTATAAAATCTTATTATTGGAGCATCTTATCAAATTTTAAGCTTTTAATTCTACAAAGTTATTAAATTCACGATTTTCTTTTGAAACTTCTTCTCTGTATTATTTACAAGCTGACATTATATCCAATCGTGCAAGTATTTTAAAACATTGTATTCAAAACAAGAAATGCTGTTTCTTCTAGACGTAATTAATAAAGGCTGAGTTCTTTATACGAGTAAGATATTTGTTAATTCAAAACTCAGCTCTTGCCAGATATTTACCAATTCAAAATGTTGGAGCTTTTAATTCTTAAGAGTTTGTGTATAGGTTTTAAGTTCAATACCAAATGATAAGTCAATATTTGGATAAACAATTCTCAATAACATGAATGTGTAAAGTTTGTGACAACATGATAAACACAATATATACTGTAAAATTAGTGTTCAAATCAATCGTAAATAGTGACCATGAGCTCCAACAGAATAATTAAGTATGCGTTGTGTTAACATAAAGTCAGGTCCAGTGTTCTAAATTAAAAGTGAAACATTACAAGAAAGTTAAAATTAAATATGGAAATTTATTAAGATAATACTGAATTAATACAGAATTTTACATTTGGTGGCGGTGGAGTGGAAAAAAGTAAAAACAATCATACCAATCCAAACAGGGAATTTAACATTGTAGATATGACATCCGACAGACAAACTTCGGCCAACGTCACTGCGCTACACAATTTGACATTCCAAACAGTGAAGTTAACATAGAGAATACATTGTAGATATGGTGGCTGGTTTTCTAAAAGGAGAGAAAAAGGAAGTAATTAGTTAAGTTTGGACATTTTCGTCGCCCTCCATAGTATCCTTCTCTCGTCTATTTCTTCCGACATCGTTGGTTCTCTGATAACGCTGACGCTTTCAGCTCCGTCTCCTTCCGTCAAAATGGCTGCTGCGTGTCAGTCTTCCGTCGGTCCTCTCCGTCGCCAGCTCCCAAGCCTTTTTACTCAAAACGCCAAGACCGCTCGATTGGCGATTTTTGATGGTAGGAAAACCGCCAACAGCCCGGCAACCCCAGGGGAAAAACACGCAGGAAGGTGCAGCCCAAGGTGGAAAGAGCTCCAAGACTTGGCGAAGAATCGCTGCTAGCCTCGACGAGGGGTCCCATTCCAGCATAGGAAAAGCCTGCGAGTAAGCAAAACACCCCGTCCCCCTGACCCTGCGGCAGGGTTAGTAATGTAAAAATTTAGCCTCTCCGCAGGGTGCAAAAGTAACTAATGTTGACAGAAGTTTCACAGACTACCGTCTAGCGGGCGAAGAAATCGAAAACAAGTCAATAAATCTATTTGGAAGGGCAACGGACTGAATTTGAAAGTTTTGAAGGGATAAGTGTTAATTATTGATTTTACAACAAATTAACTTCAATACTGATAAGTACTTAAATAAAAATATAATAATTTCACAGATAATTTTCTTGGGTTTATTCCGACACCAAACACGACCACCATAGTAGGAAATAAAAATTATTTCAGTTAAAATACAATAATCAAGTATGAAAATTTTTATATATTCTACACAACACCAAAACGACCACCATAGTCAGAAAATATGGATCCCAAATTTAGCAGAAAAGGGGGCATAATAGAAACTTAAATTAAACTTTAAACACCAACTTGTGTAACAACTTTAAAAAGATTGACCTTAAGGATCAACTTATCAAGAGATTAACATTAACAACCAAGGTTAAGAAAAATAATTAACTAAACAGAATTTAAATAGTTAACCAACCAAAAGTAAAGGAGAAAAATTAATTACACAAGCAACTTAAAATCAGCGTTAACCAAAACTGTCAAGAGTACAAATTAAATGACTACAATTACTTTTAAACAAACCAAAGAAACTTAAGTTCAACCACAAAAATTAAAACAAATTAAATTTTAAGTCTGAAGCAAAAATAAATTAAATCATTACCTTTAAAACAATTTAAATCACAACTGAAATAAGTAATACATAACAAAAACTCAACTGCTTCTTCATTACGTTATCGAATTGTGCAGTTTTTATGTATCCTAACTAATGTTATAAATACAAATGTGAGTTTGTTTCTATGTGTGCTTGTTTGTTTGTTACGCTTTCACGCCTTAATTACTTAACCGATCATCATGAAACTTTCAAGAAATATTTTTTGATATATTAGAAAAGGTTATAGGCTATAAAATGTAACTTATCTGTTGAAACGTAAACTATATCATAGGTTTTATAGCTTAAAATTATTGTCGTTGTATAAACATTAAATGTTGAAAGTTTCATAACGATAAGTTAAACGATGTCAAAGTTTGTCTGCGCGCGCAGGTGCGTGGTTTACATTTTATAGCCTATAACCTTTTCTCATATATCAAAAATATTTCTTGAAAATTTCATAATGATAGGTTAAGTAATTAAGGCGTAAAAGCGTGACATTTATTAATTAAGCCTTTATTAATTTTTATTTGTTTAATTTAATTTATTATTTAAAATCCATCAGGATTTTTGGCTTTTGGCTCTTCTTTCACAAACGTTTTTCAGTCATTAGGAAATATACGTAGCAGTTTTACTAGATTTCGTGACGATACACTCCGCGTAAAGGCAAAATATCCGCGGCCTATAGGTATTGAAGAAGAGCAGTATTTACTGAAATTTTACGCGGAGTTGAAACTTATTTAAGGACATCAACGAGAGCGAAGCCACGAGTAAAAGCTAGTAGTGGTATAAAGAAGCAGCAGCGAATAACTCTTAACGGAATAAGGAAACAAGCAGTGCGTGCCAAGAGATGTTATTTCAGATATGGTAGATGTCCTAAGCAGCAACCCTCTACTTACAATCATATACTATTCGGCATTGATCGAGATAAGCGTTATTCGGTTCAAAATCGTTGGAGATAATAGACGTTCCTAACCTTTCTGACGGAAATGGCTTTCCTTATCTGAGACAAAAGTTGCAAATCGATTATTCTGAACCGTATTGAGAAAAGTGGAAGATAAAATGTAGGAAGAATACATCAGATACTAGTGCAGCTTTACCATAACTACACTTGCAAGATATTCTAGACTAACAGATAATGACAATCTTGTAAAAATATATATTCCAGAACAGTGACTCTTCTCGCTAGATTATATGTAGCTTAAGAAATGTTTTAGATGATAATAATTATGAAGATAACAAAAAATGAATATATGTATAAAACAATAACAAAAGTAAAGCTATTGGAGCTGAATATGAAGATTAATGGTTTAACGCCTTGAATTAGATTAACAAATTTCTAAAAGCATTAAATTAAAACGCACTCCACTCTTTGTTATCGACACTCAAATAAACAAAATCCTCGATTATATAGTATAGCGTAAAATTAGTATTAAATTATCTCGGATTTATAAACGGAGTTTCAGGATCATCAGATTTCGTGGATCCCACGTTTTGCAAAAAATAAAAATTTCTTTATATTTTAAAGCTTGTTAATGCAAGTAATGCAAGGATATTTGTTAACTGTAGGATCATTCACAACGATGACAGCAAATTATTGAAGTTATGGAGTACATTTTAAGAATCCAGATCGCATTATCCAGATAAAGATCATTCAAACACGATCATCGAAGAAATTGTTGCAAGAGTAAAATCAAATTTGTTTTTAAAAAACTATGTCATGTAATAATTTTATCTCTAAATTTGCGAAGGTCTGGGCATGATTGCAATTGTAAATAATTATCTGATTCAATTTCTTAGCGTCTTGTATCAAGTTCATTTATAATGGTTCAGTGTGTAGTTCAATGCGTGTGTTCAAATTCAACTTGCGTTTTTCATGTCTCGAAAACGCGACTTAGGACATTATTAGATTAGTATTAGATTTATATATAGCAGTGTTCTAATACAGGTATTTTGGACTTTTTCACAAAATCGGACTTTTTCTGGAATGACATGCCAATTTGTTTCCATATTTTAATTCTATGGCTCAAATTATGCCAACCTGCCAAGTTATGCAAAAATCGCACGAGCAGGTTTTTTAAAAATTAGCTCTCAAAATTATTATATTACATAGCTTGTTAAGTTGAACCTCTATCTAATATTATATTTGTTTAACTAATTTATAAAATTGCATATGGCAACAGTGGACAATGTTTACATTTTCGTTTTGAGTTCTTTCTTTTTTTTATAAGAAAATGAGATAAATGGCTTCGAGTTGCATTTCATGTGTATTTGATAATTAATGAGTATTACCTTACGCCATTTATATTTTTAAGTGCTGTTTTGAGATGATGAAACTGCAGCTGTCAATTATTAGACTTGTAAATAAACTGTTTGTGTTGTAACGAGATGTTTCATTGAATAACTTTTTACACTCTTTTCTTACTAATTCTTCTGATGTTCGAAGACAAAACGAGACATGGCTTATTTATTTTTTTATTCCATCAACGGATCTAACCTGAGCTGATGAGCACCAAATCCTAACGACCAACGGGTCTATCGATAGCGAAAGGAAAATAGAAAGGATCCTATAGTATAGAGTTGAAATTAGCTGAAATAATGGGCCCCTTGCAGAAAATTATGGATGCTGAAGACAACATCGAACTTTGCATACAAAGGCTTGTCACTTGACAGGTGTTTGAAATTAATTAATTTCTTAACTTATTTTAATAACTTCGGACGAATGAAAATATAATTCGCAGAAACAATCATTTTTAATTAACAACGAACCTATTTATTTAACATTCTAAACATATAAGAAATGTTGCACGCTCAAAGCATATGTAAAACAAAACATCACTTTTCCCACAAAAAATCTACATTATAATGAACGTATTAGATTACAGTGTACTAATTGAGTTCTTGCATGTTCCTTAACATCCTCCGACCTTGAAAATTTCGGAAATTGCAACATATTCTCTACTCAGTTTGGAGATTCGGTCGATGAGGAGCTTTTATTTGCCTTCCGACCCTAGGGGTTATGGTTCTGCCTATTGTAGAGGACTCAGTCAGAGGCTCAACCATCCTTGATGTATCAATCTGACCATCCAGATCTGTTGGTAGTGTGAAGGATCTTCTATGATATGCATCTTGATCTGGATTTAACGAGAGTGCTGAGGTAACTTTGATCGATGAGTCATTTCTAAAGGATACAGGTTTTGGACGGGTCTTACTTTTCTCCGTCAGCCGTTTTTACTTTTGCCACTCTTACATGACTATTTGCATCTGGAAATACTTGAACATGTCCCAGTGGCCAGGTGATTCGAATTTCCGGCGTTCGAATCAGCACCATATCACCCAAATATAAAGTGTCTCCTTTTCGTTCTCTTCTATGGACTAGCATGGCTAGGTACTCATTTCTGAATCTTGAACGTAAATCATTACCGCAAGCAACGATTTAAACTTTTACTGTCGATAGTATCCAGATCCCTTACATCATTGTGAGGGATTCCTTGTATAAAATATGCAGGTGTCAATGGCTTTAACTCCGCAGTCTCGTCTTCTAAATAAGTTAGGGGTCGTGAATTGATTGTTGCTTCACAGTTGCATAGTATAGTTTCCAGTTCAGTAGCAGACGTTTCAGAACCCAAAACTCCTTTATCATCCGTACCCAAGTTTATCATCCGTACCAACCTCTCCCAAAATCCTCCCCACCAGGCAGCGGTTAGAGGATTAAATTTCCATTTAATCTTCTCAACTGTTGAGAACTCCATTAGGTTTTTCCCGATCAAGTTCGTTTAATGCGTTATTCGTTCCTACAAAGTTTGCAAAGTTGGTACCATTGTCGGTATATATGATGCTTACTCTACCCTTTCTTGCAATGAATCTTCTGAGTGCCATTATAAAGAAACTCGCTGATAAAGATTTTGTCTATTCGAACCGCACAGCACAATAAATTGTACAAGTAAAAATCACAATCTATGCTTTTTCTCCAGACAATACATACAGTGGGCCAGCCAAATCGATGCCAGTGACCTCAAAAGCTCCAACATATTTTATGCGGTTCTTTGGTAAGGGTGTAAATGGCGATTGCACAGATTTCCCTTTGAATCTTTTGAAAATACCATACTTTGAACAAATTCAATTCACAAGACGTCTCATACCGACAATCCAATAATCTTCTCTCAAGTTGAAGATCAAGGTTCCTGTACCTGCATGTTGCAGTCGCCGATGTTTCTGTTCTATTAGGCGATGAACCAGTGTATGGTTTCCTGGCAATAGAATAGGACACTTAAAGTTTTCGTCTTCGGCTCTTAAAATTAGTTCTTACTCAAAGAAGTTCAAAGTCATCCTTAAATGTAAGCATTCCTTTCAGATTTTTACCAACAGTATTATGAAAGTTTTCGGCCTGGATTAAATATAACAACCCTTTTTCTGCAAAACTCACTTCTGAAGTTAACTCCTTACATTTTGCATTTCTAATATAACGAGTGTTATTAAAAAATCTAAAGATCCAAGCTAATATGCTCACATTTTTATAGCAGCTAGAAAACGAGTAAATGTAAAGTTTGGGATCATACAGGAAACGCTAGAAACCACATTTTCCCTTTTTTCTGAATTAACTGTACTTTCATCAGTTTCTAGTTCTGACTATTCGGAGAGAAGTCATTTATCCGGTTCTTGTTTAAGCCAATCCGGTCCCTCCCACCATGTGCTTTGTAGCGAAATTTTGGCATTGCACCCTCTAGAGGGAAGATCAGCTGGATTGCTTGAGCTTAGTGTATTAATGCCAGTCGTCCTGATTTGTGCGTCTCCTTATTTAAGCTACATGGTTTGCCACAAAACATTCCAGTGGGAATCTTTTTGATCCCTGGGAGAACTACAGACGAGTCACTCCAAAGTACACTTGGCACTTTGTCAATTTGAGAGCGTCAATGACTTGACGATACAACAGAGTAGCTATAAGTGCTCCAACCAGCTTTAATCTGGGAATAGTTACTTCTTTAGAAGGCGCTACTCTTGATTTGAAAAATACCAATTGTACTGAAGCTTTGCCCTCAAAATATGCATGTAAGAAAATGCATGCTGCATAAGATACCTTACTAGCATCACTAAAACAATGTAGAGTGATAGAGCATTCATCAAAGTGTCCAATCAAAAGTCATCTTGAAAATTTACAATTTCTAGAAGTGTAGTCTTTCGAGCCAACCCTGAATTTCCCTTTCTATAACCCTGTGGAGGATTTTCATCCCAGGAATGTTTCATCTTCCATGTTTTTTTGCAGAATGAGTTTTGAATTAATGAAGTTGGACTAGTAAATACGATGGAGTCGAGCAGAGATCGTTTCGTGTGGGCATTCTCAGAAAATGTAAAAGGGATAAATTGCAATAAATTTCATCGTTCTGGGTGTCCCATGAGAGTCCCAGAATCGGAACGATTATCTGATAGAAAGTCATGCTTCTTCCTTTGAATGGTGCAACAGTCCACCCTCTAAGGTCAAAAGCTCCTGAAAACATTAGAGTGTAGGGCTCTTCTTTGAATTTGACTACTTCCTCTTCGGTGTCGAATCTAGCTATACAATTGTCAACATAAAAGGATTTCTTCAATGTAAGTGCCATTCCTCTTAAACCTTGTGCAGCATTATCCAAATGGTAGAAAATCATTGCTCCCAACAGAAATGAACTCGAAGAAATGCCGAACATGACAATAAGGTGTCTGTAGATAACAGTTTTGCTTTGATTTTATCTAATTCGATTTAATCTTTCCACCACAGGAATTTCAAAAAGTCTCTGTTTCTAGCACATAAACTGATTTGTAAGAAAGCTTTCGTTATATCGGCAGTAACGCCAATTGTATGTTGCCGGAATTGCATCAAAAGCTTTAGAAGCATTTCTAATAAATCTGGTCTCTTTTCTAGGCAAGCATTCAAAGAATTCCCATTTCTTCAAGAATGCATCGAATAAAGCACTTTCGTAGTCAGACTGTAATCCTTGATTACTGCTTGATGAAATAAATAGTGACCAATATTACTATTATTCGGAACTATTTCAATTATACCTTATGCGTGCCAGCCTTTAACAATATCATCATATTCTTTGAAATACCCCGTCTTCTGCAGTCTTCGTGTATTGGCGAAAAGTCTTTTTTTCGGCTTTATCTTTATTATCTCCAAGAATCCGATGACTATCCTTCCAAGGCAAACATACTTCATACATATTGATCTTGATTGCTTAAATGTTTCTAGGGAAAATGTGATCATTTCGCTGTCTAAATTCTCTTTAGTCTTCACTTCTGCCGAATCTTTTATGCCAGTCGTCTCTAAATTCCACAGTTCTGTGAGATCCAAACAGCAAAGTCCGACGGTATCAAACAAGGTTTTATGATTTTGCACCGGACCTTTTAGGGTCCAACCCAATTTTGTTTCAATGGCAATAAGGTTTTTGTCAATTGGAATGATATTATTCTTCATCAACTGTCTGGAATAGTCGGCTCTTATTAACAATCCGATGTCTGGTGCATTTCTACCAGAATCATTGATTTTAATTTTACGTTCTGTAATTGAGGAACATATATGTTTGAGTTTCACTTTAGGAATGTATCCACAAATTTTGTCTTCACCTAAAACCGAAAATTCGTATTTGAATCTATTTCAACCCAGTCACCATTTAAGATTTAAACAAAGAATTTACCAGCAGTAAATACCACTCCAAGCAACTACGCATCCCATTTCGCTGCTTGCTCTGAGTGAATAACCCTCGTGTCTTCGTTTGGCTGTATCCTATGTTCTTTAAAATGCAAGCTGGTATATAAAAAACGGGGTGCTTATAGTACAGCTAATGTTCAATCAAGGATAATTGTTCATCAATGAAGAATATTATATATATATACTTATTATTACTTATTATTACTTATTATTACTATATATATACTTATATATATACGAATTATATATATATATATACTTATTTCTTCAGTATTTTATACAAATGATATAAAGAAAAATATGTAAGAAAAATAAGGAATATGCCTAAGATTAAATTAACAACTTAAATTTCCCTTCTCAATTCTAAAAATAATAACCTCTCTCAGCACTGCGTCATTTCTAGATCAATCCCTGTCATATTACTCTTACATAATTCTGATGATGTAAATGGAACTAAAAGTCAAGTAACCAATAATAATTTTACAGAAGTATTAACTATCCAATCAAAATGCATTGTAAACCAAAACTAACTCAGTCTGAATTGGGATTTCACCCTGAACGTAACGCACTTGCTCTTTACGCTTCGGTCTAGTTGGACTGCTGTCTGCTGCTTTTCTCTTTCTTACTGAAATTTAATCTAAAATGTGAGCTATTTTGGAATAGGCACATTTAATGTGCCAAGTTGATTGTGGCCACAACAAGCGGAAATAAAAAATGAAGATTTAATCTGCCTTCGCCTCCAATTTCCTATTTGTTATAGATCAACACTTCTACGACGTTAAAATTCCTGCTCGTCATTTACTCAGACTATTTTTTTTTTATTATTTCAATGAGTCGACAGGATAGATCTCCGTTGCTAACCCCAATGGATGTGTGCAGGCGATATTCAAGTGATGTGTTAGGCAAAAGTTTACTCCAATGAACTCTCAACAATTTCCAGTGACGGGACTGCGAAATAAAAATTAGGAAATTGATTTAATTCCGGCTGTTGACAGTTCATCGGATATGTGTTTCCTTTTTTTTCCTGTTAAAGGCCGTAGTGTGACGACATCTCTGTTCTTCTAATGCTGTGCTGTGCTTTTCTCGTAATATTAGTGTGTGCTTGAAAAATATCTTCCGAGTGTCTCAATCTTCAAATATGGTGTTTTACAAATGTGAAACACGTATTAGTGAATTGAGAATGATTTTTCTTGCAAGATTTGTTCATCGTTTCATTTCTAAATCTGTGGTCTGGATTTATACTAAAGGTTTTATTTAGTGCAACTAAAAATATCATATTGAAATTACTAATCATTATTATTATATTATTGAAAATCTGAATACATATTGCTGCTTCTTAAAAGTATAGTATTGTTTTATGAAAATGATATTAAAAATTCGAACTCTAATACTTTAGTGAGGTTAGTGAAGAAGATTTAATTATTTTTCTGGAAGGTTGTTAACATAAATATATTTTGAAATTTGTGTTGAAAATTTCGAATAAGAATTTTATAATTATTCTAAAAATGAAGTGGGTACAAAAATAAGTGAAATTAGTACAGATAAGTAATATGAAATTATGGTTAATGCATGTTAAAAATTTATGGGTTGCTGTAAAGTATAAAGTATGTTGAGGGAGTACTGGTTCCGAAACAGAGGCCTATTAATACCTCTGTACAGTTGTTCCTTTTACCCTCTTCATAAAATATAATGTTGAAGGCTCTCATTTCATGATTGAGGGTAATTTTTTTATATTATTATTATACTTTTTTTTATGGAATGTAGTAGTGCAGTTCTTAAAGGCCAGTTACCTTATGTAAGGAACGGAGGCTTTTTCAAGTAACTGCCTAGGCACCCTAAGCCACCAGTGCAAAACACACTGGTTAGCTCAAGAGGCTAGCCCTAATGATGGATATGTTTGTTTAGAAGCATTGCGAGGCCTTTCAGTTTGTTACATTCAGAAATTGCAAATGAAAGACAATATTGGTAAAACCACCATTTTAGCAATA
>KK120125.1:258278-285950 GCA_000611955.2 Stegodyphus mimosarum
GTTATAAGAAGAAAATTAGATGTGTTCTGAAAATTTTGAAATTTATTTTGATTATTCAAAATTAGTAATATGTGTGCAAAGGTTTTTCAACTGTGATATATTGTGTTCAAAGCTTTACAAAGACTTCGCTAAAGAAATTTAATTATATGGACTGTAAATTATAGAAACGTTTGGACTGAATTTTTAAAGGACTCTAAAATATTATCTAAAAAAATTCTACATAAATTAATAAGTTTATAATTTGCAATTTTGTAAGTAATTATTTTGGTCAAAATTTCAAAATTGGTATTTTTTCAAATTATTTTCTCTTCATTTGCCTTAACGCTTTTCCTTTATAAAGGCTTCTTTGTCGCTACGCCTTTCTTTCTTTGACGGGGGGGAATATGTAAGAAAAATAAGGAATATGTCTAAGATTAAATTAACAACTTAAATTTCCCTTCTCAATTCTAAAAATAATAACCTCTCTCAGCACTGCGTCATTTCTAGATCAATCCCTGTCATATTACTCTTACATAATTCTGATGATGTAAATGGAACTAAAAGTCAAGTAACCAATAATAATTTTACAGAAGTATTAACTATCCAATCAAAATGCATTGTAAACCAAAACTAACTCAGTCTGAATTGGGATTTCACCCTGAACGTAACGCACTTGCTCTTTACGCTTCGGTCTAGTTGGACTGCTGTCTGCTGCTTTTCTCTTTCTTACTGAAATTTAATCTAAAATGTGAGCTATTTTGGAATAGGCACATTTAATGTGCCAAGTTGATTGTGGCCACAACAAGCGGAAATAAAAAATGAAGATTTAATCTGCCTTCGCCTCCAATTTCCTATTCGTTATAGATCAACACTTCTACGACGTTAAAATTCCTGCTCGTCATTTACTCAGACTATTTTTTTTTATTATTTCATATATATATAGTAATAATAAGTAATAATAAGTATATATATATACTTATTATTACTTATTATTACTATATAGTATATACTTATATATATACGAATTATATATATATATATACTTATTTCTTCAGTATTTTATACAAATGATATAAAGAAAACCCAGAAATTATACAATTAGAATCACTAAATAATGTAATTAGTTATACCAAGCTCATGAACTGCATTAAATAGTACAAGTTTCACAAATCTTAGAGCAAACATTTCATCAGAAAGAATAAAATATTTAGTTGCAGTAATATAGACAAATATTGGATCAACTATATTTCTGCAGCATCGACGTAATTCAATCCTGATACAAAAATAATGAGGCCAATATTTACATGTTACCCAAAAGAAAAATCATAATTCCTAAAACATCTAAGATTCTCATAATTCAGTGCATCATTTATAAAGTAAATGTGTCTAATGGAATAGTTTTGTCTGATTCCTAATTATTCGTTTTTCTTTCATGTCGTATTTAAGTTAAATTCCGAATTTTTATTCACTAAACTAAGTGCAAATAATGAAGAAAGAGGACGAAACAGATGAAGCATGTCGAACAAATAAAGGAAACGAAGTAAGTAACGTTTTGTATATATATTCCTTCGTAATAAAAGAAGTGGAGATCGTCTGAAGTGATATTATCTTGAAAGAACAATATTCAGAATTGGATTTTTTTTGGTTAGAAAATTTTTAATTATTTCGTCTTTAAAAATTAATTTCACCAGTCAGAGAAATATCATATCAGTTATTTAGAGTCAATGTATATTATTTACCATAATAAGATGTTAATTCTCAATTTTTCGGGTTGAAAGAATTCAAACCTTTTGTCTAAAAGTTATAAGTTTGTTATTAACATGTCGTTATTTTGAATAAATTCATTTTTTAACTATCCCATCTTTGTTTTGCGATTACCTTATTCGTCACTTATCCAGCCCTGATACAAATACAATTTTAAAGCACAAGAGTTACTTTGTGTTTTTTTTATGAATGCTGTCTATCATATAAATTACATGCATTTTCCTAGGAAACTGTTTCATTTTTTATTAGAATTTATTTATGTTTACGTACGTTAATATGCTATTTTTGTTATATTTGTATACGTTACTAAGTTATTTTTGCATAAGAATGTATTTACGTTTTGTGCTTCTGATAAATCTAATTATAAGAGAAATGAAGAACAAGTTATTTGCAGTTTTGAAGCTATTAGTTTAACCGAATATTTATGACATCCTGATTTTTTATTTACTGTCTTTATTTCTCACTATAACATTAAATTGTACTTATTTATAACTATATGCGTAAGAAATACATAAATGAGAACACGCAGATATATATTGATGTTCATGTTCGATTGGTGACAGGTCAGGAGAGTACGGTGGCCAGGAAAGCATTTGTATACCTTGCAGAGCATGTTGGCAGATGCGAGCACTGTGTGGTCGGGCGTTATCCTGCTAAAAATTGCATTAGGCAACCCCTGAAGGTAGGGGATTGCCACTGGCAGCAGTACATTATCCAAGTATCGTTGGGTCGTCATAGTGCCCTGAATACGAACTAGAGGTGACCTGGAATCGTAGGCAATAGCGCCCCAAACCATTATGCCACGTCGTCGCGCGGTGGGGCGTCCCACAGTTACTGTCGTATTAGATCTGTCTCCTCGTCGACGCCACACACGTATGCGGCGACTGTCACTGGATAAACAGAAGCATGACTCATCTCAGAACACGACGTTTCGCCGTTCTGTCATCGGCATCGCTCCAGTCCAGCACCATTCTAAACGTTGGCGTCTATGCTGTGGGGTCAATGGCAGTCTTCTTAACGGACGCCGTGAGTGCAGACCACTTTCAACCAATCGACGGGAAATGGTTCTCGTCGACACGAGAACATCCAAGGTATCTTGCACATGCTGCAAAATCGCTACACAAGTGACTTGCGGGACTGTGAAAACTTGTCGGCGGATGCGCCGATTCACGCGTGCTGACGTCACTCTGGCTGCACCTGCACCCCTCCTTCTTTCCACATCCCTTTGTTCCAACCATGTTCGCCATAGCCGATGCACCTTAATCGCATCCATGTGGGTATCAGGTGTGATTTGACGTAAGGACCAACCCGCCCTTCTCAGTCCGATAACCATAGCCCCCGTAAAATCTTCTATCTGCTGGAAGTGCCTTCGTTGACGGCGGCCAGGCATTCTCTCCTATTACACGTATCCTCCGGGACAAAAACCAACTTTCTTCGATAATAAGTCTGGGAGAAATAACGACACGAATATTGACCATTCTGCACGTTCTTTCCCTTATATCTCACTTCACGTGCGTCGGAGAGCTGCGCATTTCACATCATTGGCATAAATCAGTGACGTGCGTCTACTCTAATTTTGAACAGCTACTCTAACTGACAGCAATTTTTCCATAATTCCGTAATGCATTTAACTTTAGGCAAAGCAACAGCCTTGTGTATGGCGTAGGTTTTGGTCTAAACGCCGCTGATTTCAAGCGCAAACAGGTACTGGTCCCTCTTCATAAGAAACAAAGAAATCGTAGATTCAGGGAAAAAAGAAGACGGACCTTTACCTGTTTGCTCTCGAAATCGATAGAACCTTGGCTAAAATCTACTAAAATCTATGCCCAACATAAGATTGTTGCTTTGCCTAATTTTATGTTTTACTTTCGCGTGTTTTTCTTCTGTCTTGAAACTTAACTTTATTTCAGACGGGGACCGATTAATTCATAACGCCGTTAATTAGCCACAATGAATCGGAAGCTGACTGCGTTTTATGAACCACATACATTGAAGCTTAATGGCTTCTACTACACTAGAAAATTTAGAGGGGATGAATGGCTTCGTTAACAGGTTTCACTCTGGGCTTCCGGTTTAGCAAATTTGACTCTGCTTGTCGTGTATTGCATTTAAGTTATTATAAAATGCATATTCTCCCCCAACGATACGTAAATTGTCTTTTTATATCCTCCATTAAAGTTTTTTCCACATCTTATATTAAACAATTCGTATTCTTTTTTACTCTTCACTTGCCAATTTGCCGCTGTAATTTCACAAGAAAAATACAAGTTCTGATATTTATGTAATAAAGATAGATCAAATGCTTTTATAGATACTTAATAGGAACTTAATGATTGTATAAATTGCGCTCAAGTCATATAAACATACGGTGACAAATTTCTGCCAAATTTTATCCTTGTAACAGAGCGTCTAAAATTCCCCAATAACATTCTCGGATATTTTAGTTTAGGAAAGAAATAAGAGATGGCGCCACAAATTTCATGCAGCAAATATGAAGAACTTTTACTCTTGATTCCAAAATTATGGATCACAATTCCAAGCTGGAAATTTTACACTTCAGAGATAAAACATGACTTTAACACTTCTTAAGAATTTGTTTTTCTTAAATAAAAATAGGATTCGAAATCAGAAATTGTTATCTAAGAATTTTATAACCCAAATGAAAATTAATTAAAAATAAACTTAATGCTGATGGTAATAAAACAATTGGTTATAGTATCATTATTAAAACGTTAATTATGTTACTGGGGAATACTAAAGATTATGAAATTTAAGCCAAACTCCATGTATCATTTGCTCTTGTTGATGCTATTCATATAGATACTATTCATTTCGTTCGAATTTCGATTTTACTAAATGCGCGCACAAGCAAAAAATAACTGCTTCCTGGCCTTTCCATGCTTTTCTTTAGCAACAATAAATTTGTTTGATTTTCTGTCTGACTGAATGTTTTAAAAAACTTTAACTTGAGGAAACGGGAAAGGTAACGCAGCTTAAATATATCGCTCCCAAATTTGCAGTCAGTTTTAACAGAAGATCTATTTAGAAAATTCAGAGATGGAAAGGTGTTTCTAATCTTGACAAAAAAGAAAATATCCTTTCTGTACGGTGATAAAAAGGATAACGAATTATATAATTACATGCATAAACATTTTCTGTTTCTCAATCAAAGTATACGTACGTATCATATGCTCTTTAACTTAAAACATTTGCAATTTTGCCCTTTTTATGCATTAGATGTGCTTAACTTGATTTTTATTCAGTGCGTACGCGAATCGTAGTGAGATTTTTACATAGTGCATACGCGATGTTCGTAATTAACTTTCATCTTAATAAACAATAGAATTACAAGTATATCAGAAAGGCACAGGAGAATACATTTTGAAAACAGCCTCTAAGTTATCGTCATATGTAGAGATTACTAGTGGCATCACGAGCATAACTGGCGGCCGTGGCATAATGCGTTTTGGGGGTTACAGCCGAAAACATCGCGGACGAAAACGTCGCGGAGAAAACAACGCAAGGCGAAAACGTCGTGGTACAAAATATCGTCGGAGAATATAAAGTAAGAAGAAACATTGCAGTTCTAAAACGTCGTTATACCAGAAATAATTTTGCGTAATAAGAGTATCAGATTAACAAATGTGAAGAAAATAATCTCATAATTAACTTTGCAATTTTTTCATAGATAAAGTAATGCAGTTACTTATCTTTCTTTTTCTATTCTTTTTTAGATTACATTTTCATGAAAAATTACCAGTAAGACTTTATAAAAAATAATTTATTAATGATCATTGTTAGTTAACTATGTCAGTTTAAAATTCTATTAAGTGCTATAAGTTGCATTAATTTTGTATGCTTAAATTTCCATTTTACATTTTCATTAAATATATATTAGTTAATAAAAAATATTCAAGTAAAAATTATGATTCTTTTCATCTTGCGCTCACAAATCATTATGCGAGTATCCTTTTACAATTATTAAAGCCTGAAAAACGCATGTCTGTGATGGCATCGTCATGCGATGATTTGTAGGTACTTTATTTCTTAGCACGATATTCTCGACGACGATGCTTTTAAACTGCGAAGTTTTTTCACCGCTTTATTTTCGACGACAATATTTTGTACCACGATGCTTTAGAACTGCGATATTTCCTCTTCGTTTTATTTTCTCCGACGATGTTTTGTTCCACGACGTTTTCGCCTTGCCTTTCTTTCTCCACGAAATTTTTGTCCGCGGTATTTTTTGCCGCGATAATTTCAGCGGACACCCATTTTGGCGTCCTCCCAAAAAGCGTGTAGTAATACAAATCATGTAGCAATATATAATATACTCGTAATCAGAATATAATACAAATAATAATAAAATGCAGTAGTTGCCTTTAAATTGTAATTGCCCTTACTCTATATACATGTGAGACTGTGTATCCTAAATTCTAACGATATCCGCATTTTAAAATTCTTGCGATATTACTCTTGAACTGAATTTTATGGTTTAAGTGCGAAGAATATGATATTTAGTAAATAAAGGTATCATACACAGTAATAAAGAACGTCCCTTTGGACGTAATTTAAAATCTGAAACCTTTCAGAATATATTTTTTTTATATAATTATTGTTTGAACGCCAGATATGTGACCCGACATTAGGGCAACGTTATTGTAGCATTGCGATCTACAGTTTGTTAATGAAATCTGATCGCAATTTAATTTTTTTGAAATTATATTTTCAACTGAGGCTGCATCTTTAGCATGTACTTCAATAATCCCAAAGAGATTCTTTGATAAAATGTTTTCTGCTGTTAAAATCAAAATCTACATATCTAAAGACTTGAGACATTTGTTATCGATGAGCAATATCAGGAATTGAATCACATAAAAGTCCATACTGTTCATTTCTTTCTATGTCACTTATTAGTTGATTATTGTAGTATGGCGGCCGAATTAAGAACAGTGCAAGGTTGAAGAACTTATAATATAATAAAAGGCTATAGTTTACTGTTTGTTATCGTTTTAAAATAATAATCGTGAGCTACACCAGCATTTTAGTTAAAAAAATAAAAATATTTCACTATTTTCGAAAAATAAAGTGTTCAGAAAGAAAGAAGAAAGAAAGTTTTGCTTACGAAGATATTTGATTATTGTACTGCCAATATTATTTATAAAACATTTTATCAGAAAAATCAAGAAAGGAAATACTTAATTATATTAGAATAATTATTAACTTAAAATTTATTTCTCAGAAATCGATCAAAATGTAAATTGAAATTTTCTGGAAAACTGTTTTTGCTTTGGGGATCATTTGGTTCCCCACTGCAAGTGGCGCCCGGAGCATGATAGACCTAAGTCCCCCTTCTCGCTACGCTACTGAGATTACTATATACTAATTGTGTGATGTTAGCATAAAATTGTTAATGTATGGATAAATCATGAATTTAGGCTTTAACGCAAAATAATTTTAAACATATTTGATACTGGGCATTTGCTTAAATGAAACTAGACCCAGCTCATAATTAGGTAGATAAAATATGACTAATTTCATGAAAGCTGCATTCTGTTTGTGTTTATTCCTTTTCCAAGGTAATTCACGTGATGCATCTCAAATTTTCTCCTTGTAATAAATATTCCCTTTATTTAAATAAGGGTCCACTAACCATATCAAATTTAGGAAATTTTATTAAGAATTAATTGTTAGAAGATCTTAAACTCAGTAGGTATGTCACATAGCTGCATGCGTATAAAAGAGAGAAACATATTATCAAAAAAATTGCAGTTTGGGAAAGTTAATTATTTTAGACATTATGTTTCTTCTTTAGTGTCTGCTAGAAAACTGCTATGAACGCTAAAGCTGAAGGCATCTAAAAATAATATATATACATACACATAACGATTATTACGTCTTCTACTGTTAAAATAGTCGCTCGTCGACAGAGGGAAAATTAGAATTTTCAAATAAGTACCGCTTTTGTCTTTAGATCAAGCAATCGGAGCTCTGTATACTTTAATTTGAAATTATTTGAGATCAAACATTATTCTTAGGAAAAAGTATGTGGTGCCATCTAACGCTGGTTAAATAGTTTAGAAATTTCTAAATCTGACATTTTTAATTAAAAAAGTAGATTTTTTCATTTTATTCGTTAATATTTCAAAAAAGAAAATATAAAAAAGATGCGTAGAGTTAAATGTACTGAATTTGTAAAAGGAAAATATATTTTTTGATCATTTGCAAATTGGCATTGCGAATAAAAAAGGAATTAAATTTTAGAAGAAACCATTCTAAATAATGAACTATCAATTCCGCATTCGACATATTAAAATTATAAATAAATATTTGACCCAAGAAGGGGTAAAATAATGAATAATACTTTAAAAAAACATAGTAGTGACATGTCATATGAAAAAAAAATGAATTTGTTTTTAAACTCATGAGTGATGAATGACACATGATGTACGAGTATCATGGTGAATATTCCAATAGCACTTACACATCCAAGATAAAGCTGAGATAAAGCATGATCCAAGATAAAGCATGTATGCTGACCAATAATAACATTAATGTAATTAAGTGTTTTATTACTTTCATCTTCTTTAAACAATAATTAATGTAAAAATTCTATTTAAATTTCGATATAATTTTTTGTTCTTTTTAATGCCTACTATAGGGAAAGTGCTGGCGATTCACGTATTCAAACATGATAAAGTGAAATTTTTTCATTAGTTGAGAAAAACATAATTGTTGTTGTGGGAAAACTACCATTTTATGAAAATGATAATTCAGATTTCCTCACTAATAAAAATACAAATTTTAATTTTCACGTTTTTGTTTGTGATTGTATATTAGAAACAGTTATTAATCTAATGACAAAAAAAATCTGAATGGTTTCAGATTTTAAATTACGTCCAAAGGGACGTTTTTTAAACATTTTCTATGTTACTTTTATTATTTGAATATCATGTTCTTCGCATTTAAACCATAAAATTCAGTTCAAGAACAATATCGCAAAATAATTTTAAACTGAGCATATCTTTAGAATTTCCTACACACAGTCTCACGCGCTGCAGATAAAAATGTTTTTTTTCTGTACAACGTTGCTTTTGCCCGCTTTGAAATCCTTGAGTTTGTTAATCAAAAATTCGTTAAAGTTTTACAAAATATGAAATCAATGCACATTCTTCATTATTTAATTTCTTTAAATATAATACAGGGTTGCAATATTTGGTGGCAGCAGTTTGAAAAGTGATACAGACTTTTAATGTTTCCGACGCAAAATCGCAAAACGAAAACAATAGTCCTTCAGGGACAAAGCCCCTTTGGACTAATAACTTTGAAACGCATATCCTTCGTATACGGTATTTTTCGAACTAAAACTTTACGTAGGTATTAAAATGGCGTAATGATTCTATATCAATGTTAAGGAGAAATGTAAAATAATTTGAATGTTTTTATAGATAGTAGACTTAAAACTTTTATAGATTTTAATTTCAATTAAAAGCAGTTAGACAAAGGATAGTTAACTTACTAATTATTTTTTACTTAATTAGGTAACGAATTGCTTTTTCGTGCTCACACACCACTAATTGTCTTGCGTCTCTATTACTGATTAACTGGGCATGGTAACTGATGATAAGTTTAATAGACCTGTGCAAACTCAATTAATTTAATCTGGTACTGTTATCCTTTTATAATGTATTTCTATAACTAATTTGTAACAAAATACCGAGATCTCAGTGCCTGGGAGGCGCACGATGGACCAATGTAGATTGTGGAGCTGGTTTTGTGTCGTGGAACAAATACGGCTTAAATCGGAATAGTTCCGATACGATCACTCCTAACTCTTACAGAAGGTTAGGTTTTGGGAACAAACAAATACCTGGTGAGTTATTATGACATCTTGGTGTTCCCCTTACCTGCATCTGTACCTGCATCTCTACTATCTACAATTATTGCTTTCTTTTGTGCCGAAAGCTTGATTCTGAAAGTTACAAGTTCACTCACATTTTTCTACTTTTGCAGCCAATTCCTTGACAATACCTTCATATTGACATGGTATTAATTGTTCTTATTTAGAAAAGATCACTTTGGACACAAATGCCTATTTCTTAACGAACATCTGGCAGGTGGATTTACCAGTTTAGGGGTTAACTGGAGAACTGTTTACGAAAACACAAAAAGAATGGAAAAATATATGCGGTAACCACAGTGATAACAGATGTTGTGATAGTGTTTAGGAAATATATTTATGCAATGCAATACATAAATTATTTGTATCTAAGACGAATATTGCAAAAATATTGTAAATCACCCGTTAAATTAATTTACTCAGCCGAATAAATTAAACAGGGATAAATCTTCTGTTTGACATTGACCTTCTATTCATATTGACTCCTATCGAAAGATAACAGTAATATGGCCAAAACTATCATTAATTCTTTTTTTGAATACTGAATTAATTTACGTAACCAGATGATCATTTCCTCCTTATTAAATTATTTGAAAATACAAGTAAATTGCTAATAATGTTATTCTATTAATTATAATATGGGTTTATTCTTCATTTCTGTGTTTTACAAATTGTGTTCAGATTAATTGTAGGGCTGGATTAACAAGGAACCAGAATTATTCCGTTTTGATCAGGAGTTGACTCATTATATTGTGAAGTTCTGTTTCTGGATAATGTTTATAACCAGGTCTTCAAAATTGCCTCAAAGGAATTGGTCCACTTAAGACCAGTTTGGTGCATTGACTGTAGTTTCAGTTTAACATAAGAGAGGCTACTGCAGCACTTAATTCACGCGTATGAGAGGCATCGCATCAGCCAACCAGCGAAAGGCGAACGTCACGTCTGGGTCACCATTAAATATGGTATTATTTGATCTGACTCATGGATATGAATGAAAGAGGGTGGAAAAACATTTAATATAAAAATATCACACCTAAGAACGAATACCAGGAGCATCATAAAACAGCTATATATATTCTCTTTGGTCTGGTAAATCTCACAGGAATTGGTCCACTTATGAACGTGAACTCTCTGCCATGTCCCCTGCAGTCCCAACATTTAGGCATATGCTTGAAAGCAGAAATTTGGCGAAATGCCATGGACGAAGAGAGGACATTTTGGAACGAATTCTTACCGGTTTACCCCAGAATGTTAAAAGTTAGTCAGAATGCAAAAAGTTAGTCAGGCTAAAAGCTATATAAACCCTGCCTGTACGTAGAGTAGCAGTCTAGTGTCGGGAGTATAGTCAGTGTATCGCGACTTAGTGCATCGAGAGTGTGCATCGTTGAAGCTATCGAGTGTATCGTCGAGTGCATCTCTAGTTGTAACGTGGAGAGTCTCAACAGTACGTTGAGTTCCGAGAGTGACTGAACTGAGTTGGGAGCTGTTGTCTAGCGCTTTGCCGTGAAGCTGTCTTCACCGTTACAGCCTGATATCTGAAGGCTGTGTGGCTGATTGTTTCAGCATGTTTGTCGTAGCTTCTCGACGAATATGAACGTGCTTTTCGACCTGTTCTGAGTAACACAAGCTAATAAATCGTGTTTCCATTCTTCATCAAGTGTTGTCGTTAATCACTCTAAATCCACGAATGCTCATGGATTAAAAAAAGAAAAAAATGTTTCATAACTGCAAATAAATATAAATTATATTTTAAAATTAAATTAAAATTTCATTTTAATACTATGATATATAAGTATGATTGTTTGTGGAGCTGAATAAATGAGGCAGAAAAACACATAAATGAGCCATTCTGAGAAGGATCCTCAGAATAATTCACATTTAAATATTTTACAAAGAAGAGTTAGGAAACCAACTATACCTTATTAGTTTGAAGGTAATATGAAATTTCAGTTGATCCGAAATAAAGAGTAATGCAACTCTATTCGAAGAACCCCCAACTTCTAGAACTTTTAGTTTAGCTCTATCTGAACGAAGTTCTACTTACTAAATTTTTAAAGGAAAACATTCAGTTTAATATTAAGTTTTACTGCATTTTATCTGAGGATAGGATACATTTCTTTTCTTGACTGAAAATTAGAAACTGAATACTTAAAAGAAGAGGATACTTTGTTATTATTGCTTTGAAGCAGGCCTAAGCATACCCATGAGATTTATTCCTACTAGAAAAATATCGGCAGCCTTAAAACGCAAGTTCGAATAAAGCAAACTTTCTGCAGTTAAAAATCTTCTTAAAATACCGTCAACAAGTTTGAGATTGTCGTGTATTTTCACCAAAGTCAGTTAATTTCCACAAAAGTAAAAAAGAAGGAAAATAGATTTCACCCTTACTCAGAAAGTCATTGTATCTTTCCCTTTTGCAGAACTTCCTATTCAGCATCACATTAAAAATTTTGAAAAAATGAAAGGAAATTTCCAAGCGCAGACAAGGTATTCATTACGAAAGGCTATCATTACCAGAATAAAATGTTTTATTCAGTTTCATGTTGCTTGTTTAATTGACAAGAGTTTTTAATTGCTTCAGACTTTTAACCGTGTTCAAACGAAAATGTGTCTGCTCAATTAATGGCTTTTCGTAACTAAGAATTCTCAGAATATACATTGTCTGTTCCTCCTCCTGGAATGCAGATTTCAAATAATAAAGAACTCACTAAAATTTTTCTTTTCATGATGAATAAAAGTAAATGGATTTCAGCTAAATAATGCTTTATTTACCGAATGTCGTAACATATAGTTTTATTTTGAATATATTTCTATCAATTTTAAATACTTTCATTATCAGATATAGCACGATTTTAGAAAATAAATGGTACTCTGTGACCACAGAGCAGATGCAATTGCGAGAATTGAAGAAATATTTCCTTGTAATGAATTTGATAAAACAGGTCTCTGACTATCGATGCTTATGTATGCATACATATATTTAAAAAATATATTAATATAAAAAATTGTAAATTTTGTATCGGGGGTATCAAACTAAGTTTATTTTTTTTATTAGTAACCTTATTAACATTACCGTTTATTACTATAATTACCTATTATTTTCATTTTAATTTTTTTGTAGTTTTCTCTTTTCATTCTGAATTAGAAAATGCTTTAAAAAGAGAATAAAGCTTAAAAGATCAAAAATGTTCTCATACCTGTCAGATTACGAAAAAGTGCTTTTGGGAATTTTATTGAAATTGCCTATAGTATATTCGAATTTTTTGGTAAATATTTCAAACAAATGTTAAACATTTGGAAATGATTATGCTTTTTAGGTACTAGACTTAAACGTTCAAAAAACACCTAACGTGAATAAAACACTTGGAGTCAGGAGAGGGATATCACAGATTTTGATATTTTGCAATCATAGAACTCGAATTTCTGGAACAGTTGCTGTTTACGATAGCCAACAGCAACGAAGATAGCAATGATAGCAATTTTAAATTATCAAGAATATTGATTTGATATTGTAAGGTGAAATCAAACAGATTCTTATTCATCTATCATTGACTAAATAGAACAAGTAGAAGACAGCAAATTGAAAGGGATTCCATCTTTTTGAAAAGGACACCAACTTAGTTTGCTTTACCAATGTTGTTTTTAGAAATAATAAGCGATTAATTTCTCTATGTACTGAAAATGCATGAATTACGTTTTCCTAAAAATTATTTTGAGAGTACATTAAAGTGTTTTATTGATAAATAAAGTCTAGCCAAAATTAATATTGCTAACATTGTTCTTTGAAAAGGCGATATAATTAAAAAAAATGAAAGTTCCTGAATTGGATTATATGTTATAAGGGAACTCGTATCATTTGTAAAATATGGAATCAAACTATCAAACACAGAAAAAACTTCAGAAGTAAAATATAGAATCAAACGAACTAAATATATAACATCAAACTTTTGTTGAATGAAGACAATATTCATGTTCAGCAGATCATTTAACAAACACAAAATATTCTATGTATCTCAATTTATTAACATATAAACTTACTTAAAACGTTCACTAACTTTATTTTATTGCGTGAATGGAAACATTAACACCGATTTGGAGAAATATTTAATTTATTTCTCAGGTAACAGGCACACGTACTCCATACGAATGGCAATTTCAGTTTGGAAGTAATATTGTAGGCAGTCTGAATGCCTAAGATGAATATCTAATTTATTAAAAAGGGTAAAGTTAAAAAAAAATCAAGATGTCTCATTAACTATAATTAAAAAAAAGAGTCTGATGTGACCAGTACATGACCTGGGGCCAATTCCATGTTTTAAACAGCAGCGAGATTTATCACATTCGCTTGATCTTTCGTAAACAAAATGCAATTTGTTTTTCCAATATCATAGAAAGTTATGATATATGAAATTCTGCATTATATTTTATTAGTTTCGTTTGCTAAAAATAAGAACTGGTTTATTTAAATTTATAACCACATAATCAAATGTCTTTCGCTTGTTTTTTTACCTATAACTTTTAAGAATGATGTGTTCTTCAATATACACTCACTTCCAAAATGTAAGCACGGAGAGGAAAATGCTAATTTCCGGAAGCCAATCAGAATTGAAGAGGATGCAATTCGCTGCAAAGGTAGATGGAAGTATGCAAATATGTTAGGTAACAGCCAATCGCGTTTTCATGTCAAGAAATATGCAAAAAAGGCAGTCTTAGGCTGCTATCACACGGCCGTTTGTTTCGGAAGGACAACTGCTTGGAACAATTTTCTGCCTTGTCACGTGATATACAACAGCCAATCACCATAGATCACTTTGGGGTTAACATATAAAGGGGAAGCTGGTTCTACGCGAGGGCTACCAAAATTAGCTATTTTTAGCGGGATGAAGGATTCGAAGCTGGTAGCTGATTGGTTGAAAACGAACAACCTGCAATTTTTTCCGAATGGAAGGAAAAAATCGCACGTCTTTCTTTTAATAGTAAACCAGGAAGAAAAGTTGTCCGAAACAGTTGTTCGTGTGAAACAAACGCCGTGTGATATAGGCCTTATAAGAAGCGAGGTTTAGGAAGGGTTACAGAAGTTGATTGTAAGTGCTGATAGAAGGTGTTTAAAACTTTCGTACAATTTGTTTTCAAGACATACGTATTTCTAAGACTTCCAGAAGACGAATGGAAGATTCTGAGCGCTGGCGTGCTGTGGGTGTGGGGTGCATTGAAGCAGGACAGTTGATCACAGATGTTGCTCTTTTCTTCGGCGTTCATCATTCTGTAATTTCACGTTTATGGAAACAATTCCAAACCACACAGACAGTTGTCCGAAGGCCCGTAGCCGGTCGCCCAAGCGTTACAACCCCTGCGGAAGATCGATATATTTGTATTGTAGCCAAGCAGACTCGCAGAGCGACCTCCACACGTGAGACATCTAACGTCCATTGGTAAGGCGATATCTTCAGCTACTGTGCACCGAAGATTACACATATTCTGGCGCTATATAATGCTGGAAGTATTCGGAAGGTACGGAGTTCAAATCCTGACGAGGCTATTATGTATTTATTGAGTTTCATAGCATAGAAATGATTCTTAAAACCTCTACAGTGGTGCCCGAAATGAAAAGATGGTGGACGATAATTCGCCACTACCAGGATTTGGTTATTGGGACCCCGCATCTTCAGTCGCCTTTTACAAAGGGGGAATATGCATAACGTATTTTTATCCCTCCTTCAACTCATTCAACTGATTCAACGCAAAATGTCGCTTTGAGACTGACGGTCCTGCAGTCCTGCACCAACATTCCTATGGGTTAACAACCTGGACAATACGAACACAGAACGGGAATAACTGAAGGTACAAAACAAGGCGACTTCCGAAAAATAAATTTTAGCTACAGTAATTTCTTCAAAGAATTAATCCACATTAAAAGTGCATTCCGAAATATGAAAGAAAAAGAGGTTAAGATCTCTAAATCTCTGTCTAAAAGATTTTCTAAAGATGTTACTTCTTCAGAATTAAAATAAACATTATTATTATAATTAAATTATGGAACGCCAAACCGCTTTCGAAAAATTGAAAGACGTTTTAATTTCAGTGCTCCTTTTAAACATTAACGCATAGCTTACGTTACTTGTCAATAGATGATTTTGGAAATTAAGTAGACAGGTATTGCTATCAAAGTTTAAATTAACCTTCTAACACGGTGTTAGATGTAGTTATTGGTCAATGAATAACTGCAAAGATATATAAATATTGTGTAAGAAAGTACATATGTAAATATTTCCGATTCTGTTTCTATACATGCAGATTTCGTTTTCGGGAAATTAAAAGACGGCTTAAATTCAGTGCCCATTTATGCATTAATGCATAGTTTAGTTTGTTTATCAGCGGATGATTTCTGCATTAAGTAGACAAGCATTGCTATCAAAATTTAAATTAACGTTCTAGCATGGTGTTAGTTGTAGTTACTGATCAATGAATAAGTGCAAAGATGTATAAGTATTGTGTAACAAAATACATATGTAAATATCTCAAATTCGCGTTCTATATATACAAAGAAACAAAAGATTGATTTTTTAAACAACTGGAAGAAAAGCTATACAGAAATTAGAAAAACATGTACAAATGTTTATAGATAAACGTATATATAGACACAAATATATAGTATACCAAATTTGTTAATTTAAACAAATTTATCCCAAGTTATTTCCGCGCAGTATGCTGTTACAAATTTATCAGTATAGACAAAGAGACAGAAATTCAGAACCAAATCCACAAAGACCTAAAACAAGTGGAATCAAAAGAGTAAAATTTCAAAATTCCCTATAAATACGTAAAATTAACCAAACATCAGAGGAATTAAAGAAATATGAAATACAAAATCCACGAAAAATGAATGCAATCAAACGTTATTCAACGTTATCAAGAAAAGGTAGATCAGACTCAATTGAATTCCCCTTCCTTGGAAAACCACTGCGTTTGTGTTTATCCAGATTTAGCTGATAAACCATTCTAAATAATTTAATTATAAAAGTTCACCCGAAAAATTTGAAATCTTTCTCGATGCAGGGGCATTCTAATACAAGAATACAAAGACATTTCCATATGTAAAATTTCCAGTGTCAAATGAAACAAAAGAAATGAATATGACACATTTTACGGATTTTAAAATTTAAATTAACGTAGTAATACGAAATATTAAGTGAGAACATTCAATTCCTAACTTACTCAGTGGATGCAGAGGCAATCTTTAGATAAAGTATAAATCACATCCATGTAAAAAATTCCAATATTAAATAAAGTAAACAATTAAGTAGACATTTTCCCAGAATACAAGATAAAAGTTAAAATGTAGCAGTATAAAATATGCTTAGAAATTAACAGAGAAAAACGAAATCAAACGACTAATTTTGAAGCAAAAAAGAAGTGTTAAATTAAAAAAGGCACTTAAAGTGTCAATCTGGCTTCATTGGCGAAGCAAATTGGCGATGGCAAGTTAGAAATCTCCTAAACGATGAAACAAATGGCTGTATGAAATTTTCATTTTTTTAATTAAAGAAATTAAATGGTATGTATAAAAAATTAAGAAACGAAACAAAACTTTAAAAAGTATTTACAATTCTATTAAAGAAGTAATTTGCTTCAAGATTAATTTAGAAATCTCAAGATGTAAAAAAAAAAAAAACGTTAAAAACAATTTTTAAAATATAACAAAAATTACATAATCTGTGAATTAAATTTATAATCCAATTTTGAAGATAAATTTTTAAAGTTCTTGAGATGGCTTGAAGGTCGCATCAAAATATAAATTGAGAATATTTTGAGAGTGTTTGCCTTGAGAATGTTTTTCATAAAGAGTGTGTACAATCAATACAAAATCAAAATATTCATTTTCGGTATACATTCGAACTTTTGGACTTATCGAGAAAATACTTTCATTGTATAACACTACACGCGATTATTTTTTTTGAAGCACATGTAAACGCCAGAGCCAAACGACGATGATTTTTTTTCATTTCTAACTATATAAGAGATGGCCGAATAAATTTTACACTTCTTTTTCATCGATGTTAGCATTTTTGGACTTGCAGATAAGAAGGCACATTTATTGAACTGCAGATATTTTATCGAATTTTACCGAGAGAAGCTTAAGTGCGCAGTTATCCATTACGGAAGTTCACCAAAGGAAGGTTTTGGTTTAGGTTCAAAAAGTTTCAGTTCTCGAAATTTTGAGTTTAGGTTCTGATTTAACTACGTCATCA
Organism: Stegodyphus mimosarum; assembly: GCA_000611955.2. Taxonomy (NCBI): domain Eukaryota; kingdom Metazoa; phylum Arthropoda; class Arachnida; order Araneae; family Eresidae; genus Stegodyphus; species Stegodyphus mimosarum. Next base: position 276,171 of record KK120125.1, read on the forward strand.
GCGTTACGTAAGCTCTGGCATTGATTAATCTAGAAATGACACAGTCTAGTAATGTTGTTATTATTTTTAGAATAAAAGGAAATACCCAGTTTACAGATGAAGAATTAAGAAGTTATTAATAAATTAAATTGTAAAGCTGATTCACATACATTTTTACTTTAAATATTGAGCTTCTATAGTAGAAAACTGCGCATTTTAGCTTCTCTCCTTGTGCTACTTGTACGCAGATATTAAAACAAAATCCAAGTTCCAAATTAGAGCTTCCAGATGCCCATATTCGATGGAAGATTACGTTATTCAGCATTTGATGACTCTAGGTACCGTTGTTTCATCACAATGACAGAACCATATTTATGCAGATTCTTCATTATTTAATTTCTTTAAATATAATACAAGACTGAAATACTTGGTGGCAACAGTTTGAAAAATGAATCAACGCAGAAAGTGAATCGACGAAAAATGGCAAAATGAAATTATTAGATCTTTTGGACTAACGCCCTTTGGGCTAATAAACTTTAAGAGTATGTTAATACCATATAAGAAAATCTTACAAAATTTTTTTAAATTTAGAAAGTATGGTAAGTTTGATATTCGAATTCATTCGATATAATCTGATCCGTCTAAATCCGAAAGAGTAATAAATAATAGAGAAAAGTAAAAAATCAGTTTGCGATTGTGCCATTTTGGTTTCTGTTTATTAGGTTTAAAAAATATTTTTAAATCTTTTTCTTAAAATTTTTTAATTTTTCTTTCTTTATATTGTATGTCTGGTTTTGAATCAGTCAGGAACTGTTGGCTTGATGGTCATTTTAATTTTGCTTTTCAACTGTGCTCGATTTTTACAAGGGCTTTATGCCGTGTTTGTTCGTCTGTATTTGTTTCGCTTTTTAACTATTTTTTTTCTATTTGGACTGAGATTTCAATTTAATAATAATTTCACTATTAACGGTTTCACATATCCAGCATTTGAACAGTTTTTCCTTTTCTGTGGTTTTGGCTCCTGCATTTGTCTTTTCTGTTGATAAATTTTTAAGTTATATTTTTTCCTTTCCGTATGCCTTCGTGCTGTGACTGGAAGAACGCTCGACACGTGTTTAAAAGGCCCGGAGTTCGAATTTTGATGACATTATGGATTTCATCAGTTTCTTGGTATCGAAAAAATTCTACTACATGAGTGGTGCCTGAACAAAAAGATGGTGAATGATAATTTGTCGCCACCAGGATTAGGCGAATGTGTCTCCTAATTTCCAGTCGCTCTTTAAAAGGAGCAGAATATAAGGTATTTTCTCCTTCCTATCCGCAAACTATACTTTAAATAGGACAATTTTGTACTTTACTGTGCATATTTATTTTTGTCCATTGCATTTCGTGTTGCTTTCGTACAGTAGTCGTCAAACTCCACCTCCCATATGTTTTGTATTCGCCAAATTATTCACATGACCATCCAGACAGCTTCATAGCCACCACCCTTCCTGCAATTACTCCAGAAATTGCATTTCACCATACAACCAAAAGGCTTTCCTTTTATTTTTCCCATTAAGATCTACCTCTAATGGAGAAAAAATTAATTACGAACAATTTACATTCACCAGAATCCACACAGGAATCACTCAGTAATTTGGAAACAGCAGGACTTGAACATTTCCCGCTTGTCAGAATAGCCACTAAAGTATCAAAGAATCTTTCCTTATTCTTTCGTGGTGTGATTGAAAGCGCCCCATACGTGCATTTGTGAGGTCCGAAGTTTCAATCCTGGAGAGGATTTCACGTTCTTGCATTGTTATAACCTAATGATTTGCACAACGTACCATTTTGTGTTCCGAAATTACTAGTTTCTTAAAAAATTTCTAGACTTTAAATTAAATAATTTGAAACTTATTCACAAAAGTTTGACTATCAGTCTTTTTAGCATATTGCATAACTATTTCGAGTTGCGTCAGAGTAAGTTAATTATAGATAAATGAACTCAAATAATATCAAATGTTATTCTTATTGAAAATGTTTTTAGAATTTTTTAAAGCCTTTCTATTTTGTATTAATGCATTCTGATGTACTTAAAGTTTACTACTTTAAAATAATTCTGTATAAGTTTAATTTTTCTTTTATTAGTTTTATTTTTCATTCAGATATAATTTATACATGTCACTTGGCGGAAAATTCTTTTGGCTGTGTCTTGTCAAATACCAAAGAAGTTTCATCTGTTAGCTAATATTGTGTGAATTTTGTTTCATTTTGTATAATTTATTATTATTTCTGTTTTGGTTTAAAAGCGTTTGGAATGTATTACAATATTTTATGCTTTCCTGTTAGTACCTTTAACACAACAGAAGGATATTAATTCTGTGCAATTTATGCCTTCCTTGATTATATGATTCTATATAGATCTATTTATCTATCTATCTGTCTTTATATTTATATATCAGTGATAATTCCAGTAGACAGGCATATGAATGATGAAGCTACGCAATCAGCTCATGTCGGAATTCGGGGTGCTGTCGTTGCAGAGTGGAAAGAGCAAATGATGATACTGAAGATTTTAACACTCCATACCTTTATTCACTTCAAATGGCTGATCATTTTTGCTTTTTGACGAAGAGCTCCAATTTACATATCTAATAATGGGTTGAACTTGAGAATTTTGCATCATAACGGAGAGAAACAAAGATAAGAAAAAGGGGCAAAGCATCTTATAGCATGCCATGGCCTGAAGCAGTCTGTTTAAAAATGGCGCGTAGAGCTATTTATAATGGCGATTACATAACATGCCAGAGTGTTCTCGAAAGCACTGGCCTATGGGGAAGATCCTGAAATTGCGGAAAGGTAATTAGAGGTTGCCTGTTTGCCAAAGCCATCATATTGTTTATATTTTACATTTCCTCCCACCTTCAAAACGAGAGGCCGAGAGAGCAAAGCATTAGTACATCAGTGAAGCAAGAAAAGTTTAAAGTATCTGAAAAGACATGGAAAACATCCAGGATATAGTAGCGTACAGGCTTGAGCTATGCCTTTAAATGACGTACTTTAAAGCAGTATAAAAATTCATTGCAAAACAATATAATATAATGCCTTAAGAAAACAATTCAAAATAAATCTTTAATCATTATGACAATAACAACACCTTGAATTAAGTTTTTGGCATGTCCACTCCAACAAATCAGGGTGACTAATTTCTGATGGTTGGGGTGTGCTTAAGTGCAAAACATCAAAAACCTATGTTGCCTAACAAAAGGTAACTGGTTTTTGGCATGGTACATTGTATGTAGTGTGGTATACAAACAAATTCTTTTTTAATGAATCAAAATAAAAATTAAAAAATACAACATTCTACAAAATTAAAATGGAAAGTAAAGACAAGTAAGTAATTTGTGTGATCAAGTTAAAGTTTTTTTAGAATTTTGAAAATCAGAACGAAATATTATCCCACAACAAGAAAAAAGAAAAGAAAATTTTGTACAGAAATACAGAATTATGTAGGAAAGAAAAATAGGGAAAATTTTTGTTTCCTAAAATTACGTGCAATATATATTTTATGTGTGTGTGTGTTAGCTGCGCTGTGCTAAACTATGGTCAGAGGATCGTGGCTGGTATGAAAAATATGTAAAGACGCAAGCCAGTTTCTTGGCCATAGTTGAATCTCCTAACAAAAAAAAAAAAAAGATATAAAGAAAAGATAAAATTTTGAGGGGGGCGTTAGGAGTATTACCTAGAGGACAGCGGGCGTGTGCTATCACGTATTATATTCTCCCTAAAGAGAAGATAGGAGAAATACACATAGTGTAAAACCTAGTGTCGGAGAAAAAGAATAAAAACATTGCCTTCGGATAAAAAATCTGGTGTAAAAGCCAGATTTTCAAAACTGTGTGGGTAGAGCTTTTCTTCTCTCATCTTCTGGACTGGGGGGATGTATATAACAAATTTTGAACAGAAAAATTCCGGGAAAAAGGAAAGGCAAGATAGGAAGAGCCAGACTGGTAAAGGCCAAGATCTCTAAAAATAATTGGTCATAATTAGAATTTGTAGTATGAATCAGTTTTTATATGTCATAATTGGGAAAAATTTTAATGGAGACTTTTGAAAAAATAAAAATAAATTAATTTTGGATAGAAACTGGAATTTTATTATTTCTAACAGTTAATTTAATTTCACTTGATTAAAAGGTCTTACTCTAGTTGAATGAACAATTTCTGGTTTCTTTTTTGTTAGAGGATTAGGTTTATCAATTTCATAAGTAACTTCAGAATATTGTTTTACAATTTTGTAAGGTCCTGAAAAAGGAGGAGAGAGTTTACGAAATTCTTCACACATTACTAAATCACCTATTTTAAATTTACTGGGTTTAAAATGAACATCATATCTTTCTTTATTTACATTATGATAACCATCAGATCTTTTTTCAGCAATTTTCCCAGTTTTCTCTATTGGTTGACATAATCCTTGATTTTGAAGTAAGGAATCAGAAGGTAACTTCCATACATTAAATATGATAATGGGAATTTGGTTGCAGAATGAGGGGTATTATTATATTCTTCAATTACTCGGGTAATAATTTTGCTCACGCATTATTACCTTTATAAGAATTTAGTTTACATTTTAATCTAGTTATAATTGTTTGATTAAAGCGTTCAACTTTACCGTTAGTTTGAAGCCTATTTGCAGTAGTTAATTATTGTTTTACATTATGATTCCTTAAGAAGTGCTTAAATTTTGAAGATGTGAAAGCAGTATTTCTATCGCTTAAAATTTTCTTTGGTACCTGAATTTGAAAATTTGCCTTAAACAATTTATGTAAGTATCAGTAATTACACTCTTAGAAGCAAAAGTTCAAATACATCTAGTTGCATGACCAATAATAATGTGAATATACTTTTTAGTAGAATTATAATAATTTAAACCACCAAAAGTATCAATAGACAATATTTCAAAAGGTTCACTGACACATGATAAATTTTGCATTAAAACCAAATTTCTTTTGTGAAGCTTTTTTTCATAATGCTTGCAATAATTTCTAACATCCTAAACAATTCCTGGCCAATAATATTGAGGAGATAATAAATTTAGCATTAAGGATACGCCATAATGACCAAATTGAATATGAGCTTTTTCAAGTAACTTAGTACGAAGAGACATTGTAATTACAATTTTATACAGTCCTTGTTTTTTAATGGTGAACGCATCATTCACTTTCTTGTACTTAGGATTGCAGACATTATCTAAATTTTGATATTCTTTAATTCCTTCTAAAGATAATAAATTAAATTACAAACTTAAATGTTAACAAATAGGATTCCTAGAGAGCATGTCCGCTTTAACATTGGTGGAAAACTTTCTATTACATTGTAAATAATAATAAAATTTATCTATTGCATCAACAATAGCTGAACATTCCAGCTCAGTAGTTGCACAATTTTGTTCATAAGATCTTAATTTTGTAGAATGGAAGGCAATTGGAAGTAAATTACCATCAGGATATTGTTGTTTTAAGACAGCATCAACAGCTTCGTTATAGGCATCAACAAATACACGACATGGGTATTTTGGATTAAACAAATTTAAAATAAGTCTAGAAATAAATGCATCTTTCAGTTTTTGAAGCGCTATTTGACATCCATCAGTCGACTTAATAGGGGGTATCTTTTTTAAGTAAATTTGGTAATTAACATTTTTAGGGGGTTGCAATTCCTTAATAGCTTTTATATTTGCAATACTGGCCTGGTATTTGCCTGCTTAATTTTCATATCCTAGAAAATTTGTTTTTCCTCAGCAAAATTACATTTAGACTGTTTTAATTTTATATTTACTTCCTCACATACATCAAATATTATTTTAAGATTGTTTAAATGCTCATCAAAATTTGGAGAAAATAACATCATCAAAATAATTTAAAGCAAATTAAAGCTGATATTTGTTTCAAATTTTCTAAGAGCTCTTTGAAAGACAGCTGTAGAATTCTTTCAACCAAGAGCTAATCTAGTAAAAATAGTAATAAAGTCTAAAATTTCTGGTAAATGCTAATTTCTCAGTACTTTTTCATTTAATTTTATATGCCAATAGCCAGATGCTAAATCCAATGTAGAGAAAATTTTGGCATCCATTAACTGATCAAAAACAGCAGCTATTCTAGGGATTGGTTCAGACTCTGTTTTAGTAATTTGATTACGTTTTCACAAATCAGTATATAATCTAGACTTTTATTGTTCAGGCTAAAGTTACAGGAGCAGCATAAAGCCAAAAAGAAGGTTTAATAATACCAGCATTTAACAACTCATCTTGTAGAGTCATTAGGTTATTTGAAAGAAAGAGATGTGAAAATTGAGGAATGCTCTCGAACCACGGATCTCTCGAATACCCGTTGAGCGTGCTTACTACTACACCTCAAAGACATGCGAAAAAGGCGGGGAAATACCTTATAATCTATTTGTTTCTTAATTTCATCATTATCTCATTATCTTTAGGAGATGCTCGATATGGTCGACAGGCTATTGGTAATCCAGAAGTTAAAACAACTCCAGGGGGTTTCAATTTTAATACAATCAACATCATATTTACTTTTAGCAAATATGTGATTATAACTATTCAGCAAATATATGATTATAACTATTCAGCGATTTTTGAAATTTACCATCACAATTTTCAATATTTTCAAAGTAATTGCCAGATTTTTTACTATTAATATCACTTTTACATAAAATATTTACTAGAGTTTTAGTACTTACATCACTTTTACACACAAAATTAGTTTGAAAAAAACTTCTCTAATTTAACATTTTTACTCACCTGGTGTTTAAACTGGTAGACTTCATAATTATTAAAATCCAATTGTAATTTTAACAGTGAAACACAAGTTGAAGACAATAATAAATAATTTAAATTAGAATTCACCGCATAAAACACTACATTTTTGTAATTTTTCCTATTTTACATAGCATCTTAATAATTTTAACCACTGAAATCTGATTAGATAAAACAAATAATTTACTTAAAGATTTATCTTCAATTAATTCACCTTGTATACTACACAGTCCAGTCACATTAATGTGACCACCACGTACTTTCCATGTCAGAGTTAAATAACCAATCACAGAAGGCAGGTGGCAGCACAGTGCATTGAGCGTATATAAAGGGTGTGTGAGGGCTTCGGAAAACATTTCAATCGTTGGCGTAATGCAGAAACGAAGCGATTTATCCGACTTCCAAAAGGGCATGATCATTGGCTTTCGGGCCAAGGGTGGAAGCATTTCCGAAACGGCTGAGTTTGTGAACTGTTCGCGTGCCGCAGTGGTAAAAGTGTACCGTGCATGGCAAAATGGGACTGTCCAAAATCAGCGACGTGGCAAATGTGGTGCACCACGGGCCATAGATGACAGAGGCGAACGACGGTTGCGGAGATGCGTTCGGGCAGATAGACGGGCTACCGTTGAGCAACTGACCACCAAAATGAACCAAGGGGCTACCAAAAGTGTCTCCCAAAGTACTATTCAGCGAACATTGCTGCGTCTGGGCCTCCGAAGCAGACGCCTGGTTCGTGCACCTATGCTGACTGCTGTTCATCGACGGCGAAGGCTAGAATTTGCACGCCAGTACAGCAGCTGGACGTCCACTGAGTGGCGACAGGTTGCGTTTTCGGATGAATCGCGTTTTATGCTCCATCGGACAGATGGACGTTGGCGTATAAGGCGTGAAACCTCTGAAAGGAACCACCCTGCAACCATTGCCGGAACGGTCCAAGCTGGAGGCGGGAGCATTATGGTCTGGGGAATGTTTTCCTGGCATTCTCTAGGTTCACTGATCATTGTGGAAGGCACAATGGATCAATACAAGTACGCATCTGTCCTTGCGGACCATGTTCACCCCTACATGCGCATTGTTTTTCCTCAGGATGATGGCATCTTCCAGCAGGACAATGCGAGGTGCCATACAGCTGCCAGTGTACGTGCGTGGTTCGAAGAGCACCAGGATGAGTTTACCGTCCTCCCCTGGCCAGCAAACTCACCTGACTTAAACCCAATCGAGCATCTGTGGGACCATCTCGATCGAGTTGTTCGCGCCATGGATCCTCAACCGCGTAATCTAGCGCAGCTGGCCACGGCATTAGAGTCGGCATGGCTCAACATCCCAGAGAACACCTTCAGGGACCTATGTGACTCTCTTCCTGCACGTCTCGCAGCAGTCCGCTCTGCGAAAGGTGGTTATTCTGGCTTTTGACAGATGGTCACATTAATGTAACTGGACTGTGTAATTCCATTAAAAATATTTTTTTAAAGAGCGTTAATTTCGGAACCAGTATCTATGGTAGCTGATAAAAATTTTGTTGTCCAATTCGGACATTAAAATAGTTTCACAATTTTGCTTGTTCATGTTGGGCACTGTCTTATAATAACTTAAAAAGGAACTTGTTGATAAGGAAGCCTATACGGATATTGCATTGGTTGCGGCCTATACGGATATTGAACTCCTGGGGCCTCACACTTCTGAAATTTTGATAATGATGTTGATTTGTTTGAAATGACCTTACAGAATATCTAGGTAGATTTTGCCTTAAAATTTTGCCTCGGAGTAACAAATCTTTGCTCACGGTTTGTACTTGGTACTTCCTCCAGCGCCACTGAAATTCGGAAAAGTTTGCGAGCTATTTCAATCCATTCCTTTGGTGGTTTTATGTTTTGGACACTTAATAACATGCGCTGTGCTTCTGGAAGACCCTAGTTGAAGGCTTCAACAATTGTGGTGTCACTTAATTTCAAACAGGATCCATATCGTAATTGGGTTCGGAGATATCGAACAGTGTGATTAAATTTAGAATACGTTATCCCTACAAAGTCATTAAAAGTCATTGCCTCTTCTGTGGAGAAGTATGCACTGAATTTTTCTTTTAATGTTTCCCAATCATTGGTATGGCATTCTCGAATGAAGTATGCAAGTGCCTCGCCACTTAGGCACTCAGAGAATATTAACGGTTTGTCCTTATCTCCAATATTTTTTGTATCACATTTCTTTTCAAATTGTAAAATATATTTATCCGCGGGTATATCATTCTTAGAACCCTCAAAACTGGGACATGTAAATTTGTCCACATTTACCGTTGTAATTTCACTTTGTTGTTCATTTGCATCCTAGACTGTGATCTTCTTTTCATCATTAAATTAAAATTTTTCTGAAGAATTCACGTTAAATGATTGAAACGATTTTCAACAGTTACTTTGCACAACACACACAGCTTGTACAGGCACACGTCACATCACTGCACAAAAGGAAGAATTTCGTATCCAAGGTTTTTGAAACATCAAAATTTAAGAGCAGAAAAGCACAACAGAAAAAGCGAATCTGTCTGCAGATCATTGACACACCATGCTAAGAAATGTCCTTGACCTGGTTTCGGCATGGCGACGGAAGTGAGACGCTCAAATCCAAAGGAGTTGTTTCCCACGCAGAACATGTCATATCAGAATCCGGGGTGTTGTAGCTAAGGGGTGGAAAGAGCATATGCTGACACTAAAGAATTTAACACTCCATATCTTTATTCACTTCAAATGGCCGAGAAGCAGTCTGACTAAAAATGGCGCATAGACCTACTTATAGTGGCGGTTGCATAACATGCTAGTGTGTTCTCGAAAGTACTGGTCTAGGGGGGAGATCCTGAAATTGCGGAAAGTTAATTAGATGTTGCCTGTTTGCGCAGAGCAAAGCCATCGTATTTTTTATATTTTACATACACGCATGCACGCACGCACGCACGCACGCACACACACACACACACACACACACACACACACACACACACAC
>KK120125.1:286030-329099 GCA_000611955.2 Stegodyphus mimosarum
ATATATATGTATATACCTTGAATATAGTCCTTAATGAATTTTTAGAAAACTGAACTTTAAAAATAGCAAAGAGATGAATCTGCACTTGTGCTGCTAGATTGAAAATATAAGAGTCAAAAAAGGAATGTCGGAACTAAATCGAAAATTTTTTGTCGGTTTTATATGAAGGTTTAACCGTTTCTTCTCCTAGTAAAGAATTACCAAATTGAGAAATTGAGTACATGTAAATTCAATGAAACCTTCAAATATGTAATCTTAACTGAAGATTAAAGTTTCTCTTCAGTTAAGACTACATACATGAAGGTTTCATTAAATTTACGCGTATGTAATTTGGTAATTCTTTACTAGGAGAAGAAATGGTTAAACGTTCATATCAAAGGAGCAGAAAATTTTCAATTTTGTTCCGACATTTCCTTTTTGATTTTTACATGTATATGCCTGTATTTAAAGGTATTTTATAAAATTATTATTTAAATTAACCAATGTTTATGATTTTGGATTTTTCTATAACTTCTCCTTTTCGTGTTCCTCACCAGAATACAAATGAGTAAGCCAGTATTTAAACTGAGGTTTTAGGATTTTGATACAGACAGTGCATCTGGCTTCGCGTGAACGCTACTTGATAGTTTCCTGCCAACAACTTGATTTTCATTGTTCTATTTACAGTCTGTAGTTGCATCACCATGGGCCATGGATGAAGTTGTTGCACAAGAGAGTGCGTTTATGTTCTAGATTCTGTTTTAAAAAAAGGTTGTTTATAACTTCTCTCAACTTTTTAGTTACTTCGGACATAGTGATAACTCCTCTTACATCAGTTAGAGTAATTGTACTAGTTAACATAACCAGATCAAGCGGAACCCAGGAATTTTATTGTTTTTAAAAGAAGCTAAAATTGTTCAAAATTAAGATTAATTATATGAGATTAAATTAAGAATTTGAGCTGAAGGTAGATTTTTAAGAAATACGGTTTACATAAAATTGCTGTAATATTTGTTTTAAAACACTGACTGGAAAATTTCATATTAGTAAATTGCATGTTGAGTTTAATTTAGAAAAAATCAATATTACCCGACTGATACGGGAGAAGATGTGGGAAGATATTTGGAATTTTTATAATAATACGTTGGAATGTACCGTATAGATAGATGAGAGACCGAAAAACGAATTATGTAATTTAATGTAAAATACACTTTGTATGAATTTTCAGTATCTCGAGAAAGCGGCGGGTGCACACAGAAATCCCGAATAAATTAAAATTGACCGGGCTGCGTATTTTAAAATATTTTTCCAACTTAGGTTACAATGACGGCTATGATACATTGGATAAAAAAAGAAAAACGACATTTTTGCGATCTCATTTTGGAAGATTTGTGCAAGGACGTTTAAAAGAATTTTCAATATGCAATTTGTATAAGCGTCTTGAAAGATTATTTTCAGTATTCAAGCACTTATCTTTTACGTATAAGTATTACAATATTGAATTGAAAGTTTTTATAGTAAAAATGTTGAAACATTGGTAAGAAATCCATCAAACAGGCGAAAACTAATTATTATTAAATTTTAAGTACTAAAGGTCATTTTTTGAGTATTAAAGAATCATCTCTAACTCATCATATGTTTTGTAGAATAAATGAGATCGTCACATAAGTCACATGCTATCTCACCAAGGTTTATTCAATTAAGGTTACACACGTTTCTTACATCTAGTTTAATATATAATGCACATCCTTAATTAGGCTTATTTTCTATCAATGTTTAAATTACTGCTATAAAGAAAATTATATATACATATAAAATGTAACAAACATCATTTGTATGATGTATGTCTTAAAAACAAAGCATCAGAGAAAATTTTAAAGGCTTTGAAATAAAACATAAAAGAAAAGAATAAAAGGAGCGTGAAATTTCCTGTAAATTAATTAATCACTTTATTCTTCGAATGCGAACCTTCCAAAAACAAGCTTATCATCCTAAAGTATGGTTTTTTATACCCGATCGTCATATACAAACGTTTCTGCGATTTTGGATTTACTACCGGTGTACAGAAAAATGAATAACTTATGGCTGAAAGAGAGACAATGAAATTTATGATGGAATAAGAAGCTATACGACTCCTGAGAGTTTACAGCTATATATTCGGTTCTTAAAAAACGGAGACATTTTTATAAAAATCTTATTTAAATGGAAATTTCTTTCAATATTTAATTTGTAATTACGTTATGGAGAATAGTATTATACATATTAAATATTTAGAGCACTTTTTGAAACTGCGTAATATTTAATAGGTAAAATATATTTTGTTCGAAGAATATTTTTAAAATAAGACTGCAACAAATTTTAGTTTAGCATGAAACAAAGAGATTACAAAATTCTTTTCTATAAGATAGATTATTTTTTTCATTTTAGTTAAATTTAAATAAAATAATAAGGATTATCTATGCAAATCCAGAAGGATTTTTTATGCCTTTACTAAACTACAAAAATAAGTAAAGAACTTTTACTTCAAAGATCTTCAGAGAGCTTAATGCACGGTCTGTCCTTTAGAATGGCATAGTGGCTTAATGGCTTATAAAGTTATTGAACACTCAGCAAATCTTGACTTTTAGTCCATTTGGTACAAAATAATTTCCTAATTGCTAAGCTATAACACCGTAACTCTAACAATTTTGAGTTTCATTAATATTTCACCCTTCAGTAGGTTGGAAAACGAGCTTTATAAAACTTTCAGAGTGCCATATTGTTTCTGTATTGCAGCAATGCGAATGCTGAAGAAGAACTGCAATAAACTTTCGTGACTGAAAGAATGAAGCCGCATTATCTCCCTTGTGGCAGTTTCAGATTAGGATTTATAGTGCATATTTTCTATTTACGAATACCTTAAAAAGACAAGTTCAAAGTTGCACCATTTACGTTTGGAATTCTGAAGCTCAAAATTTCAGTATAAGATATATATTTTATACTATGAATTAATTTAAAATTCCTTATTACATCTTAATGGGATGTGTTAATTCTGTTCGCTTCTAAAATTTTACTGATGATTGTATTTTTAGCAGTATGACAAATGTTACTTCCCTGTTTTCCCCTTTAGAATCATTATTTAAGGCAAACTTGCTCTAGTTTCTCTAGCTGCTGTTTGAAAGTCTATTTTTAAACATTGTTTGCTTTTTATGTGTCTGTCTATGCATGTGTGTTCAGTAGCAGATTAATCTTTGTGTTTAAAGATGTAACTTCAAGTATTTTGCAATAATGTACTAAACGCTTTTCTCGAAATTAATAGCATCCTCCTCCAGGGCGCAATTCGCTTTCTACAGCAATGCCATTTAAGATTGAAAATTTAGTATCATTAATGGTGGTTGTGCCATGTATAACAAAGACGACGATACTTCTGGCCCTCTGATTTTGAGAGAAAACATAAATCCTGGTCGATGTGCTGGAACATTTTTGAAAATTTAGTGAAAGCTGCGTTATTTTCGCTTAACCAGTAATTTGATGACAGGTACTAGATTTGAATATTTCAGAGCGATAATTAATTTAAAACGCTAAATAACCTGTGATTTAAGACCTGACGCCATCAGTTTTTTCTTGGCGCTTCCGATGATTAGCGAAATGAGCTCTATAGGTTGTAATATTTTGGAAGTCTTATTCAACTTCTATGGAAGGAACCTCCAATTCAACCGGCGGCTTCACACTAGAAGGGATTTTCGTTTACAAGCGCATATAGAATTCACGTTGTGATGACAGATTTTGGTGGATTTTCATATATTGAACTAACACGTTTTTGAATTTAGGAATTCCTGCTCTTTGTTAAATTATTATGAATACACTTTATGTAATTTTTGTTTGTAACTATCTTAACAGTGTAACGTTTGAGCTCACATTTGGAGCTGAAGATGTGATTAGTGTCCTCTTCCTTTCATATCAGCAGTCGTGTTTATGAGACATTGTTATAGCGCCTAGTAGATTAATGTAATTGCTGTTAATTATGAATCCATCTGGAGGTACAAGAGAATTCTATTAGCAGGGAAACGAAGAATACTGAAGGTTGAAATATTAATGAAACCCAAAATTGTTTGAGTTACCCTGTTTGTAGCTTAGCAATATTAAACGCTGATATGGGCTGGAAGTTATTTTGTATCAAATAGACTACAATCAAAATTTGGTAAGAATTTATTAACTTTATAAAACATTCAGCCACTATGATAGCATTCTAAAAGAGAAACTTATATCATAATAAGCAGTTACGTGAACAAACAGCAGAACTACTGTTAAATTGATCTAGTAATCAAACGTAGAACACGAACTGACATAGATACTCGTACGGTAACGTTCGTAAGATATTCAAGCCTGACAAAAAGTTGTATCATTGAGAATTCTAAAAATTACTGCATCACAAAAGAACCTAAAACCATATGAAATAGGGAAGTATTTTGAACACAATTTATGTCCTTTAAATTCGAATTGGGGAAATTAATGCTTGAAATAGTTAAATCATGAAATAAGGTTATAAGGTATTTCTCCCGCCATTTTAGCATGCCTTCGTGGTGTAATGGTCAGCACACTCGGCCCATATTCGAGAGGTCAGGTTTTCGATTCCCGGCGAGGGTACTACTATTTTTCCTGTCTCCGACTTTCAAAAAATACTTGATGTCTCTACAGGGCTGTAGAGTCATTAGATATTTTTTTTGATGCAGGAGACTAGAAAATGTGCAATGCCTCGCCGGGATTCGAACCCTGGACCTCTCGAATACGCCCCGAGTATGCTTTGAATTACGCCACGAAGGCATGCGGATAGGAGGGAGAAAGTACCTTACATACTATTCCTTACTTGGAATGAGGGGACCCAATCGCCAAATCGTGGTGGTTACGAATCAGCATCTTTTAGTTCAGGCGCCACTGTACAGTCTCTGATTTTTTTTATCTTTGAAGCAGGAGACAAGAAAATTGAGGAGTGCCCTCGCTGCGACTCAAACCCTGCACTTCTCGAATACTCATCGAGTATGCTTCCATTTACACCATGAACGCATGCGGAAAGGAGTCAGAGAATACCTATAAGGCAATTATGTGTAGCAAAATATGCAACGGAGTTAGTTAATAAAGTACACAAAAATGAATCGTATGCAATATTTAATAGTTCTATGATAAACTGATAAAAGAACTTAATAAATTTAAAATTAAATATAATAACATGAAAGTAAGCACTCGTTATATACTGCAAGAGTGTGAAAAAAGTAATTAATTTTTAAAGTAATTAAACTAAGGAATATAATTATTGAGGTGTAAATTAAATCATACGAGAATAGGCAAATACCTAGATAAGTACTAGCGATTATTAGTAACGCAAAGGATTACATTTCAAAAGCGTGGATGTGAGAGAACAGCTCACAGCCCTCCAGTTAGCTACACTGCATAGTTCGTAATACTGCGGAAAAACACATATACAGTATTCTAAGATCTCGGTAATAGGAATATATTCTCAAATCCTGTGATTATTAACTACAGAGGTAATGAGGTAATGAAGGAGGAAGTGCGTTGTAATTTCTAAACAAAGAGCTAATCCATTGACAGAAAATGATGGGAATGCGAAAAACGTTTTGTTAGGAATTTTGCGACTGCTACGATAGTGTTTATAAGAGAAATTAAACATAATTGAGGACAACTGAAAACAATTATACTTTAAACATATCTGGATCAAATAAAAGTATTGATTTCAAATGAAGCGACGAAGCCTTGGAAATCAGAATGCTGTCTTGGAAATTTTATTGATTAATAGTAAAATAGAAAAATTCAGGGCTTACGTATTACGACAGAGCTCATGTCAAAACATAAACTTATTCATAAGAAGAGTTACAGTAGACGTAAAAATAACATATCAGAGACGCTACAAACAAAAATAATACATCGTAGACGCTGCGTATTAAAATAACCTATCGATGAACTAAAGAAAGCATTAAATATTACTTAGACGCATGTTGCCTAATTTTTTAGAAATTGCAAAGCTATTCAACACGGAAGTTTAATATGCACCGTTGGCCAAAAGAAGCGACACTTGGGCTCTCTAAAGAGAAACTGCTTCTTTGGAATAGAGAGCAAAATAAGCAGCGTTGTTGATTTAAAATGAGGGGGCACAGCAATTCTTTAATAATTCATTTTATCACTTTAGAAATAAAGATATTCATACTCGTATTTATTACATGAGGGATTTAACTGATAGAGAAAACTTCAGTGTAAAATATATGTTTGCAGGAGAAATGTAGCTGCAACTTTAGCAAAAAGTCTCTGTAGGGGTACATATAGGAAATGGATGAATGTATTAGATATAGAGCATTAATAAACAGATTTAAATCTGTTTTATTGTTTCTGTTCTGTTTTCAGCACCTCATAGAAGAATGTTGCAGTATGTCGCACTTGGCATGCAGCTGAAGATGATGTCACACAGGCAAGTACTTATAAGCTCGAAAACAGACGTATAAAGGCATCGTAAGTTTTTTTTTCAGACCTTTAATATTGTGGTGCCTGATGCATCTACTCCACACTACTTCAATGTCGTTGTATCCAGCGCTCCTGTATAGAGCGAACAATGTTATTATACCATGGTGTTGAATTCTGTGCTTTTGTTTCGACGAGAGTGAGTGAACACTGCCAATATTCTGCTCGAATTCTTATACGGAAGAACAACTGTTCATGACAAAGTTACAGAGCAACAAACCAGCGAGATAAAGACAAGCCCATTTTGCTTTCTCGTTTATATTAGAATAACGCTGTGCTATTCATTCAGTTCTTATTCTGTCTTAGTAGCTGTACTATGAAAACGAGAAACAGTTGAAAATAAACCGTGACGTTGTCCCAAGCAGGAATTTTAGAGAAACTGTGGATTGTGGCACAAAAGCATGGAAAAAATATAATTTCTTTAGATCTATCTTCCATCGCATCTAAATACGAATGACTGGGAAAGCCAAGACAAACTCAGCAGGTCAATGCAAATGCTAGCGGAATAAGAATACACTATTTTAGTTTCACTCCCGGGTGTCAAGACTGGAAAAGTTTAGTAGTGAAGCGTTTTAAAGTGTTCAGTGTGTCTTTACCCCAATTTGATACTCTAAGCTGACTTTTAAACTTCAGTAGCGCATGCAAATGGGTTAATTCTTAATTCTTTATCTTCCTCCCTCTTCTTAAAAGCTACTGTTGGAAGTTCGGAAAACATACGGTATAACGGTCAAATTTACTGACGAACGTAGGTTTAATACCTGCTACGTTCACCATATGAAATTAAACTATAAATGTGAAGAAGGGAGGTGTTTGGTAGCGTGATCGAAAATTAAAAAAAATGGCTTTGAATGAATATAACACAGAATCTTCAATTGTCGAGTAAATTTGTTTTCCGTGAAATTTCAGAAATGTTTTCATTTGTAGTTGAAAAAAACCGTATGTTAGATAAACAAATGGTGTTTTCGGAAGCTGAATGCATATAAAGTGAAGAAAATCGACTTAGTAATGAGAAGGAGAAAAGAAATAATTAAAACTGTTCGTTCTTTGGATGTAATCTCATGAATTTTAATGAAATTTATGTACTTTGATTAATTACTATTTTGCAATATTAAGAAATTTTAGCAACAGAAACTGATCATCTTCAGGATTCTCTAATACTTGTAAAAACACACTACGCCTTTATTTATTTCTGTTGCAGAAATTCCACTAAATTGTCTAAATATTCTCAAAACTTTTTTTAAAAATTTATTCAACTTTTTTTTTAATTTTCTTGTTTGCCTGTTAATTTTTGAAAAGCCTATGTGATACCTGATACCAGATCTCCGAAACCTGATTCCGAAATCTTGGTCTAAATGTTTTAAAACACGGGCAACAATTTTTAAAACATTTTCGATCAGCTAGGTCAGATAGTACGTGTATACTTTATCTACCAAGATTTTTTGCATGATCACAACCGAGGGATTAGTTCCTTTTTCTATTTCAGTCAAGACCCCTACGAGAATATGCTATTTACTATAGCCTTATAAACAGACGTGTATGCGTAAGCCATTTTATATAATTATATGTTTAAGTAATATTTAGAAAATTTTCGGGAACAGCAGTCACATAAAAATATTATAAGGAGTTGACGCTCAGATAATAGGGAAGATATTAACGTGGAGCACTCCTGAGATTTTTATATCAACCGAATTGTAGAGTAAAATTACGTAAGACTTAAAATTCCTCTGAAAGGCTAAACTGATTTCTAAATAATCCTCAAACATTTAAGATATTACAATACACAATAGCATCCCGCTGTTGATTTATATAACTTTCCAGATAAATCTATTTTTGTATGCGTTAAACCCTGACAAAACCAAAAGAACATAAAAAAGATCTGAAAGTTTGCGGATTTTAAATTACGTCCAAAGAGGCGTTTTTTAAAATTTTGTGCGTTACCTTTATTTAATAAATATCATGTTCTTTGCACTTAAGCCATAAAATTCAGTTAAAGAACAATATCGCAAAATAATTTTAAAATACGCATAGCTTTAGAATTTCCTATATACACTCTCACGCGCTGGAGATAACAATGTTTTTTCTGTACAATGTTGCCATTGCTCTCTTTCAAATCCTGCAGTTTGTTAGTATAAAATTCGTTAAAGTTTTACATAATATGAAATCGATAATAAAACAAATTCCAAATTTCAAATTTGGGTTTCTAGATTCTCATATTCGCAGTAGGATTACGTCATTCAAAACTGGATGGCTCTAGGTACCGTCGTTTTATTTCAATACAAGAAACACATATACATTTACGGAGATTCATTATTTAATTTCTTTAAATATAATACAGGGCGATAATATTTAGTGGCAACAATTTGAAAAGTGAAACTGGTATTCAGAGTGAATCGACGCACAATCACAAAAAGAGAACAAAAGTCCTTCAGGGATAGAGTCCCTTTGGACTAATAATAGCACTGTTTAAAATACAAGCAACATGAAAAATAAAATGTAGCTACGTCGGAAGCAGTCATTCATATTCTAAATGCGGCGGCAGTGTAAGCGGTTGTAAAAGATAAACCCATTTGCAATCAATGTGATTCTAAAAACTCATTCTGTTAGAGAGTTGTACACTGGTGTGCAAAAATTAAGGACGAAGTCGAAAAATTAGCAGATCATCTAAACGAAGAGGCAGAGCGGACAGAAAGACCAATCAGGAGATTAAGTAAGATGATGTACGGTAGCACATGCGCAGATATGCAGGTAGACGTAATGGGGGAGTGTCTGATTAGTATAAAGCATGTTGTTGGTGTAAGATCAATATTTCTGGCAAAGAGATTGCACGCCGTATAGCAGTTAAAATCACACCGAGTTGCTGCCTCAGCGAGAAATGGCGAATAATCAATCTGCTAGACGACATCTGGATGCTTTTACCCGAGGTCGAATCTTTGGGAAGTTGGAGGAAAGCCGCAGTGTGACAAGTGTGGCTGCAGAGTTCGGAATTGCTCACAGCATCGTTTCACAACTTTGGAGACAATTTCAAACTACAGCAACAGCTATCCGGGGGTTTAGTAGTGGTCGTCCACGAGGAACCACACCCGCAGATGACCGGTATATTGCCTTACAGGCCAGAAGAAACAGGCGGCAGACAGCGGGAGAAATCGCTAGACACACGACACAGGCGACTGGACGACCGATATCGCGTTTTACCGTGGCCAGAAGACTGCACGGTGGTGGTCTGTTTGCACGACGCCCTGTACGGTGTGTACCTCTAACGCCTGCCCATCGGAGAAGGCGTTCTCTGTGGTGCCGGGAACACCGGAATTGGAGAGACAATGAATGGGGACGAGTACTCTTTACAGATGAGAGCAGATTTAGTCTGAGTTGCGATTCTAGACACATACACATCTGGACAGAGCGGGGAACACGCAATAACCCCTTCAACATCATCAAAAGGGACTGTTTTGGAGGTCGCGGAGTTCTCGTTCGAGCAGACATAATGCTTGGTAGCCGGACCGACCTTCATATCTCCCAAGGAGGTTCGTCACCTGGGACTGCTATTGTAACGAGGTTCTTCTTCCTTACATGCGTCTTTTCACAAGGGCTATGGGTCCTCAGTTCCTCTTCATGGACGACAACGCTCCACCTCATCGCACAGTTACTGTCGAAGAGCTGTTGGAGAGTGAAGATATTGAACACATGGATTGGTCGGCAAGGTCTCTGGATCTAAATCCCGTCAAGCATGTACGGAACTTACTAGGGAGACCCGTGGCAGCACGTAACTTATCGCCAGTAACGATTCCGAAACTGCGATTGGTGCTACAAGAGGAACGAGCAGCAGTGTCTCAACAGCTCATTAACAACCACATATCCAGCATGCACAAATGATGTGAAACCTGCTTAGCAGTCAGGGGAGATCATATCCCCTATTAAAGACCGGATGTTTCTTGCTGGACACCCATCACAGCGATGTTTCGGCCTTCAGTCGCATTGCGCTCCATGCTACTTTTTCAATAAAGCTTCTTTTTATCCCTCTGATTTCTCTTTTAGTAAGTGTTGCTTACATTACTCATGTCCTTATGTATTGCGGATCTTACGGTATTAAATGTGTTGATTCGGAAAGCTTTTGTACAAAGTTATATTGAAAAAACCGTCTCGTCCTTAATTTTTGCACACCAGTGTAAGTGGCAAAAACAACTGATAGGAAAGGGCTTTGCAATTAAAATAACTGTTACAAAATTGAAATATACCTTACATTTACCCCCACGAGAAACGGTGTACTCGAACGAAAGTACTCGAACGAAAAACGTTTACCATGTTGAGAGCTTTAATTTCTAGAAAAACGTTCTCTTAATTTACTTTCTAAACTTTTTAACATTTAGATTTCTAAAACTCAATTACGCTACTGAGAACCGAAGTTTTAGCTTCATTTTAAAAAGAGCTTTACAGAGTGATCTAAATTTAAGTTAAAACTAATAATAAGAAAATTATTTTTGCAAAATTTGTTTCAAGCTTCATTCTTTAACTACATACATCTTCTTGTAATCTTGAATCATCAAGATAAATATTTTGTGCTTCCAATAAATCTTGAAAAAAAAAGTATTAGTACTATTTCTCCCCTTCCAGTGCAATTTACATTTTATTATTTTGTTTAGAACACATACAATTTCATGCGCTCATACTTTAAACTCAGTCTCCGAACGCTCGCCATATCTGTGTACTGTCAGGCAATTAGCGTGGAAATGTTGCGTTGAAACTGCCAACTCTACAATCTAACCAACTTCCTAAAAGTCAAATAAAATCTAAACACTCCAGACCTAAAAGGACACCTTAATTTCGATACTTTACCTAATGTTTTACACGCACTAAAGTGTTTTAAGCTTTCGTGTAAATGGAGAGCTTAGCTTTAACACGCTAATTCTATTAACTTTCTTTCGAATATTTCATTTAAAGTTTAAACTTTAAAGTACTTTTACATTCATCAAATAAAATTTACTCCCGTTACAAAATTTTTACACATTTAACATAGTAACGTTTTCAGATTCACTTTACAGCACAATGTACGCAGTTGCTGTAGATAGTTTACAAACCTTTTCAAAAATTGAATTATAACTTTTAGTTTACAACCATTTGATTTGTAATTTCAAGTCTTTCCGACTAAAGGATATTTACAGCATACTTTCTCGCGAACTTGCGAACTAAAAAAAAACTTGCTTGTTGCAGCATCTAAGAATTGTTATCCCTTGAGAAAAAACAAATTTGAACAAAATGATATGAATTGAACCTCAATTCAAAATGAGAAAACAAAGAACATTTTCATTTATTTTTTGCTTTTAGAAGTCCTCTGTTCCTTTGTGGATAAATTCCTCCCACGTCATATAATTCAAGCTTTAATCTTCCTTTGCGGCCGGCCTTCATTTTGGTGTAGATTTTCCTTCGTCTTTAGTACTTTGTTGATGAATCTCGCTGATTATCTTTCCGTTTGTGGATTCTGGTAGTCGGACTTGCTCTTAAATGGTTGGGCAATTCTAATTGTCTCTGGGTCTGGGTCTTTCTCTTGGCCTTCCTTGTCAACGGGAGCGAAGTGGATGTACATTCCGCTGACCTTTCGCACCTCAGACGTCTCCGTACGGGGCGCTTGTCGGTGGGTAACCACATACGACTGAGAAGTTTTCTTCGTAGCGTCTAGACTTCGCTGTGCTGGAGCTCTCCATCCCGTCCAGTAGTTGGTGATTTTCTTTTCTCTGACCAAGGAACTTGTTTCTGTGGAATTCGCTTTGCTGTCCTTCCGTTCGAGTTTGATGAAAGCTTCCTTTTTTCTTTTCTTTCTTTTCCTTTTCTCTTCCTTTCCTGGAATTCGTTGCGGTGGAACTTGCCTTGGTGGTCTTTCGTTCGATGTTGAAGAAAGCTTCCTTTTCTCTTATAGTTCTGAAACTTCATTTTGTTTCGCTTCGTTGCTAGCCTTTATTCCGTTTTCCGAAGGAGTAGACTTCGCGTTTTCTTTCTCTGCCTGCGAAGTTTTACCGTTAGTGCCTCTCGGCTCGCTTCCAGATTCCTGAAAGAGATCTTTTAAAACTTGAAAATCCGTTCTGTTATAATATGGGTTCACTTGATCAACGTTAGCCACCGTTTTCTCTCCATTAATGTCTTTTAAACATAATGTTGTAAATTTTATACTTTCAATGACAAAAGGCTCTTCGAAAATGGACTCGAATTCTGCGACTCTGTTTTCTGACCCAGATGATAAAGAACGTTTAATTTTCAGTCCTACAGTATATTCCGCTTGCTGTCTAATCTTTTCGTAGTACAATTGCTGCTTCCGTCCAGCTGATTCCGAGTTTCTTATCACCTCATGTGTTATTTTCTGAATGTCCTTTAATTTAAGTTCTTCTTAAAAAAACTAACAATTGTATATATGCACAAAAGCTAACAATTATGTAAGGAAGTTAAAGTTTTCCTCCCTAAAAAGAGTTCCACGGATTTTTTTTGCGTAGTGTCATGCTTCGCCGTTCTCAATGCAAAGGTTAATTCATCGACACAGTTATGCCAATGTTCATGATAATTTTTAATGGTTCCCCGAATAATTTTAACGTTACTCCTTCCGCTATATTCGACTGCAGTCTATATGGTACTATTTTCAGATGGCGTATGCCAAGTACTGTGCAAAGATTCTCAAATAAGTAAGTTGCAATTTGTTTATCATTATCGGGTATTACTTTTAATGGGGCCCCGTGCTTTAAGCTATATTTATTTAAAAAGCGAATGTGACACGATGTTTGGCTGATACTCGTTAAAGGGGAATTATTCCCCCCCATATTGAAAATGATCTACGATAATTAAAATATATCTATTTTTATTTACCGGGTTCGGGGCCGCGTTCCGAGCAAGTCGATGCCCACCAATTCATTGGGAGAAGTAGTTTTTATATTATTAAAGTACCTGGCAGGTTTATAATTAACATCTTTAATTAAATTGGCCCCTATGACATGACCTGACATATGCCATCACGACTTTTTGTAATTGCGGGAAATGAACCGTTACGCGAACTCTTTGCAATGTTTTCCTAAATCCAAGGTGTCCCTATATAGGTGAATCATGTTGCTTTTCTAGAATATTTAATGGTACTCTCGCAGAAATCAGCGGTCTATTCACACCTTACAAGGTATATTTTAATTTTGAAACCCTTTCCTATCAATTCCTGTTTCCACTTACAACTTCTTACCTTAGTTTTTACAATCGCGTTGAATGCAAATTAGTTAGAAGAAGTATTTAAGGAAGATTCAACTAACTTCGATAGAGAATGCTAGGAGTCCTTAGTTGTGCGTTTGCCTTCTAGCTAAGTCACTCCTGAAGCTGTTACGCTCGGCCGTATTATACGCCCCTGTTGATAATCGCCGGCTAGTTTAATTTAAGGACCAACTACGTTAAATAATTGTGTCTAGCTTCGGCTAAGTCTCGTTAAGTTAAGTATAGTTTTGTTTCGCATTTCTTATTCTGAGTTAAAACTCGAGTAGGGGCTTTCCTGTAAGCCCGAGAAAGGGCCGACTGATTTTCTTATTTAAGTGAAAATAAGAGTATTTTAACCCTTTCCCAGTCTACTTCTTAGTTGTTTGAACTCAGTGATAAGTCGCTACATAGTTAACTAGGTTCATCGACGTTTTATCTTCTACCAGGGGCGAGGAACCGTACAATTTCGTGTCTGAAATGCAACACGTTCGATCAATTTAATAGCCTTAGATTATGCAAGCTCGTAAATTTAAATTTATTGAAAGCAGCATGCAACCATGCATAAAAACCAAGAGCATGACAAAGGATATCTACACGGAAACGTTTCTCCTGAAGTTATACAGACCAGTGATGCAATTGTGTTTATTTCTCAGGGAAAAAATATCTCTAATTTACACGCGAAAGGGGATCAAAAGAAATAATATTACTTTCGCCACATAAATTCAGTCAAATAGGAATGCATATGTTGTATATGGTGTCGTAGTATTTTCTATTATGATGCTTAATAAGGCTAAACATTTTTTGTATATTTTCCAGTTGTTCGGTCAACACTATTCCATTTATGAATTATGGTCTAGTGTGCTAAACCAACCGTTTCCTAAGCCCATTATTTATGCTCCTTTCAACAATCGCGAGAAATAGGAACACCTCTCAAGCGCGTACTTTGGACTCCAATAATAAAGTTAAAACCTTTTTGTTGGATGAACAAATGATTTCCACGTGTCCATCCCAGAGCACATAGTTTCATAATTATTTCCAGTGTTTTATGTTTTCGCTGTCGAAACTAACTCTCATGTATTTTTAACCATTCGCATCTGAGCTGCATTCTTGCTTTATGTAATTGATATTTATGCCACTGGACAGAGATTAGACCTTGGTAGAGGAAAGATAAACCGATTGCTGTTAATCTTTATATCACACAAGCAACATATGATTCACTTGAAATTTCTACACTCTGTACAACTTTTGTTGAACTGCAGGGCAAAACATATTTGTTTCTGAGACCTTTCAGCATTGTCAATATAGAACTCTAACGCCAAGAAAATACCTTATTTAAATTTCACTTTTGCAAATTTGTACCCCATCCAGCGTGATTTCTATTATAGAGCCTATTACTGCCCTCCTAAGCAGGTGTTGCATTCTTCCGCATCCATTCTTTATAATGAATTGCAGTAGTTTGCAGAAGATTCACTACGCATGCCTTCGCACGTGTTAATTAGTGCATTTTAAATCAGTAGTGTTAGTCTTCCATTTTTGAATCTATACAAAAAAGAATGATCAAGTTAACGTTCAATTATACTAGCTCTTTAAATACGGTTAACAACACTTTTTAAACAGCGAGTGAGGTTCTAGCGTGATGGGCAAATGCTCTTTTTGGATTGTTAAGTGACATAATTTTCAGTTTGACATCTAAAAATATATTTATTAACATTCATATGTTTTCAGTGCTTTCAGTTGCATATAAAACTATTTTATATATCTAATTTTTTTTCAGTGACTTCATCAGAATTCCATATTTAATATGATTCGCTTTACACTATAAATCTAAACTAATTTGCATGAATATATTTTAATTAAGTAATATAATAAGATAATTAAACAGATTCACCCCTTCTCATCGGCAGACTATGATCGAAATAATATATATATAATCTGAGTATGCGGTCACTATGGTTACTAATAAGATGTTATAGATAATAAGGATTTGTTCATAGCTGAGCACTAAAATGTTTTTGAGCATAAATTTTAAAAAAGAAATTTGTGTCAGCATTTCTTCTATATAAGCCATTATTTTATTTCACATTGCTTATGCATCTCAATGCGAGTGAAAACTCTGCTAACAAGTAATATACTTGTCATCAAATTAAAGGATGCCATTTATATTGCTTTGTATTAACTTCATTGTTTTTACTTTTTTTAATTATTTGAAAAGAAAATTCTTTTCTTTTTTTCCAAAGTATAAATTATTTCCTAAAAAAATATTTCTTTGAGTAATTGTTTTTCGTTTCTGCGTTAGAACTCAAGGATTTTTTCTTAACCTTAAGGATTTATTTCTATTTTTGCATTAATAAAAAATTCGAATTTAAATGCTAGATTCAAATATCAAATTACTGTTGAAGCGCATGGAGATAGTGATGAAATTTCTTGCAGTCCTATAAATTCTGAACCCAGTTTTAAGTTGTAGTAAACAAGAACATTTGTGTGATGATTAATTAAAAAAATTGTGTGATCACTGCCTAACAAAAAATATAAATTTTCAAAACGAAGTATCACAGTTATACACAGTTATCACATACATACGTTTAATACGTCTTCATGGAAAACGCATACACATAATGGAAAACGCATACATGGAAATATATACATATAATCACCATACATATACATAAAGTAGAAGAAATAGCAATCAAAATGAATTGTTAAAATCTAAACGTTTTGGTAGTGAACACTGTGAGTATTTTATGTTTCATATTCAAGAGGGTGAATCACACTGTTTAAAACACCACTGTTTTCTATGCCGAAATGGAAGTAATTCACACAACCTCACATAAATTTTATTGTTATTTATTTTATAAAATATCCTTCTGCAAACCCGTTATTTCTCTTACTCTAGGTTTATGCCCCAGGTTTTTACCAGAAACACAGCTTGCGATTGAAAACGTATTTATGTGTGTAGACATCTCCTGAATACTTTTACAGATTAAAAGCTTTACAGTGGGTACAGGATCATTATGAAATAAAAAAAATGAGAATAATGATTTCCTGTTAATGAAACGAACACTTGCTCACCACAAGTGTACTCGTAAATCTTGCTGAAGTCCACAGATTGATAACTGCAAGATTTACGATTCAGATTTTCGCATAAAGGTTAGAAAATGCCTCTGGACAAAACCTATACTAACGCGTATTTTCCTACCGTTACAGGCGTCACATTGGTTCGCTTTTAACCAAAGCAGGCTTTCTTTAATGCTTATCTCTTTTATATTAGACAAACGGATTTTCCGGTGTATTCGCTGCTTTAGACAAACCATACAGAGGGAACAATTATGATGCGGTTAATGGCTCCAATTCTGTCACGCTAAAGCACTGAGAGGAAAAGACATCTAATGGCTTGAGCGTCTAAAGCCAGGCGTTTGCAAATAATAATATTATTAATAATGTCTGATAATTCCAGATACATTTTTGTGGATAAAATCTTAGCGAACGAGCTTTGATTCCTACGGCCATTAGCTCAGACATATACACATTTTCAAAAATTAATGGCTTATAGGTAATATTAAATTCTACATTTCTGTAAGAATTCTCAATGATATCGTTTCTGCATTCTCTTGGTTGCCTATAATAAAAAAGTTTCAAAATGTTTTGGGGAAACAAACTTATTACAACTAATTTATTACACAGTTTAATGAGAAAAAGAGATGAAATATAATATTCTGTACAAAATTGATCTACAGTTTTATATCAAGAATAATAAGAGCATGAAGCACACTAATGACTTATAATTTTGACAATTCAATTCGATTATTAAATTGCGTTGCTTAGGGGGCTAGACATTTGTTATTCGTAATATAAAATTATAGAGGAGTTTTGTAAAGAGAATTATTCTATTTTTTTGCTCATTTTAAACTATATCATGAATTATTTTTCTCCTTTTATTCCACTAATTATTTTATTACTTTAAAGGAAAATTTATTTCTTAAAAAGTTTTTTTTTATTATTTTCTTTTCTCCTTCATAATCTTAATTACATGTTTCAATCAAATTATTCAATTAAAAATCGTTTTTAACTAGTAATAATCACTTAATTTACAACCTTACGATAAAATATATTATTTCTAACTTTAGATGAAAATGTATATACATTATCTGCGATTGAAAACAGATGTCGGTCTGAGGTCTGTACAAGCGGGCTGGTTATAACAATTCTAGAAAATCGCTGAACTAATGCTTTTTTAATATTCCTTTTTTAAAAGAGACTCAATTTTTTGTTTTATAACCTGTCAAAATTTTAATTCTTTAAAAAATGTTTTGAATGTTGGAATTTTAAAGTGTTGAAATATTTAAGTTAGATATTACGATTCCCCCAAAAGTTAAGGAAATCAACTTTTAAAAGAAATGCTGAGAAACATAAATGTTAATATTATAAACAAAGAAATTTAAAACCAGCACGGCAGATTTTATTAAAAAGAATTTTGAACACTGATCAGTCCCTGCATCTTTTCCAGAAAAGTAAAAGACAATGGACATTAAATGCAACATCTATCTACAACGACATGATGGAAAGATTAAGATGTATAAGATGGCAGAAGACTTATATACACTACCCGACATTAAAAATGCAACACCGAGAAGGAGTGGTCCCAAATTATGCAAATTTCAGGGTAGACGCACGTCAACGAGTTATGCAAATGGTGTGAAATACGCAACTCTCTGCGCACCTTAAAGAAGATATAAGAGAACGAACCTGTTTCAATTTTCGTGCATTTATTTCTGCTAGAGAAATCCTCTTAGAAAATTTGTTCTTGTTTCAGGGGACGCGTATAATAACAGAGAATGCCAGGCCTTCGCCAGCGGAGGCAGTTCCAGCAGACAAACAATTTTACGAGGCGCATGATGATGGACTGAGAAGGGCAGGTTAGTCTATACTGCAGTTCGTAGCTGAGACACATCTGGACGTGTCCACAGTTCACCTGCTGTGGCGACGTTGGTTTGAACAAGGAAATGTGACAAGCCTGAGTGGTGCCGGTGCAGCTAGAGTGACATCAGCACGCGTGGATCTAGTCATTCGCCGACAAGCGGTAGCGAACCCGCAGGCTACTTTTAGCTCCGTTCTGCAGCATGTCCAAGACACTGTGGATGTTTCCATATCGATTAGAATCATTTGCGTAGATTGGTGGCTAATAGCCTGCACTCGCGACGGCCATTAAGATGACTGCCACAGAAACCAACATCTGCAATGGTGCCGGGCTCGAATGATGTGGGCGACGGACTGGCACAGGATCGTGTTCTCAGATGAATTACCTTCTGTTTCTCGAATGATGGTCGCCGAGTACGAGTGTGGAATAGATTTACATCATTAATATTTTTAGCAGTTCATGTCAAACGTAAAAATTAAAAACATCATTGATCAAAAATGAATTCAGTGTTACAAGGAACGTGATAAAAATAAAGGTTTTGATTTCTTGTGGCTTTAATAAATTAGTTATTGGGAAAATCACATGAAATTATCGTTATACCTTGCTTTTTGTTTGATATAAAAATTGTTATGTTGGGAAAATTTAGTTAAGAGAATGAGTTCGCTTCCAGTCTAATGACGCGCGTAGAGACCTGCACACTACAATAGTGTACTTGATACACTAGAGGAGTGACACATAAGTGAAAAATAGAGCACGCATCTTCTATTTTAAGTTTCCAGTTGCATCCGGAGAGTATATCGTCAAGTTATTAATAACAAGCGTAAAATCGATAACAGTGATATAAAAGTGATAAAAGCCACAGAAAATCTCAAATATCTCTGTGATTTCTATGGCTGCTAAGCAGACGTGTATGCGGGGCCGTGTGTGTTATATGAACAAATGTGGGAAATCAGTGTGTATTCTACAACGGATTCATGTGCTTGAGCTGTTTGAGAGTATTTTTTTCACTTGTTCCTTTAAACAAATTTTTAAACTTGCGTGTACCACATTTTGCATCGTATGTTTACTAAGGAATATTTTTACTGAATTATTTAAACCTCGTTACATTCCAGCTCGCTAGCTTTCTCGCATTGAATAAACGTGCTTCGGGCAACATTATGTATTATTTTTTTAATAATTATATTGCATTTTGTTTTGTGTACTTAGTTTTGTTGTATATGTGTATTACCACGTACAGCATCGGAGAGACATTTAGAGACAGGCTATCACAGTTGGCTTTAGTGATAGACAAATTTCAATATCTGGCAGTGTCTCCACAAATCAATACAATATACAGAGCACAAACAGCGCAATATCCACCGTTCCTTCAGCAAATGAATTAGTGAATTAAATGTCTCTTATCGTGCATCGTCGGGCACCAGAGACAGTAAGTTTTAAAATCGTAAAGCCGACAGACAATCAATGATTTATTGTACGATTTTCAGCTCTAATGCTAAAATCTGAACTCCCCCACGCAATTCCGAGAACTACGGCAATTACTCTATAATTGTAATTGGGGCATAATTGCGGCGGCAATGTAAATAGAATCTTCTGGCTAACTCTGCATTTAAATTGAAATTTTTGCTTGATATGGGAGCAGAAATTTCCGTCCCCTTGGTTAATCATATCAAACAGCCTGTTGTGATTAAAAGACTAGGGACTGGTGTTTTATGTTGGAAATGGAACAAAATTTCCAAACTTTGGCAATCGACATCTGACCTCAACGTACGACAAATGTTCACTTGGTCTTTCGTAATCGCCAACGCTAACCCAAATTGTGACAAGCATTGGTTTTCTAAAGACGTTTAATTTGTTAGCTGATGCCAAAAATTACTGCATAATGGATGCTGAAACCATGCTGTTTTCGCATTGGAAAGTTAACCGCATTTTGCAGGGTAGCAGAATAGCCTTCTTCTACTTAAGCGTTCTTCTAGGTACTTTCTAGTTTGAAAAAATTTTGACTGAGTATTCAAAATTCATTAATCCTTCATATATAGCCAAAAGCGGCCGAATCATACTTTGTTTCAACACACTGAGATGAACGACATCCTGTGTTTTCTAAATCAGGTCGGCTATTGCCTGAGCTCCTCATGACCACTCGCCAGGAATTTGAATTTGACTTGACAGAGGACATCGTGAGTCCATCAATCAGTGTTTGTGCAATCCGCCTTCACATTGTTAAAAAATGTCGCCTGACATTTCTGCGGCAATTATCGTCGCCCATCTCCTCCATATATCCATATCACCCGTCTAGCAACGGTCTGGTTGAACGATTTCAGTGGACCTTTAAGCAAGTTTTAATGTATCATCATCATATACGCAGGACAGAAATTTCACCAAGTGTCCCCCTCCGGTCAGCATTCAGAAAGGTTCGTCGTGGCATGCGTTCTGACTTACTCTCACACTTTTTTGGACAATGAGACAGTAAAAGTACCATTGACACAGCTGTACAACAATCCCTATAACTTATCAAACAGACTGGCAAATACTTCATCTTTCAGATAAACGAAAACGAAACCGCTATTGGAAGTGGCCATTTGAAGCCAGCTTCACTACTCAGTATGACGTATCACCAACGACTTCAGTTATTCCTAATAATAATTCAGCAACGTCTCCAGTTATTCCTAGTGACAGTTCACCAACAGCAGCACCAATTATTCCTAGCAATAGTTAAACAACTGTAACCACTAATTGAACAGAGTCATGAAGCGAATTACCATTTTTACCTCCGAAGAACATTACTTGTTCTAGTACAATAATGAGATTTAATTCTTACTATGCATGACGTTTCAGCACGGGAAATACTGCGGCGGTTTAACCGTAGCTGGACTTTGGAATTAGTAACTGAATTACTTCATTTAGCTAAAATTGTAATTTTAACTGAAAAGAAACTGTATGTATGAAACTGTAACTATATCGGTATTTCAGTGAGAAGTACAGTCTCTCTGATGCTTGTTTGCACAACATGCTTCTTGTAACTTGTTTTTGTTTGATATAAGCTGTTATATTGTGAAGATGACTAGTAATTTAATTAATTAAGTGAATTAGTTCTTTTCAAGCACAGTAACGTGTGTAGGGTTTTAACACACTGTAGTGGTGCACCTGCTATACTACATATGTTTACTCGGTTTAAGCCTAGAGAGTGCATAAGTTAATCAATTCTATTGTTGCTCTTTTCTATTAAATCTTTAGATACAATCACCGCTGTATAAAATGAGGTGTCGTTTGTAAAAAAGTGGTAATTTCAAGCAACACGTTTTAAAGAATACTCTTAAAACTGTTTTGAGTATAATTAGTTTAGAATCTTTAGTCGATCCTACTCTTATACAGAAATGGAAGAAGACTTTTGAAGTAATCCTTGCCCCGCCTTTTACTAATAGTCTGTAGAGACATTAGGTAGTTTTTTTAAAGCAGGAGACATAAAAAATGAGCAACGCCTTCGCCTGGAATAGAACGACGGAGCTCTCGTTTACGCGTCGAGCGTGCTGACCACTACTCCACAAAGACATGCGAAGAAGGTGGGAGAAATACCTTATATACTCCCCCTTTTAAAGGGAGACTGGGGTTTTGGGGACCCAGTCGCCAAATCCCGGTGGTGGAGAATCATCATCTAGCACATTTTTAGTTCGGGCACCAGTTGTAGAGACATTAGGTATTTTTGAAGTAGGAATATTGAAAAATGAGCAACGCCTTCGCCGGGAATCGAATCACGAACCTCTCGGTTACGCGTCCAGCGTACTGATCATTACAATACGAAGGCATGCGAAGAAAGCGGGAGAAATACCTTATACATTCCCCCTTTTAAAGGGCGAATGGGGATTAAGGGACCAAATCGCCAAATCATGGTGGTAGAGAATCATCATGCATCACCTTTGAGTTCGGGTGCCACTTGTACTATCATTAGGTTATTTCGATGCTGAAGAAGTGAAAAATGAGCAACGCCTTCGCCGGGAAACGAACCATGGACCTTTCGGTTACGCGTCGAGCGTGCTGACCTATACACCTCGAAGGCATACGAAGAAGGCGGGAGAAATACCTTATAAGTCTTCAACATGTTTATTGTGGTTTATCTACCCATAATTTAGTTCTTGATAAATTTAAACATGGCAATACTATTACACTGTTTGACATAAATGCTATGCAATGTGTATTTCTGAACAACCATATGATTTCCATAAAACTATTTTGCCTTCAAATTCAAAATACACATGTTTCATATATTTTCAAAGGTATTGCAAATATTCCTTTGAAGGAATCTGTCGCAGCTTGGAAAAAATGTAGTTCAGAGCATTTAAATAATGTAGAGTTTTTAATTAAAATAATCAGTTCCTGTTAGAAGCACGCAGAGGCAAACAGAATTTGTGCACCAGCAAGATAATGTTTGATTTCTGTAGTTAGATTATCTGAATTTCCTTTTTGTTGCTTTAAAATGTGTGATAGATATTTTTAAAAAAATCAATCTTCTTTTTTTTCTCAGTTTTACGTTTCTGGCTCTGCCTTCAAAACTAAAATAAGCGTTATGACTGTATCACAATTTAAGTGTATAAATATGTTCATTTCGCGAGAATTCGTGCACTAGTTTTAAATTTCAAAATTTAAAAAAATACAATTTTAAGGTAAAATACACGTATACAAGAAATATAACTTGTAAACTAATGCAGATTCATAAACTAGTAAAATGTAGTAAGTGTAGCTTTTAAATTAATGCTTTGATATTTTTAAAAATGGTGTAGTATACAGAAGTGTTAAGTAACATAAGTTTATTCGAAAATGTTTCTGGTGGCTTTAATTAAATCTTAAACCTCAAGACGCTGAAGACTCCTTAAACAATTGAACGGATTAGGCTATTTTTTACTTATGATTTACCTTCAGATTAAATGTTCTTAGAAAATGTGCCGATGCATATTTTCCATGACATATTTGGCCAATAATAATTTCATACTAAAATTGTTTTACTTTTGATGAGCTAAAAATATCAATAAAAATGTACGAAAGCTCCTCAGTTACATAAAACTCAAAGTCACTGCTAAGTACATGGAATTTCAATTCTAGAAATTACTATCTTCCTTTAAGGGTTCATTTTATTTTTAAAGAGATATTTTAATTATTTAAACTAAAGTGCGTTTCATTTATATTAAAGTATTACTTATAATGTTATGAAAACTTGCAGACTTATAATTCATAAAGGATGTATCTAATTCCATATGTTACGTATGTGATTCAAAATTCTTTTGGATTCGAATAAAGATTACATTTATGACTATGGTGAACAAAAATTAATTTATGTATCTCAGAAAATTATGCTTAAGAAATTTTTAAAGTAAAAAATGGATAAAAGGTTTCTTCATAGGTAAATGGTTCTTTTGCATGTTTATTTCCTTTTGTTTTACTTGAACATATTAATTTAATCTGACTTTAGTTAGTTCATTATAAATTCAATTTTTATATTTTTACAAATTCCAGATTGCTTTATTCAGGTGCTTTACTTGTGCTATTTTTCTAATGCAGCAGCAATCAAAGACTGCAATTGCGAAAACATCCAACAATAATTCAGCTTTGAAATTAGGAGTGATTACCAAGTAATACGTTTAAAATGCTCCAGGTGTTTTGTTTTTCATTAAAATTATTCAAAAATTCATCGAAAAGCCTTTTATTACCTTAATCGGTGCGTGAGGCGTCCTCAGGTACAAAAGTTTATTGAATAACTTAGAATATTATTTATTTCTTCAATGAAGAATATGTATTGTTAAATCTAGATTTAATCAAGGAATATGTAAGCATCTGGTACCTAAACGTGTATTTACATCTCATATGCCATGGTGACAAGACCTAAATTAGAGTCGTTTCTCATATTTCAAAAGTAGGAATCAATAGTATTGACAAAGCAAACACTCTTATACCTTGCAGGCTATTGAAATGCGGCTCACGAATTTATTAGAGGTCTGCTTTAGCTCACGAGTTGCTTAAGAGGAACGTTTTCAGCTATACATCTTCGAACACTCAATCGACATATTTTCATCGCCTAATAAATACGTCCGCTTATAGTTCGCAGACGTGTATCGATTCATCGGAATGCAATCAATAATTCAGCTGACTGATAGAAGACTTGGCTGCAAGTAAAGAAATTGCTTGCATATTTACGAGACAAACTCTAGATGACAAAAAATTTAGCAGAGTTGCTGAACACTTAAGGAAACTGGATGGAAATTTAAAATTTTACTTTACATTATTTTTAAGCAAAGGTTTGTAATTAAAGATTATAATATTTAGACTTGTTAATGTTATCGAAAACAATTCATAGTTTGAAAGCAGTAGATGAAAAATACACATTTCTATGATTGTAAGTACAGTTCTTAATAAAAGTGTTGATAATTAGAAAATGCGTTTAAATTAAATAGATTAACAAAAAATAAATTAACAAAAAATCTCCAATTTTACGTATTGTTTGCTTTATTTTATTTTAATCATATTTTTAAAACTAAGTTGCGCATTAACTTTAAATTGAATTTAAAATATGCTAGCTTCAATTATTGTATAAAGTACCAACGATTAAATTTTATATTATAAGATACATTTTAACTATTTTTCTAGATTTATCAAATGCTTTATTTTTATATCATCCATAGATAATCGTATTTTTGTAGAATTATTTACAATATACAATGGGGAATACAAAGAATATTTAAACGTTATTTGAAATTTATAAATGATGACTATGTATTTAAGAAGGCCTTATAGGTAAAAATTTATATGTTTACTTTCTAACTGTATTGAGACTGAATCACGTTGTAGGGTCCACTTGTCTAACTGGTGTGTGAAAACTGACAACTTCTGTGTAGTGGGTTAAAAGTCCCTTTTATTACACTCTTTAGAAGTTTACAATGCGTCAACTCGACGCGAGTATGTTAATACTACGCCTTTGCTTGGACAGTAACTGGAACAGTAAGGACTAAACTAAAGATATAAAGATATTAACAAGTAAAGTAGAATTAAACTACAGGGCTCAGAGTACCCCGTTTCCTAACAGAGCTTTGGAAAGTCCAGTGTCAGCAAAGTAATAGCTGTTACGCCACGTTTTAACCAGCAATAAATGCTAAGCAGGAGCTCACTCTACAAAAAGCACAGAGTTCGCCCACACTCTCTCATTTTCCCTTCTAGAACTTGGTATTTAAACCTTTTCTCCCAGAATTTGCATTACTTCACGCGCGCTATCAAATTTAAATATTTTGGCATTGACAGTTAGAAGAAATAAAGGCTTATAGGAAAGAAACTTCAAATTAAATTAAATTGGTTATTTAAAATAAATATAAATCCCTACAACGATATGACTTATATTTTACCATGTGAAGAAATGGGTTTAGTCTGAAAAAGATTGATTCAGAACTATTTGATTTGGTATGTGACTTTATATAATTCATCTCAAAATAACTTTGATTTTCGCTTTGTGGCATGAAATAAGCAATAGGAAACACAAAAACAGGCATTTGACAGAAAATTAAGAAATGGAAAACTTGGTTTAAGTTGCAAGCTTCTCCAGCTTAATTCTTTTTTAAATATTATAAGTTTGATTTTATGTAGTGACATAAATGACAGAATAATCATTCGAATGCTAGCGTTTAATGAAAATAGACATAACATGAATGAATGAAAATAGACATAACATGAATGAATGAAAATAGGCATCACAAGCGTGTTTTGAAAGTAAGTATAACGTGCGTTTGCTGAAAATAGGCATAACATAGCAACTGCTTCTCCAAAAGATCAAAAACTTTGATTTGGTCAATATAGGAATTAGGAAAGAGAATTTAGGAATTTCGAGGATAGAATTTCGGTCTGTATGAGCGGATGAGGTCTGTATGAGCGGATGATGGAGCGGATTTCGAGGATGAATTTCGGTCTGTATGATATGATAGAATTTCGGTGTATATGTATGACCTTTCATTTCG
The DNA here is from genome assembly GCA_000611955.2 of Stegodyphus mimosarum. Classification (NCBI taxonomy): domain Eukaryota; kingdom Metazoa; phylum Arthropoda; class Arachnida; order Araneae; family Eresidae; genus Stegodyphus; species Stegodyphus mimosarum. The sequence continues at coordinate 312,626 of KK120125.1, forward strand.
GTACAAGGGTATCGTCATGCTGAACAAGGATGCCATCATACAGGCTTAACGTTATCTACAAAAACGTGGAAGTTTAGATCATCAGTCAATTTTTTGTCTGACAGTGACAAACCAGACCCCTGTGGAAATGAAGGAAATGGACCATAAAAGAAGGCTTTGAAGAAAGGAAGACAATTTCAACTTTGGTACTAAATTTATCGTAAGAAATGAATCTAATATCCATTAAGATGAAACTAACATTTTTAAGTATGGCTTTGTTTTATTGACTTTATTGAGTTTTCATTATCAGAGACGATTTTAAAGAAATGTTGACCTTTCATTTCGGTTCCCCATTTCACACTTGAAAAACTTCAATATCTTTTTTTTTCCCGAAGACTGCATGTAATGATTCCGATAATGTTAGATCTGTTTACATTTAACTTATAAAAGTATATAGGCTGCTATAAAAATGTGGATGCAGGATTTCTGAAAGAAATATACCGAATTTTGCATATTTGAATGCTAGTAATATGAAAGGAAGTGCTGTGTATACATAAAGTTAAATATTTTATGTAGGTCTAGTAGAGAAGGAGTTTCAATAAAAACAAAGTGTTCCATATCTTAAAATATAAATTTCGTTAGCATGTGTTTTATGAAAACATTCAAGAGGTAAATTTGCAACTTAAATGAGAACGCTATTTTACTCAATCGGAAAATTTAGTTGCTAAAAGGAACAGCTGTTATTCCACAGCTGCTCACCATATCTATTCTGTTAAGAGTCCTGAAAAATTACCTAAGCTACTGTGACACGAAAAAAAAATATCCCACGCTTTTCAATTTGCTGTTGAATATGTCCTTAATGTTTGCAAGGGAATGTATTGCTGCAGATTCTAGGAACCCGTTAACACAAGTCTGAAGAAGAATTGAGGAAGCTTAAAAAATATGCGCTGCCCTTAGGTTTGTGCTTTTCTTTAAGAGACGTTCAAATAATTAACCATGTGAGTATTTCGGGTAGCAGAGATGTATGTATGTAAGCGAATAATGTCTAACTGTTTTCGTATTAAATATAAAATTATTTCAAAACCCGGACTATGGCGTATCCTCTACATTTTCTAAGAGTTATAGCTAAGCACACACGATCTTGAAGTCAACAGCCAAGACAAGGATGTCTCAGTTATTCTCTTTGTTTATTTAGAAAGCAATTTGAATATTGGTTACCAGAAATTTTATGTACAACATTTAGATCTCAGTTCGTCAAAATGTAATAATACTGATTTGGTGGTAGTTTTCGTTTTTGTTTGATTACTTTAGCATATGTCTCCAACCAGCACTGCTGGAGTTGTTTCAAACATTTTCTACTATGAAATTTCATTTACTGCCATGGAATTTTGTAATTAAAATTACATATTCCGTATCGACACTTAAAAAACTAAATTCTACCATAAAATTACTACAATTCTTTGACAAACCTAATCATTATTTGCTCAACTACTATATCTGGAACACGCTGGCTCTTGCTAAATGCTCTTTAAATTTCCCTATTTTTGGCAGGGCTTAATTGAACAAAGAGGATTACAAAAATCAGAGCTTTAAATAAGACTTAGACTACTGATAAATCATGAAACTCTTAAGTTAAAATTATTTCTCGTAAATTCTGCTGAAAAGCCAAAATACTATTTGATGTTAATCTGCTTTTCAGAAGCCAAAAAAATAGCATATTGTTGTATGTGCACTTATATTTTACATGAGTGATATAAATCATGATTAGGTTGTAAGGAGTTACTACATTCTTCTTACGAGATCTTGTGACGGTGTACGGGTAACATTTCATAAATTTATGATTTGAATACAGGTCAGAGCATAATTGTTTGGGTCTAGGACTTTTATCCGTCGTCCTTTCGCCGTCGCTGTTTTGACGACAGGGCAATACGACGGCAGCTGATTTGTGGCTGCCCGCTTATCGGTCAAGTATAAATGAAATACGTAATAAAGGTTGCTTTTTAATATACGTAATTGTTTACTACATAAATATGGGATACAAAGAAGTTATATACAGAAAGTTAGATAATTATCTGAGTATCATATAGAACAAGTTTATCATATTTTATAATTACGAACTAAACCCCTGATAAAACAGAAGTCATATTGTCGTTTCTAAAATTACGCTGTAGGATTTACTTTATTTTCCTAATAGTTATTTTTATTTTGGATGAAGCCCTTCCTTCTTATCATTTCCTACCTATGTTTCCCTGCTAGAATTAGTTTTCAGGATTATGATTAATGTAAGCGAGGCAGCAACGAGTATTTAATCTGAGGGTCTGAGTCTCTTCAGTAGAAGAGCGTGATCTGTTTCGGCCACGTTGTTGTTACTAGTCTAAAATTAATATTTTTTACAGCCGTATTGTTACATACCTCTAGTTAATCTGCTACTATACGCCGGTGATCTTAAATAAGGTCTAACTCCGTTAGTTAATTCGGTGTAGCTTCGGCTGGTTTATTTTAGTTAGCATTAGATTAGTTCTGTATTTTCTATCTTCAGTGAAAGCCCAAGTGATGCTTATGTTAAGCACGAAAAGGTGCTCATTTATTTTTAATTGGTATAAAGGTAATTTAATACTTCTTTAGACTTCTTACTTACAAGAACACAACGAGCAGCAGCTACACAGTTTTTCAATATTCTAGCTTTTAAAGAACTCTAAATTAGTTCGGATATTAGAATGCAGATACATTTTGACGATTAGTAAAAAGTTATTGAAATTTTAGGCAGCTAGTTCAGAGAAATCGCTCATGCAAACAGGAAATTCACATTTTTAGGAAATTTTAATTAAAAACTTTGAAATCTTTACTTAATAAGTTATCTTTTATGCTATGCGTAACGATATATTTGTATAAAATTTTATACAAAAAAAATTTATATATTGTTCAAAAGCATTTAATGGCTCGACAGCGAAATGACATGATGGCGAAACGACCACTTCGAAACAGCGGCGGCGGTAAATAGTCGCATTTCCCCAATTGTTATAGTCTCTTCTTTCTGGCTCCGAGAAACCTGATGTTTATAGTGGCACCCGAACAAAGCAAATTGGTGGACAAAAATTCGTCACTACCTGGGTGTAAATGACTGGGTCATATGTCTCTTTCCAGTTACCTTTATTGAAATGGGGAGAATGTAAGAAATTATCGAAGTCCAGCTGTGCTTTCATTAGTTTAAAGCGTAGCAATTCCAGCTAGCAAATAAAAGATTGGTAGTTCAAATACTGAAGAGAGAGCAGATGAATTTTCCCCCTTTGCTTCAAAAAAAAAAACCCAACGTTTATTCAGTGTAAGTTGGAATTCCCTTCATACTGAGTATTTTGCTTTATGCTTGAGAACCGAAAATTCGTTAATCCGTTTTGTCACGTGTTTTTAAAATTTATTCATTTGTTTAGTCTCCATTTTCGTTGTAAATTATAGCTGATATGTAAAATAACGGTCATATTATCTATTTTTCTTACTTTAGAGATCAAGGTGAATTATTTAATCCAGTTCATTATATAGAACCTTATGTATGCAAACCCTCTTTCTGACTTTAGGGTTCACAAGCGGCTGAAATCGCTGAAAATTGGTAGTTACGGCCTGTGTTCAATTACAGGAAAGCAGGCTGGTTGCATGAACGTATGTAACGAGTATACGAGCCAGTTTTCCTTCGAAAGTCCTCCCCGAAGGCACTCCTTCCCTTAGGCAGATAGTCCTAGTGTGCTTTGTTATATTTTATCAAACCTCTAACCTTTCCGGTTTATAAGAATGGACATTAACTAAAAATAATAACAACAAAATAAACATGAAAGGTAACTTTAAAAATCATCATTCATGGAATGGTATATGAAATGGACGTGACTATAATAGTCACGTCCATTTATTTTGCACATTATTTCGAAATTCCGATTAAAAAAGAGGGAATCTATGGTTTTTTAAATATTGTACAAGTCAATTAATTCGTCATGAACATGTGTTAATGAAGCGAAATTTAGGATATTTACAGCTAAGACGAAACAGTAAATGCTTTTCTCTAAATTTATTACGTCTTTCTTCAGAGGTTTATTTTAGATAAGACAGGAATGCTAAGGCGCATAAATTTTATTATTAAACCTGCAACGTGTACGAAACATTGTAGCTCTGTTTTACACTTGTCAAACATTGTCCATTTATAACATACAAATATGATTATTATAGAATTTACAGACAGATAGTGTTTACCCATTATTAGAACGCTTTTGAAGCCTTTTAATTAGCATTTAGAATACAAATAGTATTGTTTCAAATGCTCAGTCTGATAACCGTTTTACGGACCTATATGTCTGCATCGTAAATGTCATAACAGAAGGGCTTTTCGTAAAATTTCCAGGGCTATTGTTCTCCATAGTTCACCAAGCATGGCGAATGTGCTTTTAGAGAGAGCTGTTTTCAAGAGATCACAGATAGAATAGTTCCTAGGTGAAAATCAAAGGACTTCGCACGAATGCGTAGAAAGGATACATATGCAGTACCTGTATCAGTCTTCATTTTGTCAATGAATGCAGTGATACGTGTTGAAGTATAACTTGTTGCTTTGTTTTCAAGAAGGTTCACTCTTTGATAGTCATTGGATAACGAAATGGAATTTCTTTTGTAAATATAACCTAAAACTTAAGAGTATGTTGAGTTTATTTCAAAATGTTTTCTACTCTTCTTGTTTTTAATTTTCTATTCAAAAAGAGTCCTGCCACAATCATAAACCCTTATGAAAACGCTCTTTACATTGATAATGCGTATTTTCATACACAAGGAAATCCTTTTCCTGAATGACGCCTTGATTAAAGCTCCTATTTACTTCCAGATATTTTGGTTGCGCTACTATGATTTCGACTTAAAACAAGCATTCACATGTGATGAAAGTCGAGCTTTCTTGCAATATACTTTGACAGAATGTAACGGAACTCGATTTTTATCGAGTCCCGTTAACTTTGGAATCTGCTAACACAAAATTGTAAAACGACATGCTTGCGTTTAGAGCAGTTGTACGTAAAATAACAAATTAATATGTGTATATAAACGCAATATTTTGGTCGCCTTTCTGCAATCTAAGACTCCCTGATTCGGTGTCGAGTATCGGCACCAAAAGTATTTCGTTTATATACACATTTTATTTCATTATTATATTATAGAGTCATCAGGTTTATTTCGAAGCAGGAAATGGGAAAAATGAGCAGTACCCTCGTCGGAACTCGAACCACGGACCTCTCGAATACGCGCCGAGCGTTCTAACCACTACACCACGAATGCATGCCAAGAAGGCGGGAAAAGTAGCTTATATACCTCCCCTTTTAAAGGGCTACTGGTGGACTAGATGACCCAATCGCCAGATTCTGGTGGTGGAGAATCGTCACCATCCACCACCGTTTTTAGTTAGGGCGCCAGTGTAGAGTAATTAGGTTTATTTCGAAGCAAGAGATGTGAAAAGTGAGCAATGCTGTCCCCGGGACTGGAACCACGGATCTTTCGAATACGCACCGAGCGTGCTGACCACTACACCACGAAGGAACGCGAAGAAGGCGGGAGAATTACCTTATAATATATGCAACTGTTCTGAACATAAACATATTTTAAAATTTTGTGCTGTCAGATTCCAAAGTTTATTGAAACTCCCTACTTATGAAATCATGACTGACGTCACGAGAAGCAGTGTCTTTTGAGGGACCGAGACAATCAGGCTTGGGGGCTCTTTTTCCTCCGTTTTCATTAATAAATAGACCTCCTTTTGATAAAAATCATTTAAGTAACCCCATACTTCTTCAAGGGTAAGAATGTATTTCCATTTATCTCCTGCTAAATAATTTTCATATAGGATTATACAAATTGTTCTGCTTTGATCCACATGTCTCGGCAAAAGCTGCTGAACATTATGCCTTTTAGCATTTTAAAGTTGTAAATCTTGGTACATCATTATATTTGTTTTTGCTGCATATGTATTTAAAAATTTTGCTGTTTATTTCTACGTCGGAGGCATTTCTCTTGTTGCCAATGACTTAATTTTAGGAACATTTAGTATCTTTTTAGGTTATTCGTTTTGATTACTCTTTCCATTTAGAAGTATTTCTCGGTTTTTCTCTTTTTCGTTAATAATGTTACTTAGGCAGTTGGGAATTTTAATATCATGCATTTTATAAGATTTTTGAATTATGGAATAAAAATATTTTTCTTTAGAATGTGCAAAAACATATCCTTCAATCCAGAGTTTGTTTAGACGCGACGTATTGAGAGAATAAAAGAATCATAAATTTAAAAGTAGCATACAATAATTCTCAATTCAGGTAATACGCTATTTCCAGAAACGTTTATCGCAAAACGTTTTTTAAAATTCTTTATCGAATTCGTTTTAAAAGTGAGTAAATACCTCCTGTATTTTCAGCCAAATATTAAAAACTGAATTTATGGATTCTTAGTTTAAACACTGTTTTTCTAACTCTCGATTCTTTAAAGTAAAACAGGGTAGACATTCTAAATTTTAAACATTAATATGAGTGATTACTGCAGTTGAAATTATATTTTAGTATTTGATATTAATGTAACAAATAGTTTTATTAAAACACTGTTAAGATATTCAAAATATTTTATGCTAAATATTTTACTTTAGATATCCAAACTAAATGTAAAAATCTTGACTTAGAGCATTCCGTTGTTAAAACAAGTATAGTTATTTTTTATTTATCATTTTTACTACTATTCCAAAACTATATTTCATAGATTTTCCTTTCAGTATTGAAATACGAATGAATTTTTGACAAGTTTTACTTTAAAAGCATCACAAGGTAACATTTAGCAAACAAACGGATATTTTGGCAAACAGTATTGATATAAATGTTAGCAGACTATGGGTAAAATTCTGCTTCAAATAAATTCACGTAAACCTATTATAAAGATTTGGCTGTGATTGGGAGTTCAATGCAAGGTATTCCACCATGCGGATGACTGTCAAGCGTAACACTTACCTATTTAACTGGTTTTAGATTTTCTTTATTTACGTTGAAATAAAACGTTGTAACATATACAGTAAGGCCTTTTCAGTGTTCATGTCATCTATCTTCAATTCCTTTACCTTTATGCATTTTCGAAGCAAGAAGTAGCAAACTGGCCGTTCTATGTATTTTTATAAATGTAATTTATTTCATTATGTAATTAACTAACAAACACATTTGAGATATGACTAAAATAGTATAGATACAGTTTTTTAATTGCTAATTCAAAATCCAGGAATATACTTTTCAATAAATTGTCTTTTAGTATGCCAAAGGGTTTTTGGCAAAGTAATAAACAACTACTGAAGTATATTTTCTTTCACAGAATGTATCGATGATCTGGAAATAAAGAGTAGCAGAGATGATTAGAATCTTAAGTAAGGAAAAAAACTGCTCCGATTGAAACTGGAATAGAATAGTGAATGGTTCTAAATCCGGGCAACAGCAGCAAATACATGCGAAGGAAGAAAAGAGTAATATTTTCTTTGCTTTAAGCACCAGGGTATTTCAAGGGGAAAAAATAAGGAAGAAACTATACCCTATTTATTCTTGCTTTATTACATGAATTCCCGGCCGATTCCGCATTTATCTGCCGGATCTCGTATCAAGGGAATGATATCAGTGTCAGGCACAAGGTCGCAATCGATTTCTTGCATTCGATCTGCTTCTGTGTGTCCCCGAAAACTTGCATCACTCCTGGAAACCGGTTGGCGTTTTATACTGCTATTTAAAAAGGAGAGGGAACTTAATAGCCATGAAAAGAAAATAATAATAGATGATCCAGCTGCTGGGAAGGGGTTTATATTGAAATTCCGATAAAACTGGAATGCACTGTTTATCAAGAAAAGTAGTGTTTGCGAAGTGGTTTTGTTTCGCGGAAGTCTATAAAGCGTTAAGGAGAACAAAGTTGAGGGCCGTCTCGAAATATGTTTCTCTTTCCATGTAAAAAGAAAACTGCTTTTAGATCAGAGAAAGAGAGGCAATATAGACAGTTTCTCTTTCTTTTCTTCTGAGAAAACTTTCTTGAAAAAGGTGAAGTGATCCACTTTAAAGTGCTGAAGAAACACATAATACTAAAATTTTATATTTTCGAGTTATACGTTTTTATATAAAGCATGTCTGTATATTTGTACATAAAAAGCAGATAGTAAGATTTAGTTGATTTGTTTATGACCTTTTGAACTCCGTTCTACGGGAAGCTATTTTTCAATAAGAGTCTTTTTAATTATTAATTACATTTACCTCTCCCTGTTGATTATTAGAAATGAATTGTAGTAAATTAACTTTATTGCATATTCGCATGTAAAGAAAACACGTTTGGTAAATGCTGGATGATATTTCACTCTTGTATTTTTTATCCACATGACATTCTTTGATTATGTTGTGTAGTAAAATTCGAGATTTTGCGAGTTAAATAATCTCTGTATTCTTCTGAATTGGTTGGATATTAAGTTTAATTTTTTTTCTAGCAAGAAGCATTTATTCGTGCATTTTTATTATAAATAGATTAATTTTTTTATTTTCGCTTAGTGCTTAATTTATTGGGATACAGTCTGTGAACCAGTGCCTCAAGTAAAATTTATGTTTAAATTTTCTAATATAAAGTGAAGGGGAAAATTAACGAACTGCAATGGATTAATTGTGAAATGTTGGTTTGATTTAATGTAAAGAAACAGAGCCGTCTGATATTGGTTTCTTTTGCGCCATTTTTTTTCCTGTTTTGTTCGCACTCATGGAAAGTTCCACAGGATTCTAGAAGCTAGATCTTTTGTTCGGAGTTAAGCCGAAGAGGGGGGGTACGTGATGAGGTATACTTGTAAACAGGGAGGTTAATGGAAAAGGTCGGGGAGTAGGTTAGGATTTTGGCGAGTCAGTTCCAAGAAAACTGGCGAATTTTCGTAGGTAGCGAACTTGCGCAATAGAGACTTGATCGGTTTTGGAAAACAAAATTGGACTTTGGAAACTTTTGAGGGGTGAGATTTACCAAGTCTTGGAAACAATGCTTGTCTGTATTTTAAGAGAGAAATTTGGAGTGTTCGACCTCTTGCTACTGACTCACTGAGGACTTACTCTTACGCTCTTGCCGTGGTGTTTTTCGCTGTTGACGTTTTTCGTATGGCGTCTGCGATGTTAGTGCTGGCCGTTGGGGCATACTACACAGTGAAATTCTAAGGGCATGCAGTGTCGACGTGGTTTGCTTGCCTCAAAGGATTATTGATTTTGCCTCATCCGCTGCTTCGCTACGATGTGGTTTTTCGAGTGGTCCTAAAGAACCTGCCTAGTGACTGACGAAAAGGGGTTGATGATCGACGAAGAAGTTGTATCAGCGGGTGATGCCCTTTACATGGTGGCTCATTTATGAAAACTAGGAGGAGAAATACGGAGGTTGACAGGCTCTTTGCCATTCTTCGCGCAACCTCGGAGGATGCGTAGGAGTTACACCCCCAGTTAATGACCTCAGCAAAATAGAAGAACTTTGAGGAATTACTCCACTTCTCCGAGACATCCCTGTGCTCTAACAACGAAGTGTTTTCCTTGTTAAGAATTTTGTTTTTTCTTTCTTTTTATTGCCTGATTTCTCGAAGGTGTTCAGGAGCCCTATTTCTCTTATCATTTTAGAGAATCTTTTTTTTTCTTTAATTTTTGTTCATCCAAGATAGTGTTTTGTTAATTTTTGAAGTATAAGAATTGATGTAATGAATATCGGAAATTAAGTAACGTAGAAGGTCTTAATCAAGAAACAAAAATGGGATATATGTATTCTTACATAGATGACCTCGCGGCCTAATTGGTCGAGGTAAAGGTAATGTTATTTTTAATTACCTTGCTTAAATTTTATTTTTTTCATATCCCGGGAATTAAAAGGATTAAAAAATTAAGCTTTGACATGAATTCGGGAAATTATAATAAATAGAAATGTAGTTTAAATAATTAAGTGAGTTTTGTCTTATTTGAACAGAATGCCATGCTGTCTGGGAATTTATCTTCTACTATGGTAGGCTAAATATCAAAAGAAGAATTTCTAGTAAAATAGTAGGGAACTTGATTTCCAACAAAGCCATTTCCAGCGGCAGATCCCGGGTGCAGGTATACAACGCTTCTAGTACTATCAAAACTCTACGATCACCTATAGGGGTTCTTCCCCAATCAGCCATGCCGACAGTGTGAATAAATTTAGTATTTTAGACTCAGCTGATAGTCGCAGTACTCAATTACTGTATTACTCCATTTTTATATTAGACATCTGGTGCCGTGATCTTGGAGTTAACATTATTGGCACCGCGAATTTGTTTATACATAACAATTAACATTTGGGAATAATTCTTCTTGAGAACTTCTGAGTACTCTCATAGGTGAAAACTTTCTTTTCTTGCTGTTTTTCACAGTGGCAATTATGTTGCAATTCCAGCACGTCATACTATTAATTTTGGTACACTCAGAATCCGTTTTCACTGTAGTTGCATATTTATTTTTTTACATAGTTTATTTGTTTTCAAATTATTTTTTAGGACCTGCTATGCCTAATTTACAAATATCCTTTCTTCCCGCTTTTATAGTTTTCATAACTTGGCATTATTATTCCCAACGAAGCTATATTACTTCCGCCTTTATTTCTTCTGATTTGAAATCTTAAAACTCCATCTCATTTATCCAAAGTTAAAGAATTGCAGATTAGAGTTTATTTTAGATTAACCCTCTAAGTCTAAGCGTTACGGACGTAAAGCGTCTAAGCGTTACGGACGAGTCCATTCTGCTTGCTACATTTATTTCACAGTTACTTCTGAAATTTTTCATTTCAGTTAGTGGTAAACTATTTATTCCTCATATTTTAGTATTTACAACTACATTTATCATGTTTACTTATGTTTTATTCTATATGTATTTTTAAATACCTTAAAGCGGAATGTAAATCACATGACCATATTACACTCATGTCCATAAATTAAGGATCATTCGGAGTCACGCAGAAATCGAACTCTAAAATAAATATATCACCTGTAAAATCACTACACACATCTTCAAGAATCATATGCAAATTTCAGGAAGTAACCAGATGATACCGATGGTACGTCACAATGACGAGAATATAAGAGAGTGTAAGAGAGTGATATATAAGGAATACAGGCAAAGAAGTAAAATTGTTCGCAGGCGCTTTATAAGCATTTCAGTGCAATAACCGAATAGTTATGACAGAAAGGACGCATTTGGATGATTTTTTACGTGGTAGAATTATCGGCCGTCTGGAATGTGCGCGTACCCAACTGGAAGTATCAGAAGAACTTGGAATTGCCCAGAGTGTCATCTCCAGTCTTTGGCAACAATTCCAAGATGATGGTAACATGAGTAGACGTTACAGCACAGTCGCTCCAGAGTTACAACGTCGAATGTGGACTGGTATTTGGCAGTTACTGCCAAAAGAAACAGGCGGAGCACAGCCTCAGACCTGTCTCGTCAGCTCTCTTCAGCCACTGGTACGACATTTTCAAGGCAGACCGTGTACAGACGCTTAGGGCAGATTGGTCTATATGCTCGTAGACCTGTCAGATGGGTTCCACTTACTGCAACTCACTGTCGCCAGCGGTTAGCCTGGAGTAGAGAGCATGCATTGTGGACACCGCAACAATGGGACCGACGAGTCGTTTAGCTGGCAGTCTGATTCTCGCTGGACTTTCATATGGAGAGCTCCAGATACCCGTTACCACCAAGAAAACATCATTGAACGACACCGTTACGGTGGTGCAGGAGTGCTCGTTTGAGGTGGAATAATTCTGGGTTCCCGAACTGACCTGCATGTTCAAATTGGAACCATGACAAGCCACATCTATCGGGACGTCATTCTGGAACAACATGTACATTTGTTTCGGGGCGCCATGGGCGCAGAATTTGTGTTTATGGATGCCCGTCCTCACCGTGCAAACATCGTAAGCGAATGCCTTCAATCATTCTCACCGAACTTGAATCCAGTAGAGCACGTGTGGGACATGCTTGGCCGACAAGTTGCAGCCCGTCAACCTCCTCCTACCTGTCTACCGGAACTTCTGAGAGCATTGTTTTTTGAGTGGTGTAATATCCCCCAAGATATCAGATCGATAATTTGATACTCAGCATGCCTAGGCGTTGTACGGACTGTATTCCATCGTCTGGGAGACATACAATGTATTAACACTCATACCAACCATCTAATATTGGTTTTTTGAAAATAGGTTTTTTTTTAATTTGCTCCAGGGAGAAAAAATCGCTAATTTTTTTAATAATATCAAACGTATAGCATCCTTTTTTGCTCTTTACCTTTTGTTTAATAAATAAGCTTTATAAAATAAGTCAAATTTGTTTTGCTTCTAACTCTTCCTTTGCCTGATTTTGCATTATCCTTAATTTATGACATGAGTGTAAACCGCTTTATCATTATTGCTTTTATTCCCTTAACATTTTCAATTCTACACTACGATCACTGATTTATAATGTAAAGCGGTTTATAAATACAAATACATGTTTAAATTCTATTCCTCTGATGAAATAAATTATTCTTAAGTTTTCAAAATTTTTTATGTGTTTTGAAGCATTTATAGACAGCAATTTACGAATTGTATTTGTGTACATATTCCAAGTTGTTTTTCCTGTTTAAAAACATTTTTAACAACAACATTAATCTCTTTTGCATACGAAAGCAAAGTTCTTGCAGAAATACAACTTCTTGTTTACTATAGTTTTGCATTTTTATTCAAAGTTTAATCTTCTCACGGTTCTTGAAATTATCATTTTTGCTTCCTTGTACTAAGTTAAAGAAGTATTGTAATCATGAAAAATTTCGGGTATCATATATAAACGAAAATACCATTTTAACCACTCACGGAAATATTTGAATGATTTTTTGCGTGTCATCTGTACGTATGTACAGAATAAAGGACTCTTTTTCCCAAAACGGATTTTGAAATGGATTCAAAATGGAATCAGAAGAGATTTTTTTCGTGACGTCTGTTTTTCCGTCCATACCTTGCATAAATCAAAAACGGATAGCTGTAAAATGTTAAAACGTTGTACACGAAACTGTTATAGCAAGCAGTTGAACACCACTCTTCTTTGCAATCGGAAGCACCAAACGTTCCCACCCTGTTATCCGGCTCCGTGAGCTAAGTATTTTGATCTTATATGTAAGTAAATTGTGTATTTTTTGCTTTAGAAGCGGTTGAATTATTTTGTTCTTATGCTTCGGTTGTTATGGTTAAGGCTTTTATGCCTTTATTTAATCTGCAGACAATACTTGTAGAATTATCAACAATTTAAAAGTTAAAGTGGCTCTAGCTCTGCTGAAGTCCCTATTTGTTTATATTTGAAACTCCTCGCAGAAGAGTGAATCATCCCGAGTAGTACAATCTCTATATGGGAAGCCATACGTACAACTAAGCAAAATTCATGCAATACTAAAACAATAATTTCAATTAATAACATACAATTAAACAAACACATAATCAATTATATTTGCATGATTTTATACAAATATGACAACTATCTTACTATACTGCTCATATTATATACACTATGAGGTGTGTACTATCACTATAGTAAGGGACTAGACTATCGTAATGATATAATTTAGGTTTAGAATTTGATGCCTTATGAATCCGAACAGCGACATCATTCACATTGTTTTGGATTGAACAAGGAGCCCACACAAATGCTTGTAGTTGTGTTGAGAATCGTTTCCATCGCACCAGATTCCATAACCACATCATTCACAGTGTTTTGGACAGTACAAGGAGCCCACGCAAGATGTTTGTAGTTGTGTTGAGAATCGTTTCCATTGCAACAGATTCCATAACCACATCTTCTTACCTTTGTTGAATCGATGTCCTGTAGCTTTCGTGTCGAATTGGCTCTTCATCTTCTCCGTCGTCAAGCTGACTCGCTCTCGTTGAAAACTGCGCAACACTTCAAAATGTGCCTGGAGATATTGAATGTACTCTTCAGGCCACTAAAGGCGCATCAGGGGTACGTCTAAAAAAGAGATCACGACGATGACAAGTATCTGGGATTGGTAATAGCCGTTAGTCTAGTGGATAGCACTACTATAGGCCAATACTGTTTTTGGTCCCAGTCTTGTTGTTTTCTGGAAACCAGCAGCGAGAGGTTATTAAGGGGTGTTCGATGAAACATCTTTAGCATACTGTCTGACTGGAGATGTAAGATAGTGGTTTGGGTTTTGTCGACGCCATGTAGCTTCCAGAATTCTTTAATTACAACGGAGATAAAATCCCTTCTTTAAACAGAATGTAACTGAAGAGGCACTCCAAACCTGGAAATCCAGTGCAGTATCATTACCATTGCTACTATGACAGCATCTTGATCAGGAACAGGGAAGGGTTCAGGCCACTTTAGAAAGTAATTCATAACAACGAAGATATATATTTTACCATGAACAATTTATGGCAAAGGTCCCATGATTACAAACTCGCTCCAATATTCAAAAGTCTCCTACACTATAACTTTGCAGCTTCCATCGACTGCACGAACCTTTCCGGACTGCACCATCATCTTCTAACAGAAGATGGCTTCCGAAATGGCCTCCTGTTGGATAACAATGTAATTCTTTGACGAAGTCCTATTTTTGGAATCTTATAAATATCAGCTGCCATCGTAATGCCTTTCCATCATCTGATTCGAACTTCGGGTACAAGATGCCGCTCCGAATATGGAGTGAGTCTCACATCACCCAATATTGTTTTGTCTTGGGATTATAGATAGAGATGCTTTGCCAGGTAAATTTAATATTTGGAGATTCCATTAAGTCAGCTATGGGTTTAATATCGCCGTCTCTCAACTGGTCTTTCCTGACTTTGTCAATCCGTGGGTATGGGTCAGACAATCTTAAACTCGCAACTTAGTGTACGGCCGGATTAAGCAGCTTGTATTTCGCTTCGATAATGGAACATTATCGACAACTGTCTGAGTAGGGTCTTCTAGACAGGGATTTCTAGACCGTTTCCGTGTGATTATCTCCTCCAATGACGGATAGTTATATATTACTGAAATCTCTTTATTGATAAAGCTATTTATTTGACCTTCAGGATTTTTGAAATTTTAAGACCATGTCAATAATGCATGATCTGCGCGGTGAAGGAATTTTCGATCATACAGATAATCATGGAAAGCTTCTATGGCTTTAAATAAGGCGAAAAACCTTTTCCAGGTGACTCTATAATTCCTCTTCGGTTTGGATGGATACTTGCTCCAGTATACTCTGAAATTTTCTTGACCGGTTATTTCTTGGGACAATACTGCACCGATACTCTCATTGCTCGCATCTATGGTGCATTGTTTGTCGAGCTGATCATGCATAATAATATCAATACAATAATACAGCAATGATTAATACAGTTAATGATCAATACAGTAACATTTATACTAGAATATATATATATACAACTACAAGGTGCATAATTAACATTGAGTATAGAATCATTGGATACATTATACATGTACATGCATAAAACATAACTACATGGTGATGGTACTTAAGATATATTTATGAACAGTGTACAGATGATCCTTATTTAGATATTGCGGTACAGGTAAAGACATAGTTCGTTTGGTTGGCATAATACAAATTGATTAAATAGTAGATTCTTGCTATATTGCTAAGAGTGTTGTATACACCTTACGATAATTCACAGCTATTCTGTATTGTTGGTAGTTGGTGCCAAACACTGAATTATTATTCGTCTATATGGCTGACTAAGTATGGCACAGGTCTGTGTCACGGTCGGCCAGTTTATCTATTAAAAGCCATATTATTCTAACCAAGTGCCTCTGTTTTATCAAAAACTTACAGAAGACTTGTCGTTGGTCGACGAAAGGTTAATGTGTAACCCTTCTGTAAGGGGACAGGAGGTCAGGTAAATCTCCGGGGAGACAGTCTGTCCACGGGCGCACTGGCTAGTGTGACATATTCCTCATTTGTTAAAGTACTCGGGAAATGGTCCGTGACCAGTGATGTATTTAACCAATTGCATGTTTGTAAAATGTTTGGTTGTGTCCACGTAGCTGACATGGAAATAAGTTCGTCGGCCGGTATCATTATTATCCCATGTCTGCTGCCATTTTCCGATTGCCATTAAGCGTAGTGTTCTTTTCAGGATGATATTGGCCACGGGATGTTGATTTCTTGAGTTGTTTGTCCTGTGGCAGCTTCTTTGGCCAGATGGTCAGCCAACTCATCGCCATGGTGGTCGGCATGAGCTTTGGTCCATTCAAGTCTTGTATGGAGTTTGGAATATTTTCGCAGATCTTCCTGGATTCCCTGAATAATACCGGATGGGTGGTCAGGGTTTCGTATTGCGTATAGTGAATAAAGACTGTCTGTCTTTACTATAGAGTTGTGAAGATGGTAAGCTGTGCTAGACGGTGGGCCGTAGTGAGACTGATAGTTATACTTACTTCGGTACCTTTGACTGCTGGATGGA
>KK120125.1:330777-358860 GCA_000611955.2 Stegodyphus mimosarum
TGCTGAACTAAACAAAATCTGAGAAAGTGATCTGCTCCTTGGTTTTATGTAGTTTTCACCCTGCCGTCGAGATATTTCTAGTACATTCCACTTCTTGAAATTAATGGAAGGCATATGCGGCCGGACAGGGTTACAGTTACATACCGTCTCAGTTACAGTTATTCAATTACAATACCTCTTACAGTTGCACAGGGAGCGGACCAAAATGGTGCCAAATGTTTGCGAAGTTTAACGAATATTGGCGATTTATAGCGAAATCTGTCGGCAAATCCATCGCCTATTTGACAATATATCGTATACATAGTGAGACATCCTCAGTATTAAATAGACTTACCCCTATATTCTAACTTTTCCCTCTGCCGCTAAAATAGAGTTTCATGTTATATTGTACAAAACAAATACTACAATTTAACATATAATTTCATTAAAATGTTTCGCATGTGTATAAAATTATGTACAAAATAGGCAACGATATTTTGTTGATTGGTATAATTTTAAAATACGAAATATTACTCATAGCAGAAGATATATTTATAACATAGCTGTTAAGTATTAAAAAGCCCTTGTTTTTATCTGTTTCTGAAGCAGTCCCAAAGTTAAATGAAAGCTAATACATTCATACGTATTTATTATGTGAGGTTCAACTCTTTAAATCTAAAGCTCTAACTCAGAACCCCACGAACGCGTTACAAGCGAATAATAGCTTAAGTGTGAACAAAACGCGTAAGACTTGAGAAGGGTTTAAAGCCCTTTAATATTCAGTATATTTACAATCAGTTCCGGCTTGGAACTTTACATAAAGCCGCCACTCGGGCTTGAACTTAAATGCTAATAATTTGAACTAAAACTAGCTTAACTAAAGCTCTTAAATTATATAGCCGAAGCTATCAAAATCTAACTAGTTGGCTCCTAAGTATTACTTAAATCGGCGAAGCATAGCAAGGGCCTAAGATATGACCGAGCGTAATAACAGCTAAGAGAAATGTAGCCAGAAGGCAAACGCGCGCTAGTCAGGAAATCAGACTCTCTCTGTTGAAGTCGGTTAAGTCAGGACTTAAATAGTACTCATTTTTATTTGCATTATCTGCGTTTCTGAATTCACATTCTGGCAGGAAATTGTAAGCTGAAATCAGAATAAGATAGGAAAGATACAAAACTTAAAATAACTGTTAATTAACATAGGGTAAACCTTACTATTAAAAATTGGGATTATATATATATATATATATTTGCATAGAATTCATATATTAAACTACATCTACTATATAAAAAAACTGTATGCGTACATATATGGGAAGTTTCTAGATTGAATAAATTTAAACACTTATTGATAGTTTTTGTTGAAATGCTATAGTGTAACGCACATAATAAAATCTGGAAATCTAGCATATAGCATAACGTATAAAAGTTATACAAAATTTTATTGAATGAAAGTGTGTGTGCTTGATTGCTTGAATTTTGCCTATAAAAATTTAAGTGATTGCTGATTAATTTTCGAATCTATTGAGAATACTTTTAAGCAGTTTGCCTTTCATGACGTATATTTTTGTTGAATAAAGTACGTAAAGCAGAAAATTGTTATCTGCCACTACTGTAGGTGAAGCAACTGTTGGAGTTTTTAAACTAGTGTTGACGTTTTAAAGTAAAATATCAAATGAAAGTCAAAATTTGGATAACCTTTCTAAATCACATGAATATGTAAAGTTTGTGACATACATGATAAACACAATATCTCCAGTAAAAAAAAACTGGTTGCAAATAAACAGTAAATAGTGGCAAAAATGGCTCCAACAGAACAATTAAATTAATGCGTTGTGTACTTAAAGTCCTAACTGCATAGTTAGTACTTAAAGTCCTAATGCATAGTTATACTGTGTACTTAAAGTCCTAACTCCGTTGTGTACTAAAGTCTTAACTTACTGGGTCCAGTGTTCTAAATTAAAAAGTGAAAACATTGCAAGAAAAGTTAAAATTTAAATATAGGATTTATTAAAAGATATCTGACTTAATACAAATTTTTACATTGGTGGCGGTGGTGAGGAATAAACAAAATTCTCATACCGTTCCAAACAGTGAAGTGAACATTGTAGATACATGCTGCCTTTAACATCAGACAAGTGAACTTCTGCCACGTCGCAGCGCAGCCACATTTTTCGCTAAAAGGAAAAGAATGAAAATTAGAAATCTGAACAGGAAAGGTAGCTTCGGAGCCTTCCGCTCCTTCTTTGTGGGATTCGTCCTCATTTCGTCGCCCAACCTAGGTGGTTTTTCTCCTCCATTTTCTTCATATATCGTTCTATGAACACAGACAGCAACTCTCGTGGCTCACAGATAGTACTTTTCTCGACGTCGCCAACGTCTCTCTCCTTCTCTCCGTCTGTCGTAGCTAGCTCCCAGCCTTTTTACTCCTTTCGCCAAAATGCTCGTTTGGCGATTTTAGATGGTATAAGACAGGCCCAAAGCCCGGCAACCCCAGGGGGAAAAACACACAGGAAGGTGAAGCCAATGTAGTTCGAACTCCAGAAATTGGCGAATAATCGCTGAATCACCAAGGTCAGTAACCTGTCAGTAGAACTAGCCTCGTCGATGTGTCCCAATCCTGTGTTGGAAAAGCCTGCAAGTAAGGAAAACACCCCGTCCCCTCGACCTTGGTGTAGAATATGTAACGTTGAAATTACCCTCTCTAGCAGGGTGCAAAAAGTTCTATTGATGACAGATGCTTCCCAGACCGCTGTCTGGCGGGTGAAGCCATTTCGAAAACAACCTCATAAATCTAGTTTCCCCACAAGGCAACGGAAAAGTTTTCGAAAGAATATGGTATTAGTTTTTTTATTAAATACAAATTAATATTTCAATGCTGAAAAGTAATTCAATAAAAATATAATAATTACATAGATAATTTTCTTAGGTTTATTACAACACCAAACACGACCACCATAGTAAGAAAATAAAAATTACTTCAATTAAAATATAATGATCAAGTATGAAAAATTTTATGTTCTCCACAACACCAAAACGACCACCATAGTCAGAAAATATGGATCCCAAGTTTAACAGGAAAGGGGGCACATTAAAAACTTAATTAAAACTTTAAACACCAACTTGTGTAAACAAAACTTTAAAAGAACCTAAAAAAATTGACCTTAAGGGTCAACTTAACAAGAAATTAACGTTAACAACCAAGTTAAGAAAAATAAAAACTAAACTAAAAATTTAAATAGTTAACCAAACCAAAAGTAAGAAAAGAAAAATTAATTACTCAAGCAATTTAAAAATCAGCGTTAACCAAAACTGTCAAGAAAACAAATTAAATGACAACAATTACTTTTCAACAGGGCAAAGAAACTTAAGTTGAACTACAAAATAAAAACAAATTAATCTTTAAGTCTGAAGCAGAAATAAGTTAAATCATTACATTTAAAACAATTTAAATCACAACTGAAATATGTAATACATAACACAACACATGCAGGTTATTTTCAACTATGCAGCCAATATTTATATTTGATTTTTTTTCCAAACATAGATTATTACATAAGAACGTAGTAAGCAAGCTGATAAATGGAAATGAAAATCCTTGAGTTTTAAATGCTTGATGTAGTATAGAAACGATGCATAGAAAAGGAAATAGCAGATACAATATTCCTTTAATTACCACAACGAAGCCGAGAGAGATTTGAGTAACTTAAGTTTGATGATTTGTGAATTAGGTGCACATGCGATCAAGCCTATGAAGCCATTTCATGTGCTACCCTATTCAGAGTTTGTAAACTGGCATCAAAGTAGGAGAATGAATATACTTTCCTGGTACTGGCAAACATTGATTTTCCTTTTTCCAGTGTTGTATACATAGCTAACATTCAGCGAAGCAAAAAAAATTGAAATATAGTTCATTTATATCTGTTATGCTGTAATCTAAATTTCATCTGAAGAGAAAGTAATGGATAATGCATATATAACATAGCAAAAGCCCTGATTCGCTAGAATCCGGATTTAACGAGGAAATCGGAAATCGTGTACTTGGTCGGTATAATGCTAAGTTTATAAGAGCACAACTCGCTTTTAATGATGAAACTCCGGTTATTGCGAGCAATATTTTTGTGACACACAAAATTTCTGTTGACTTGCACATCTCCAGCCTAGCTAACACTTTCTTGGAAAATTTCCCTTGACATTCTGAAGTCAACCCAAAGTTAGTGGTGAATCATTTAGTTAGAAAGTTAGCGCTTTTGTGTGGGTAGAAAAATTTCATATATTTTTAGAATCCAGGGCTGCAAATGACGATGATTCGGACCATGAGTCTTCTTCGAAGAACAGTAACAGAATAAAGAGATAATAAGACAATTCAAAGCAAATTAACCAAATTCTTTTGTGGTGAACAGAAGTAAAAAATAAATAAAAGGAAGCCTAAGTAATATAATAAGTATGTATGGATTTTTATGATTTTTTTTACGATCACGCTTTTTGCAACAACGCTGTTATAACGAGCAAATATATCAATCCCTTTGCTCTGGTTATAAGCGAGTTCGTCTGTATTTGTAATCGAAACTCATTTGTTATGCATACTAATTATTTTAAATCTCAGTCGGAAATATTGCTGAATATAGAAAAGCTTCGCCGTTACACTTCGAAATCCTGCTTTAAATGAATAAAAATTGGTTTGTTTCATTCAAATTCCTCACCAAGACTCCACATATCGAAATTCAAATAATTTACGTATCTTATTCTTGAAAATATTGAGAATTAAAACTTGGGAGATTAATGACCTGGAAAATGTTCACAGGGTATTTGAGAGAAGTGACTAGAATCTTTATTTCCCTAAATGTTGATTCTAGACACGTAACAAAAAGTTCTTAATTCCTGGAAATATTGTAGATTATTTTACGAATCATTTTTAACAGGATAATTTTAGAAACGCGATATTTAAATCTTCATATGTTCAAACTAGAATCAAAGTTCGAAAAAGTACAATATATGAATTCTCATATCTGATGCGCATAACTCGTAGATATATTGTATAAGGCGTTCCAAAATTCGGATGCTTGTTTAGAAACTCATATGCTTTCAAGAAATTAGTGCGTCAGCGGGCGGTTTTATCCTAAAAGTATATCATAAATTTGGCTTACATTTATTGTGCATACAATACATTTTAACTTCAAGTTGCGCCACCATAATTAGAGCTGAACCGTTAATGCCGCAAAATTGCAATAGATAACGATAAGCTTTAAAAGAAAATGCATATATGAGAACTCATAATTAGAGGCTATATTAGTAAGAATAAAGTATCAAACACAAATAAATAGAATGTGTTTACAAATGGAAATAAATAAAAACCGAATAATTATAATTTTTCCCGTTCTGTTATTAGTTTAACAACATCACCTATCGGTAAAATATAGAATTAAAATTCCCCGTATATCAAAGACAGTCTGTCTCTGTAAATTCATAGATGCAAAAATACTTTGATATGCTAATTCATGGATTTAAAATTACTTTTATGTGTCCACATTTTTAAAACACGCTGTATATACACGTAGGCACAGAATATTTAAGAATTCTCACGAGAGCACGAGTTAACATTTAGCGGCACGTTTTCGTTTCTTTAATACAGAAACGTTAAAAGTTAAACAAGAATTATTCATTTTATAGTTTTTACCAAAGTACGAACATGATTAAAAATTCCTAATTTCGATCGGTAGTAATACAGAAATATTATGTAAGATAATATACGTTTTTCTATCATGGAAGTTAATTTTAATAAGAAATACATAACTTTTAATTAAATTTGTTAAATTTTAAGAAAGTTTATTAGCTGGAAATTTTTATTTGCGACAACGATATAAAATTTAAATTTCACCTTTATTGCTTATTCGCCTTATGAAATGTTGCATTATTGTTACGAATATTTCTGTGATATTTTGAGAAATTTGTAACTAGAATAATGTATCTAAGAGTGATAAGAAAATAAAACTTTGTCGTTTTCTTTGAAATCACAGCTTACTTCAGAAATAGTTTTCCTTTTTCAAACAGTTAACTTATTTAAACTGACATGAATGTTTGCAGGTTAAATAGAAGATACGCAGTTCATAACATTATCTCTTTTCTCGTATAGAATATGCGGCCTTTTCTTTGATAAAATAATCTTTTGAAGAGCTTTTCGAGTGTAAAGTGTTTTTCATTAGAAGAAGAAAAAAGTAACTTTTAATAATTCTATTTTCTCTCTAACATCAAATAAAAAATAACGAAAATGCTGTACATGTTATTGCATATGAAGTCTGCAACTTCTTACTGTATGGCAAAACTTTAGAATTTTCTATGAAGATCACGAAAGAAGAGATGAGGAATCAAAATAATATTCAGGAATACGTTTTCGGTATTATAGGTTCATAATTCTAAACAGATTTTAAATAGAACTAAGCGACTTATCGCTATGCCTAGCTACGCAAACTGAAACATAAGAAGAATGTCAAGGACCTTTTATTAACAATTCAAATAAGTTGAACAGAAGCAACCGTAGTGCTTACAAAGCAGGCCAGCAGTTATGGCGTTAACGCACAAATAACAGATTCAATTTAAAATTAGTTTTGAATTTAGCCAAAGCCTATGCAGAAAAATTTAACGCTCAGACTGAAACTAACCTGCACTGGAATGAAAGCATTATTTGCAAGGTTAAAGCAACGCCGTAGAGAGGAATGCTGTCCTAGAATATCAACTAGTAATGTAGTCTTCAACAGGTGGAGCGTGCTCTGACTAAACCAATCACAAACCCTCACATAAATACACATGAGCTTAAATTTGCATTCTGGCAGAAAAATGGAAAAGAAGTGACAGTAAAGTTGCATAATATAAAATAACTGATTGATTTAAATAAATAGCTTACAATTATATAGATGTGGTAGATAACAAGATGCTGTTTCCTTCAAGTGAAGAATATCTTAGGGGAGGACATTCTAAGGAAACTGGTCGGATTTACGTTACAGGAGAGAACATTCACGAAAACGCGCATTCCACCACCCCGTTCACAGAGCTTGGACCTGAGTCCACCTCCAGATAACAGTGGTTTTGAGAATTCTGTTAATAACGATCACATATATTGCTGATGTTGTTAAATTATCGAAAACAAAAATAATGTTAAATGTGAAGCATTTGAATTGAGATATGAAAAAACAATTAAGCAATGTGACTTCGAAATTAATAATGACTTTAACAGAACTATTTGACTATAACCGAATATTTTACCGAACGTCATCTAGCGGCGAAGAGAACAACTTACAGACAAACAAACTCTAGCTGAGATGAGGATAGGTTATTCATTATT
Source organism: Stegodyphus mimosarum (assembly GCA_000611955.2). Lineage (NCBI taxonomy): Eukaryota > Metazoa > Arthropoda > Arachnida > Araneae > Eresidae > Stegodyphus > Stegodyphus mimosarum. The sequence goes on from KK120125.1 coordinate 338,096, forward strand.
ATGTCTCAGTAATCCTAATGTTAATTTTAAATGTTGATTCTGAATGTTGAGGTTTACCTTTTAGCGCATGTTCGGTTTGTACATTTTCTTTGGTGTCTGATGTATATTTTCTTTCTAAATGTACAAACAATAAATGGACTACAAAACAAATAATATTACTAAAATGTATATAATAACTTTATTTTTGAATCTAAATATTACTTTTAAGGAGAAAAGGTATGGTTATTTAGATAACGTCAAAGAATTCGACTATATGTTTAAGGTGAGTGTTGACTTCATGGAGGATCTTTCTTTGGAAACAAGGTCGATTTAACGTTGAATATGTGGAAAAACGAAGAAAGCGCTCAAGCAAACAGATCGGATGAGGATTTGAACTGAATGGAGTTGCAAGTTTCAGTGATTTCAATCACTCAGGAACTTCTGAGTGGAAAAATAACCACACACTCTTAACAATATATGTGCATAGTTGCGCTTCATTTTTAAGAGACGCTATTTATGCAATCTGTAAGATACTGTATGCAAGATATTTGATAGAAATGGCTATGCTACAAGGATGATTATCAAAATTCAGAAAGCTTATTCAAATTTTACTTTATGAGGAAATGTTTTCCATAGAAACATTTCTGCTTTTTAAGTAGACTTCAGTGATGTTACACATCCAGGCTTGTTTGTGAAGTTTCGGGCGTTATTAAAGTCCGTTATAACTTATAAATGCCCAATAAAAATATGTGAATATTTCAAGTTGAGTTTTAGATTAGAATTCCAAATAATTTAATAACTCTAAGTTCCCAGGCAAGTTTCGCAATGATAAATAGTAGCAAATACATTAAAGTACAATTCGTTTCATCGAAACTCTTGGAAAGCTGCTGTCAGCATTTTGGAAAAACAGGGACTCAAAATCTTTTATTTCCCATTAATTGCATGAATTTATCTAAATAGAATTTTAAAGCAAGTTAAATTGTTATTAAAATCATATAAGATTGCGATAATTTATCTTGAATTTTGAAACAGTTTATCTTTAAATGTATAATTTATTCGTTGATTTTGGCCTAACTGAAGCATGTTTAAGCCATATGTGCAAGAAATCATATGTGCAAAAAGGGCTTTCTCATTTTCAAATTTAACATCGATGAGCTCAAGCAGTTTTTCGTTCTTATGTGCATCACTCATTAACTGACTTTCAAATGCGCATAGAAAAGGAGCAGGTTTTGACATTTAACTTTACAGAGAAAGAAGTATTTATCTAAACATTTTTGATTCATTCAAGTTTCTAGTGTGCTGTACTCTTATCACAAGATCAATTTCACTAAACATTATAAGATACAATCTCTTCATCTTGAAATCATTCTACCAACAGTTTACAGAACAGCACGTAATCTTTAATAACTCTTAAATGTCATATCTAGGGGGATTTCTAATAGCTGGGAATTTTTTTATTATTATTTTTTTCACCTTCCGGTACAGAGACCAATATCTCAACATCTTAAGCCTTCAGTCAAAAGAAAATGCAGTCGATATTGGAAAATAGCGTAAACGCACCAATGCAAGTCACTTTAACTTCCGAAAATACTTGGTAGGTTGAGGCATTTCTCCATGATAAAATCGGGATTTTATTCGACAGAAATGCTGCGAATGCCACTTCCCTTTGTGATAACATATTCTATTGCAATACTGATGGCTTCCTCCTGGGCACCTAGAAAAATAAAATATTGCTAGTGGTGGATTAACTTAATACTACATATTTTACACTCAATCCTTTCGACATTATTTCAAAAGTAGGTATTAATATTTATGTTTCTAATGGATTTCAATAAATGCGTATAACAGAATAAGTCCCTATATAGTCATGATGAATAATCTTATACTAACGGCATGTTTCACCCTCTTTTATTATTTAAATCTGAGTAGCTAGGCTTTAAAATTGGTATCTCGTTTCTTTTAAATAAACTGCACATAATTTTGATGGGAAATAATTATTTAAATATATGCTGTAGAGTCATTAGGTTATTTCGAAGCAGGAGACAAGAAAAATGAGCAAGGCCCTCGAAAGGACGCGAACCTCTCGAATACCGGTCGATTGTGCTGATCATTACACCACGAAGGCATGTTAAGATGCCGGGAGAAAAACCTTATATCTCCCTCTTTCAAAGGGCGACTGGGGATTAGGGAACTCAACCGCCAGTTCCTGATGGTGGAAAATCGTCATCCACCACCTTTTCTAGTTTGGGCGCCACTGTAGAGTCATTAGGTTATTTCGAAGCAGGAGACATGAAATATGATCAACGTCCTCGCCGGCTCGAACCTCGGATCTCTCGAATACCTGTCGAGTGTGCTGACCATCACTATCAGAGAATAATTCAAAAAGATACTGTAAACGTTCTTTTGCTGGCAGATGCCCTGAACAGTTACCTTCATAATATACGATAGATTTCCTGTTTAAATAAACTATTCAATACTATCCATATATTTAAACACTGCTCGACATTGAAAATGCAACACCAAGAAGGAGTGGTCAGAAATTAATGCAAATTTTAGAGTAGACGCACGTCACTGAGTTATGCGAATGATGTGAAATGCGTAGCTCTCCGACGCACGTGAAGTAAGATGTAAGGGAAGGAACTTCCAGAATGGGCAATATTCGTGTCGTTATTTCTGCCAGACGAATTATCGACGAAAGTTGGTTTTTGTGCCGGACGATACGTGTAATAGGAGAATCCGAGGCCGCCATCAACGAAGGCACTTCCAGCAGATAGACGATTTTACGAGGGGTATGAAGGGCGGACAGAGAAGAGCGAGTTGGTCCTTACGTCAAAGCGCAGCTGATACCCACATGGATGCGAGCACGGTGCATCGGCTATGGCGAACGTGGTTGTAACAAGGGAATGTGGGAAGAAGGAGGGGGTGCAGGTGCAGCCAGAGTGACATCAGCACGTGTGGATCGACGCATCCGCCGACAAGCTGTGACGGTCCCGCAAGTCATTTGCACCGCGATTCTGCAGCATTTGCAAGATACCCAGAATGTTCCCGTATCGACGAGAACCATTTTCCGTCGATTGGTTGAACGTAGCCTGCACTCACGGCGTCCGTTAAGAAGTCTGCGATTGACCCCACAGCATAGACGCCAACGTTTAGAATAGTGCCGGACTGGAGCGATGTGGATGACATAATGGCGAAACGTCGTGTTCTCAGATGAGTCATGCTTCTGTTTATCTAGTGACAGTCGCCGTATACGTGTGTGGCGTCAACGTGGAGACAGATCTAATCCGGCAGTAACTGTGGAACGCCCCACCACGCGAAAACGTGGCATAATGGTTTGGGGCGCTATTGCCTACGATTCCAGGTCACCTCTAATTCGTATTCAGGGCACTATGAAAGCCCATCTATACTTGGATAATGAAATGCGGCCAGTGGCAATCTCCTACCTTCAGGGGCTGACTAATGCAATTTTTTCAGCAGGAACCACACAGTGGTCGCATCTGCCAACATGCGCTGCAAGGTATACAGATGCTTCCCTCCTGACCTGTCACCTCTCTGACCTCTCCTGACCTGTCACCAATCGAACATGTATGGGATGTGATTGGACGCCGTTTGCAGACTCTGCCCCTGCTGCGTTCAGAAGACGAACTGCGGCAAATGGTTGAAAGGGATTGGAGAGCCATCTCTCAGGACACCATCAGCACTCTTATTGACTCTATGGCTAGACTTGTTTCTCCGTGCATCGCTGTCCGCGGTGGTTCTACAGCCTACTGAGCCGACGCTGTTCTCGCTCTGTATTCTGACTATCATTTTGGAATAAAGATCACTTATTGCTGCTTGCTATCTCTGTTTTTTTCCAAATTTCATCACTTTCTGACCACTCCTTCTTGGTGTTGCATTTTGAATGTCGAGCAGTGTATGTACATTGAAAACGTTTACAGTACGGTATGGCTATAAAGTTCAAAATACGTAGCTACACTCTTATCCATCCGAAGTTGTCTGTCCTTTTGACTCCTTTTTGCGCAAACTCTTCTCTGTTGAAATTTTTGTTTTATTCTGCGATGTTAGAGTCCGCATATTTGAATGAGATTTTCTAAAGTTATCTTTCTCTGGACGGACGCCTTGATGGAAGTATTCCGGTATGTGAAGAATATCACAACGTATAGCAATCTGAAGATTTACTGAATTGTTTTGAATTTATGTTCTTATTACGTGTAAATGTATGCATTTCCATGTAAATATGTGGAACGTATTCCTTGAACTAACTAGAGACTAATGCATATTTTGCACAAATTTATTTACGATGAATTACCTAATGATATTTTAATTATGTCATAACAAAAATGTATCCCTACATCTTTAGAAACTTTCACTGTTTTAAAAACTCTTAATTTCAAGAACATACAGACTAATTAATGGAGTATTAATGTACTTAGCATATAACTTTAAAGCATCCCAGATCGATCTTTTGGACAAGTGAATTTGTTCGCAGTCAAGCAGCTTGGTTAAATCCGGCAGCACTACGCAGGTAATTAAAACAACCAAAATACTAATCTTATGCCTTTAGAAGTTAAAATTATTATAAACTTAATTTAAAATTATTATGTAACGGAAACTCTGATGCAGTTTCATGATGCATGTTCCATACACATTATATTAGGCATATTGCTCAAAATTAGGAAGCAACCATGTTATGAATGCCATTAGGATTTATGCTTTGTTTTCTCTCTACTATAAAAAACTTCTCGTTTTGAGCTAATGCATACATATGCATGGATACTTCCAGAATTATTAAAAGTGAAAATGCTGTCAGCGTTAACTGCTTTTACCTCGATTTTTTAAAGAAAACACAGTTTCATAACTAAACATCCTGACAGAATATAATTTATATAATTTATTTAATATGCGTCATGTTGACACGTTTAATATTTTAAAATTTTTATGACATACTTCATATCATTAACTAAAATTTATTCATAACTATGCTTTAATTATTCATTAGTTAAAGCAATACTTTACATGAAAATACACAGAGAAATTCGAAATGAAATTTCAGTTTTTTATGTTCATTAACGTTTTCAATACACGACATTCGCGAACAGACTCTGAGAAAAATCTGCTCTTTTGATCTGCTCTGAAAGCTAGGATCAAATGTTATTAATTAATATATACCTGATCTATTATTATTGATATGGTTATTGTTGTTGTTTTCGAGTCTATATTTCATGGATGAATGGTTGCCAGAGTCTCAATGAGGTTGACTCCAACTTGCAACACCTGAGAGAGTGAAGCCTGGAGAGTGGTACAAGGGTCTCCACCCCACTCCACTACCACTAAACCTCTCGAGAGGACTTTTGGCTCGACATATATTTAGAGTGCTCCCGTGCCGCAAAGATACATTTACAAATATTCATTCTGACTCCCGAATTTGAACCTGGACCCTTCGGTACAGCAGATATATCCCACTATCCCATCTAGCATGGAACATATATATATATATATATATATATATATTATTGATAAAAACTTATATAGAGATTAAGCTACAGAAAGCCATAGTAAATTCATGTGAACAGTTTTCTTTTAACTATTGCATATTTTTGAACTGGAATCAGTATTATTTGAGAAAACACACAAAATTTCAAATATACACATTTTTATGCAATGTTTCCTAATCATATCATAGAGACTTGTTTTGTTAAAATATTGCATCCTGTTTTAAGAATTTTTGAAGTTAAAATTATACGTCTACGAGTTATCGAGATCGGATCTTATTACAAAACGTAAGGGCAGAGCTTACCCTATTTCGAACAACAAATAAATTATTATGTCCTACACTAGATTCTAAGTTATTTAAGTATTACCCTGTTTGCTTCGGAGTAGTGTGAAGTTCAAAATGCATTCCTTTTACAGGCCCCTATAATTGTATGACATTCGAACAAAATCGGTGTATCGGTGTTCCATAGGTAGAGAATTGTTCTTGTCAATTGCAAGATAAGGAAACTCCGTAACCTGTGCTCTTAAACTAACGGCGTAAAGCATTTATTGTTTCTTTCCTTTTAGAAAGTAAAGGAAATTTTCTTCGGAAACATTCTTAGATTTCGATGATACGTCTGTTCAAGAAAGACCAGAAACTCTTGCCAATATTTAAGAATTTTCATGGAATTCCCCACCAACATCCTATTTAAAGACAATTACTAAATTCTGAATATGGGTATATATGTATCGCTGTATGTATTGGTTATATATATATAGAGAGAGAGCGAGAAAAAACTTTCCATATAGAACCTATACTAATGAATATATTTTAGATAAAATTTCGCAAATATCAATTATAATTAAAATTTGTTATAGCCTTTTAATGCTTAATTTTAATTTCTTTATTTCTCCTCGCTCTTCTAAAAATAAAAACCTTTTTTTGCAATGAGTCATTTTGAGACTAATCCATGTAATATGACTCTTGCATAATGCTGGTGACGCAAATGTAACTAAAACGCAAACAACCAATAACAAACGGAAAGCATTATTACTTATCCACTGAAATGCAACTAAAATCAAAAATAACTCCTTCTGATTTAAGATATCATCCTGAACAGAACTCATTTGCTTTCTGTGCGTTGGCCTAGATAGGCTGCTGCTTGCTGCTTTTACTTTTACCACGAAGCTGTCCCAAATGCAAATTTTCTTGAAAAGGCATGAATTAGAGTACCAAATTTTTTGTTGTCGCGGCACGTTTACTGAAGTAAAGATGAATATTTAATCTTCCTCAGCTGCCCAGTTCGCTCTTTATCATGGATCAACATTTTACGAAATGCATTAGTTCTAGATTTACATTATCAATGTTTTACAACATCATTACATCTGTTTCATAACACACACACACTAACCTATATAAATATATATAGAAAGACATCCAAACCAAGTAGAGATTTCACTTGTGGAGTATCTTCAAAGGATAATATCTACATTTGTATATTTAGACTGTTAGGTAATAAAGATACATACATCATTATTAACATTTTATAAATACCGTTACGAATTTTGTATTTAGATATATAATTTTAGTAGAATTATAATTAAAATTGCCCTACAATGCAGCACGAGAGAAATTTTAAGTGAAAGCTGTGCCGGAAAAGTAAAACTATAAGAGCACGTGCATTTAATATTTAATAAATGAGAATCTCTTTAATTTGTATTGAACTGAGTAAATGTAATTAACCACTGTGTTAGCTGTAACAGTAATTCTATTGCTTTCCAGTAATTTCGAGAAGTGGAAATTACTAGAAATATTTCGCGACTGGTTGAAAGCTATAAAAAAGTTGGAGAAGAGCATCTCAGCTCAGTTGCTTAATTATTGTTGTTGCAGTTGCTTAGTTCGGTGTGAAATGAGATATCGGAATTAGCTTTCTCTTTAAATACGCCTTGCATTCCTTAGTAGTTTAACGTTTTTAGTAGCTTGAAGTAAAACTGCTTATTATATTGAGTGATTTTGTGAACACTTGTAGGAATATCTTTGAGGAAAATTCCAGCATTCTGTTATATTTCTCTTGATAACAATAAATTATATTGAATTTTATCGGACTTCTGCATTCAATCTATTACGAACCTGTAAGCACGCAACAGTACATTATAGAAGCAATTAAACAAATAACAATTCAGAAAAAACGGGAACTTAAATTCAGCGTACGAAACTTCTGAGTTAAGAATAATTGTAATTGATAAACCCGAGAAAATTTCTTTCCAAATAATACAGCTAGTTTTATTATTTGCTCTTTATAGTTTTAATGCTTTAAATTTCTTGTAATTTTATTTATTTTATCTTTTCTTTATAACTGCCCTATACTCATTTACCAATTTTCCTTGATTAGATACTTCACATTTCTCATCCTTTATGGGTTTCTACTTTTGTAATTATATTTTAATAAATTTTTTTGCAGATCTACTTTGGGACTTGGCTAAGTAATTCATTTTAATGTGTAAAATGGAATCTGAGTTTAAATAATGAAATTGTAGGAATTAAAACAGTAGAGAAACACGCGAAGTGAATCATAAAATTAGTAACACAACAACGTTCAATATGACGTAGATTTATGTCAAGCTCTTAATCGATTTCGAGGAAAACCAGTCGCAGGTCACTCTTCCTCAGGAACACAGAAATCTGCGTACCACGATTACCAGTGCATAAGTAATAAATGACAGAAGATGATTTGTTTTCGTGTGCACTGCACCAATGCTATTTCTCTACGACATTTTTCGCATAAGTAAGTTTCGTTTAAACTAATTTCGCTTAAGAGCAACGTAATTGTAAATAAAATTTTTTTTATCTGATACTCATTTAATTTGTCAAGGAAACGAAAAGCTCGATATTTTAGTCTTTGTGAGTGAAATATTTTTATGTCAAAACATCCGTGGAAAACTCTTGAAAAAAGTTCAAAACTAAACAACGTACCTTCATTAAATTCATAGTAGTATTTATCAGAATACACACACTTACTACAGTATTTTCGATAGTCTTAAAAGAACTAGTAGATTGCCTGTTCAGGTATTTGCCGTAGATCAAACAACGTGCCATTTTTAGTTTGAATTGTCCAAAAGGATCGACTTCGTAGAACTGTCTTGATGAGAAAGAATAATGGTATGAGAGGATGAGAAGTCGGACGAATAAAGCAATTGTGGCTTTAGAAAATTCCGTCTGTAATCAAAGAAGCCTATTCTTCTTTACGCAAACACCCGTTACTCTAAATGCAACGTTCACAAAATCCATGATTCAAATTCCTCTGACAGACAATGCAGTATATATACGGCCTAGAATATTTCGAATATTTTATGTGAGTCTTTAAGAAAGTCCAAAAACTTAAAACTATATATTAAACGTAGATAAATCCAGGTGTAAAATACCAGAGGCATTTTGACATTAACATAAAAAGACTACCTCATTCTCACGACAGTTTTGGAAAAATCTGCCTTTCCTAAATTGAACCCCGAGTCGTATGTAGGGTTGATTTTTCTGAAAGCAATCCGTATACTATTCGCGAAAATCATAAATCAAGAAAAATATCATTTTATAACTTATTTCTTAAGCTTCAAGTTTGTACCATGCCTCTATTAAGAATGAGCTAAATGCAACACTTATTGAAAGATGCAATTACTTCCCCTTTTCAGATATTTACTGGCACGTATTTGAAAAGTTCTGAAATTATGAACGTTACAGTAATTCTGGATACAGATATCTATGATAAGAATACCACGTTGAGTCGCGCCGTTCAATTTGGATTTTACCAGAAATGGGGGAACAGGGTGATCAGTTCGATTTCAAGTGCAGATAGGCGTGAAAATGCAATGCACAGTGTTAATAAAAATTATCTGTCTGAAAGTTTCCTTAAGAGTTTGGTGGAGAGTGATAAAAACTTATAGACTGGTGTTTAAAATCTACGACAATGAAAGTCTCAACCTCTAACCATTTTTCCCCTAGGCATCAAGTTTTCCTTAGCCCGGATATCGTGTTTCCAGTAACGCAACAACAAAGATTTAATCTACAACGTTTGCAAATATATAGCTATCAAAAGCATTAAATATATTATATATGTATGCATGTTTACGATACGTAATCCTTCAACTATATGTGTAAAATTAAATTACTTTTACATTTTTGAAACACGGAAATAAGAACATGATAATAACAAACATTCTAAGAAAATTCATGAGCATAACTTACGGAAAATTCTTTACAACTCAAAGTTAAGGAAGTTAAGCCTTTTGTTTTATGGCACTTTATACACAAGGGTTACCTTTTAAGATCTTGTTTAGTTGGTTAACAAACATTGCTACCGCACTTACTTGAAAATCTGTGTAGCTACTTATCGCTAAGATTAGAAGATCAATACAACAGACGAAGGGTGTAGAAAACCTTTTAATAAACTCAGTTATTTACAGACTGCAAAGTCACGTGCTTAAAATTTCACCATCCACATGTGGTGAAGAAGTTAAAGATAATGGTAACAGACTAAATTTAATAGTTAGACTAGTTGTTCAAGATTATACAAATTAATTTAATCTAGCAAGTTGATTCACCGGTAGGCCACACCGGCGTGATAATAACTGCGACGGTACGAATGCGAGGACGAGATTCAAAATTCAAAGCAGCTAGTAGAAATAACAAGGTGTGCGCTCAATAGGGAAAACACGCTTTGACTAATATTTTTGCTACTTTAGTTTAAATACACTCTTGTTCACCTTAACTCATTTACATTTCGGTGAGGAACTACATTTGAAACAAGAAGTGATTTAAAGGCTACAAATTAAAATAGTTATTAACAACGATAAAATAAACCCTAATTTCCTCTGATCTTTTAAACAAAATGGTCAGAAAAACAATGGCCATTCCGGTTTAGTTTAACTATAATGCCCCGATGTGCATTTCTTAGTTTTGAAGCAGAACCGCTTTTTTTTTAACAACTTGATTTATTTATTGTTTTCATGTTTAAATCGAAGCAATCGAAGGCACTGCATACTATATTTAAGATATGCATACTAGTTAGAGATTCAAATATTTCTGTGTCGTTTCCATAAATCAATATATATTGCTTTTGATACTAGTAAATAAGCTGAACTCGGTCACGTAAAATCAATGTAAGAAAGGCTTAAGCGAATAGTTGTACGTAATCAGGTTCCCTTAAAACAGGATGGCTTCTCAACCTAGATAACTAATTAGTTCCCAAGGGAATAATTATTGCACATTGTTGAGCAATGTCACATTCATAGTTAAAGCAAATTTCAAATTTTGAAAGAAGCACATTTTTAAGCTTATCAACACATTCGATCTAATTTTTTTTGCAATTGCTAGAGGCTGTTTTAATTATGTCAAAAGAAACTAATGAATATTTCATAAATTGATGCTAAGGATAGCGGAGTGTTTATATTTTAAAATGCTGTCACATCTTGGAGGATATCTTTATTAACATATATAATAAAGCCAAGAGCTGTATCCATATATACCATATGTTACAAATAAAGTAAAATTTAGCCAAGCTAATTTCTAAAAAGTACAAAAGTGTGTGTTAGACAGAAACTATTTTTGCAATCTCCGTTTTTTCCATGATATATATGTTTCATTGTCGAAGTATAATTATATACGTGTATCAATTTCCTTTTGAGTCATGGTTTATAATACAGTGTTTTTCTGTTCATATAGTTCATTTTAAATGCTACTCAAAGCGTCTGCGGTAGAAATATTTGCATTTTAGTGGTGCTGGTTAAACTTACTAACATTATTCTTACGAGTGGTATGTAAAATTCTCGGATACGTTTATGGTTTACTGCATCTTACTCATTCTAAAATTAATTTAATGTGCTCTTGTTTAAGAAAATTCTGTAAAGTATCTCGTAAAGTCTAACTTTATTTACATTCCTTGAATTCGCATTCTACTTTCGTTTATATAAATTTAATAAACAAATTTCTGTAATAAATTAAGAACTCAGAATACTAAACATTTTAAGTCATGAAATGTTTCAGACGTTTAAGGAGTTTGTAATCATAAAAGGTTTTTTCAAAGCATATTTAATTGCTTTATATGCATTACTAAACAAATTGAAATTTTGTTTGAGCATACATAATTAGAAACGTTTTACTTGCTCTGAGAGGTGATTTCAAAGCAATGACGTGATATGGATTTTGATAGAAATGAATGTGCAATTTATATCAAAGGCACATTTTTTTGACCATGCAAGCTGTTTCAGATGTCTTAGAAACGTTTAAACGTAGTGCCTTTTAAAGAATAATATTTAATGTTTTCCCTTCATGTCAAGTGTATTTTTCAGCACGTATGACTCTTTCTAACTTGCTTATTTCCCCCTACTTCACCACAGTTTTGCTTAATCTCTAGGTTAATCAGCGCTGAAAGATACGTAAGCTTCTCAGAAGCTCTTTGCGTCCATACTAGACTGACAAACGAGTTATCTGTATAATCTGAAGCAAATGACAAGGTCTTACGAAGGTTAAAATAACCTTCTGATTATTGCTTGAAATTTAATAGAAGGCACTACTTGTGATGCAGAATGAAATTCCGCGGATTGAATGTATTTGAAACCAAATAAAGTCTAACTCAAATTTAGGTAACATAGTTGGAGACTATACACAAAATTGTATATTTAAGCTGGCTGAAGTAATTAAAGAGGCGCTTTTAATCTGGGCTAACAAAATGACTAAAGCCGGAAAAAACTTCAACAAGGATGTAAGTAAACATTCAGACCCATGGCTTAAATACTCTACGACTAAAATTTGAATTCTGGTGAGGACTACTGAAAGAAAAAGCATGATAAAACTTCAAATCATAACAACTCATTAGAGTAGCTCCAAATGCGGTGCTTCATTTACTATTTCCTTTAACTGTACCTTGAGAACACGTTATTTCAGCAGTCTTATTCGTGTATGCAGAGAAGTTCAGAAAGGTTGTGTTTGTTGTAAGGTAGATTTTATATGGCAATTTCTAAACGCTTTAAGTTCCTTTACATGCATTCTATTTTACAGATAATTTTCTGCAATTACACTCCAGCATTTGTTCGAAAGCTAGCTTGCTTATCTCTTTACCATTCTGACAGGCACTTCTGTTAAATTATATTTTGTTCAGCGACTCAATTTATAAAGCTGTACATTTTCTGTTAAATCATCTTTCATCTTCAGAAGTTTTTCAAATTCTTTTTATATATATATATATTTAAAAAGTTCTTCGGTTTCAAAACTTTCAAAATTGGATTACTAATTCGCAAGTATAATTGATGTTCTGTATTTCCTTTTAACATTTTATATGATTAAGTTAGTTATTCTACTTATTAAAAATAATTAATTTCCATTCAAGATTAATTTAACTTTTAATAATTAACCTTTGTAATGTTCAAGGCGTATAAATTAAGAATTTCAGACACTTGAGATGAAGATGTTTATAGCAAGGATTCTCTATATTTATTAGTTGAACTATATGTCTATTATAGACTAAATAAACAATCGAAATCCTGGCTTCCTTGCCTTGTCCTTTTCCCGTCGTGGTAAGCCTCTGTCGTTGGTTGCGCTTTTCACTCATTGACTTCTCAACAGTCGTTGCTGTTTACTCGGTCGATTCTGTCTTCTTGGAACTCCATTCTCCGTAGCTTTGCTTTAAGCAGCCTCGTCGAACGCAGGTTTTTTTTTTTTTTTCCTTTTTTACCATTTCTGGTGTCCTTTGTTTTTCTTTGCGAAATTTGTATTTCGAATGCTGACATTGTATCTACCGCATATCTAGATGGCCTTTCATTGATCATACTTGGTGATTCCTCCAAAATATCTCGTAGCCCGTGGTTGAATCGGGAAATCGTCAAATGTCACTAAGCTCACGTGCATACAAAGAAGACTTAGCCTTTGTTCTTATAGTTTAGACGCTGATTTAGCTTTATCAATTAAAATTTCATGCACAGAAGAGCCCGATTTAAGACTTCTACCTTCGCCTTGTTAATTTAAGTTGTTGTGTGAAAATTTGAGGATTATTCTGCCACAGAACTGATTTTAGTAAATTCTGTAATTTAGTGCCTTCCTTCCTAGTTTGTAAAGTCATAAATGATGAACTGCAAATTTTAAGGAAACAAGAAAAATAAAATATGTAACTAAATATTCTGCAACATTTCACAAGATAAATGCGTTTTTTTTTTTCAATTTTAATTGGATAACCGTTTTTCCCATTCCTTTTCGCTTAAAAGTATTTTTTGTCGTCTAATTAATCTTAAATTTTGTGAAATATGTAATCCAGCTAGAAAACTGAATAAAACTATTTGTCATTTCAACCTCAAAATGATATTGTCAAGAAAAGGACTAAGAATGTTTGAAATTAAAATATATCTTAACACTCGCACAAAAACATTTGTTTAATTCTTAAATCGAAAATGTCAGAAACAAAATTTTCCGATCTAATTCCCAGCATAAAGAAATGTAAGATGACAAAATTGCTACAGGAGGTAATCTACAAATAAAACTTGATTTAGTTTCCTTAAAACATATTTTGATGTGCTGTGATCAAAATTAAAAATCATAACAGCAGTAATATAATAATATTACATAAAAGAATTATTTTTTTTTGTTTCACTGAAGGCTGTCTTACATCACCCCTTCTCTTATAAAATTAGCGTATGCGAAATAGGTAAACAGGCATTATCGTGCACTCAATCAATTTTTCCAATCAAAATACTATTTTATTACAAAAGCACACTTAGAAATATTTACTGGTTCCGTTTCCATTAATTTAACTAAATTGTGCTATTAGAGGAGTTTTAAGAAAGCAACAACTGAAGTTGTAAGTGTATCATTCGCATATAATTTCAATATATTCTGTTTAGAATCCAAACAACAAGTATGCACCCTATTTTTAATTTTCTTGCTTTCTTTTCTTTTCTTTTTTTTTGTTAATAGCAGTTTCAGAATATACCACCTTACCACTCTTGCTCGATAAACAGTGTAGAAGATAACTGGAAAAGTTATCTAACTTCAGATAAATTAGATAAAAAGGGCAAATTAAAATGTCGTCCTGAAATCCAGTAACACACAATAATTACCATTTGGCATTCGAAAATAAAGCGATTGCAAAATTTAGTGCCTCGATGCAAATAAGTCTATGCACCAGGCCTACACAGCTCAGTTCTGTGGGAGAGACGAGCGCATAGGATTATTTTGCTCAAGTGTAAAAAACAAATCTCAAGCCTTGATGCATGAGGTTAAACTGTTTCAGCTATAATTGATGAAAATTGTAGTCAAAGAGTACATATTCATAATAGGTGAAAATAAAATTCGACTCGGAAAAAGTTGTAAGATTCTAGTTAAATTAAAGTTACTTTTGTTGGCTGGAACTTTACTTGAACTGTGAAGTAACTATTCGCTTAGTTCAACTATATCAGTAACAACATATGCAAAGGGTAAAAAGACCCTTCGTTTTCAATGTAAGGAAAATATTTACAGTCGGCACTCCTGGTGCTTACAAATCTACACCAATACTTTCGGCGGCAAATCAAAACCGAAAAGTAAAATTTAAACCTAAGTTTAATTAGCCGAAGCTGCATAGAGATATTTAACGCGCAGTAGGCTCTTGTCCCTATCGCTGACATACACTGACTGGCAATTAATGCGCAGGGCGGTAAAATAGCAAGCTTAAATAGCAGGGAAACAACATAGCCGAAAGGCAGAACATGCTCTATCTAAAGTAACTCAGACACTAGCTTAAATAGCATCTTTCTACCCTACTTTGCATAGCATGCGAAACTAAAATCTCATTCTGGCAAGAAAATTTGGTTGAAAACAAGAGCGTTAGGAAATCTTGCATAAAAAATACAGTTAACTGTTAAATAAATTAAAAAATCCCCACAAAAATAACATAAATTAGGTAGCGTAGTTAATAAATATTTAAATTTAAATTTTTGAAAAATTTAAAGAAACATTCTCATCAACTTTAAAACTTTAAAAGTAAAAACTGGTTGCAATTATTTTAAAAGCCATTAAATACTATATAGAGGTTGCTGATCAGAGAAATGCATTTTATTTTCGGCTATTCAACAAGCCATATTTCTTGCTTCCTACTATTTTGTCAAATTTGAATGTCGTACTTGAAGATGCAGTTATTGATTTTGTATTTGATTTTTTAGTATTTGATTTTGTAAACCAACAATCTTAGCTGCAAATTAATATTAACTTAAATTTACATCAACTGTAATCTATTAAACTGCATCTATTAAATTTTCGATTTCAACAATAAACGGTGTTTATGCAACTTTACGTGAACTTTGCCTACATACTTAATTGCATTCATTCCTAAGACTGTTCAGTTAACTGCAAGACGTTTTTCTTACATCTTTCTTTCATCATGAAATTACATTTATTGGAATATAATTTTCTTTCTTATTAGAATCATATGCTGCAAGTTTTCAAACACATTAATTTTATTTCAGGATTTTCATAAGACATACTTAAATGTAAACAAGCATACTTTTTATTTCATTTGAAAGTTAAAGACATTCAGATGACTTAAAATGCCACAATCCCTCTTACGATTAGTTTTATTTAAATAGCAAGGAACACAAATGTTATCACAAGCGTAGGTATGTTAAGCATCGTCTATAGACGAATTCCTACTATATTTATTTAAGGAAATTTAAAGGTACCTTTACATTTAATGAATATTATTCTTGCTGAAATTTCCCGTATACTTTGAAGCAATAATTCATGATATTCTCTCATCCTCACACTCAGGATTTTAATGGTTATGATGTGTTCGCAAACAAACTTCTAGAACACCGGAACATCTAAGCATGGAGAATGAGAGCATAGTTCTATACTGCATAGGTTCATAGGCTTAAGAACACAGTTTATAAATAGTTTTATCGGCTAAGTATGGACCAGAAATGAAGCGCTAGATAAATCGGTGTAACGAGAATCTTCGATATTACCGTTAAACTCGTAATAAACCATTGTCATTCCTTCAAACTAGTACAAATCTCTAGTACTATTCTCACCAGTATCTACGAGATGATTTTGCATTTTTCGTGTTGAAAATGCAGTTGATTATAGCGTAGACGGTAAAAAAAACTCTTATTTTAACAACTAGGCAATCGGTTATTTTAGAGACTGCCAAATTTTTGACTGGAGATATAGTTTTTCATTATAAGTATGCGCAAAAAAACGAAGTGCTGAGCAAACATATCAAAGAATATGTATATATCCTTTGCACGCCTCAGCGTGTATAATAAGTTTTGATCTATGTTATTCGACAGTGCCAGAAGGGAATACTTCATGTGACAGACATGTTATCAAACGTACAGAGCTTCGTCTGCATTTTATTCCAAAGCATTCGATGATCACAAGTAACCATTGACATTAGCTGCATTTTCGAATGCCAATTCTTGTAGTTAAATTATGTTGAACAAATTGGACCACCTCATTTTATACCTCTTTGCTGTAAATCTAGATTGAATATTTCCTCAAAATTTTCATAATCACTTAAACTTACTTTTACTTTCTTTTTACAAGACATAGACCTAACGTATACAGACCAAGATCATTCACTGCGAAATAAAAATATACTGATAGACTGCCATTTGACTCTGCATATAGTTAAAAATTTTGTAAACATTAATGTAAATTTTTTTTCTGTTTGCATAAACGTTTTATGTGTCTAATGGTTTACAGCTTTTCTATAGTTCTAGAAGAATGGAGATAGGAAAATGGAAACCACGAAGTTGGAGAAATGGATTTTGTAGTATTGGCGACTTTAGCCACTTTTCACAGAAGTTTGAACATTTGTCTCTTATTGATTAAATAACGTTATAGCAGGGCCGGACATCCGGACGGCTTTCTAAGACTACTCAGGTGTTGTCCGAAGAAATAACATTATAATACATTAGATACATTTACATACAGGCTATTAGTATGCGGGACACAGACACAAAAATTATGAAATTCTTTCTTTACTTCACAGGTAACGAAATGTGCGGCCACCCAAATACGGCAAAGTCATTTTTTCTTCAAAACTATATTTAATGCATGCATTTATGTCTGACATGAGAAATTTTCATTACACTGAGTAACCGATTTTTAAATTTAGAATATGTTACCCGTAACTATTAATACTGTTAGATTAATGCTTGTTTCTTTCAGAATAATCAGTAAGCAACTTTCATTTGTTAATTAAATATATTTTCTGTATTTACTGTATATAAAATTCATTGCTTTCTTGCTTAATTGCTTTTTGCTTAAAAGTATTGACGGAACACTGTAAACAAGACTTATTTTTAGCACATTTTTGCCGTTAACTATAACTTAAATTTCAAGCTTCTAACTGAAGATAAATCGTAAAACCTAAAATTCGCTATAGATTAATATTAAATTTTACATAAAGAAGAAAGCTGCAAAAAGAAAAAAAAGAACAGTTTGTAGGTGTAGATAATACAAGAGGATGAATGATTACATAGATGAATACAATTGAGTGATTATTTTCATATCCTAGCCTGTTTGTAAGATAAAAAACTTAAATTTAGGAACGTATATGCCTGTTTAAATAAAACCAGGTCCCGACATAAAAGGGGAAGGACTAAATAGCAGTTTCATGGCTTGCGGTAATAATAACTTTTATTGCAATAAAACTTTTGATCGGATTAGATAGTCGTAGGAAAGAATACATTTATTTCCTGACTCTCTATAAAGTAATGTAAAACAAAAAATCTTTTCAGAACGCACATCTAAAAAACTTTTCTGCTACCGAAATACTTTGGAAATTAGTAATCAGAAAGCTATTGATGAAGATGATTTACAAAGTTTGAAAATGAAACGTGTGTAATATGAAGATATTGAAATACTCCGCATGGTATACACAGAAATTCTAAAGGAAAGTCTAAAAGAAATTTTAAAGCTTATGTTATGTAGTGATTTTTGGTTAGTTTAGAATTATGGATTAATGTGTAGTTAATTGCAGTTATTTGTTAATTAATTATTGAGTGAGTAAATTATATATATTAATTTATGCTTATTCTAAATTTTTCTTCACGAATTGTATTGCTTATGTTATTGAATCAATTATTTTTATACGAGTTAAACAGAGTTCTCGTTCTTACGTTACGCGTTCGACAGTATTAGCCTTCGGGAGAAGGAGACAATGGGAAATCGGTTGTTTCTGCGTAATATTTTAAATTTAAAAATACTTCCTTTTTATTCACATGGATGAAATTTATACCTCTTAAAGGGAAAAAATTTACCCTTCTTATGAACCTACTTTCATGACTGTACGTCGCCCCGTTGGAGAATTATGCCCATTTAATTGCTAAAATTGTTGAATTTCGTGTCTAGAAATTTATTCTGCTATAAGCGCCGTTTTGAGCACTTTTCTCGTCAAGGTCATGTACTGCGTCCGGTTGCGTGGCAGGGGAGTGATAGGTTTGTCGCATTCTTTCCCTCACCCCTCCTTGTTGGCGAAGGGGGTGGCGAGGGTGGAACTTTTTTTGGTGTGAAGAAGGAAAAACTAAGTTTTCGCAGCACTGTTTTGTGTTTGGCGAGATTTGCATACTAATTCACCAAATTTGGTGATTTTCGAAAATTCTGGAGCCTGGACGATTGAAATCGTCATGCAAGGCCATGCTCAGCCCTTTTTGCCTTGGATTCGCAGCGTTAGAAGCACGTTATTTTTTTCTTCCTCTGGAAGAGCCGGAGACGGAAAAGGGAGGAACCCTTAGGAAGATAAAGATGAACATCTAAAAAGAAAAAAAAATCACTTGAAGTTTACTCCTCCGCACTTTACCATCCCCGTGTTGGAGCCGAAAATGTTGTTTTTTCCTCATCGAATTACTACCATCAACTCGAGTACTACCATCAACTCCGGAAAAGGGAGGAACCCTTAGGAGCTCTTGTTTTGCTGCACGAATGCACTTTACCATCTTCATAGTGTCTGATCCAGGTGTCCAGATTTCTTGCCGGACTCCCTCGTTCAACATCTGCGAAGAGCTGGTTCGGCAGAGCCTTGTTCAACACCTGTTATGAATGGGACATCCGGAAAAAAAAATCTATAAGTTGAGTTAATGCTTAATTAAATTTTCAACGCTTCAAGTGAGTTCAACCTTTTGATTGTTAATTTCACCTGAAATTTAGTACAGCTTGCTACCTAAATTCCGTGAACATGTTTCCTAAGTAATATGGTAATTTAAAATTTTTTTAAGAGATTTGATTATTTGAAGTAAATTTTCCAGTGATGAATTATTAATGTAAGGAGTAATTATATGTGTGTTTAATTTCCAATTAAATTCTATTTAACTTTTAGTCAAGGTTTTTCTGCTGGATCTTAAATCCAGGCTGTGTATTTAAGCAACTGCTGCACTATTAATCTATTTAGGACTTTTAACCTTAACTTGGAATGTAATTAAAATTTATATATAATGAATTAAGACAGGATAGTAAATTTGTTAACTTATCTAAATTTTACCTTTTTACTTTAAGTTGTTACTATTTTTGGTTGAGAATTAACTTTAACTTTTGCTAATTAAGGAACGATTTAAAATTTAAATTCTACTTTACCTTTAATTGTGTAATTGAATGTAGGAATAAATGTAATCATTTTTCTCCAACGGGTCTACTTGAATATGTAATATTTTCTAACTGCCTAAGGGATTTGCTAAATTTATGTATGTAATTTTTACCTGAGTAAATTAAGAAATTTCTTGAACTAAGTAATCTCTATCAATATTGGTAAAGACACCATGCTCGGTGATTCATTAAATTCCTGTGTATTTTTATGCTGGCCAGCAGAGTTTGATAACTGCATATGAAAATTTAATATTAATTTTTACGGTGTAAATTTTTGATTAATTCATCTCGGTGCATATTTGAAATTAGCAATATATATATTATAATTCTAAATGCATTATTTTAAATAGTTGTCACCTGAACACACCATAGATCTAGAAATTTAAGTTGAAAGATTGAGTGTCTTCCTTTAATGCTGCAATAAATATCCTTGGTTATATATATATATTTGATTCAGAGTTTTTCTTATGATGACTTGTGTGAATGTTTTTAACACCAGTACTCCTGCTTGGTCTTAGGGGTTGTTCGGGTTAGTAATACACAACGCAATGAATTATGGTTTTGATATTATTGTAGGCAAATTATTGTAGCAGTTAGTATTTAACATTTGGTACCACAACATTATGGTGCCGCGACTTTAGCACGTAACATGTGGTGCCGTGAAATTTCGAGCTCAGGCCTGGTCGGAGTACTTGTGTTTAATGATATTTCCTTT
>KK120126.1:10512-31425 GCA_000611955.2 Stegodyphus mimosarum
CTGTGTCTGATTTCCCTTCCTCTTGGCTATAGCTCGAATCTTCAATGAAAGTAAACGTTTTATTAGTATTGTCATGTCAGTTTTATCCCATTTCTCTTGGGTCGTTTTCCAAAGTTCGTTCAGTGTTCTTGGATGCAGTTTTCCTAAAGCTGGTTTCAACAAACCGAAAATGAAAATATCTACAGGAGAAACGTCTGATAATTTTATAGATATTTCATTAAATGGGATATATTTTATTCCTACTTCTGATTCTTTCTTTGCTAAAGGGACGGTTGACATAGGCATGAAACTAGAAGCTTTGTTCGTATGAAACTCAACTTTATTGATGTCTTTTCCATATCAAGTTGAAATTTCTTCTTTAAAAAGTGGTTCTAAAATATTCTACTGATAATAAAGCACAATGTAGCTTGACACTTGTCTGAGTTTTAATTTACCATTGCAACACAACCCTGCGAATACGACGAATCCCATTGGCAGCTTTTCTGTATAATGAAGGTCATTTTCGTCAGTTGAGAAATAGAAAATTGATCTTTTTTCATTGCAGTCATTTAAATATCCATACTGACATTTTTTTTTATATTTCAGTCATTTACATATTCCCATATTGATGTTTCTTTTTATTACAATCATTTAAATATTCCCATGTCTTATCGAGTGTTACCACAAATTTCCATTTATCAGCAACTAGATGTTCTTCATATAATTTTCGGCAATTTATTTTTCAGAAATAAATCAAAAGTGTTATCCTTCAACAATAAAGGAAATGAAATGTTAAAAACATACAATTCATGATCTTTATCAATGGGCTAGTAACTTTAAACATTTTAATAGAACTTAAATGCAAATAAGTTAAAATTTTCTGTAATTTAAAATGCTTTAACGTTTGAAATTAAAAGTTTTATCAAACTGTATCTTTCAATGTCATATATGTTTCTAGACACTCATCCGCATATTTCCAATTAGCGAATATTTAATTTGATCTACAAATTAGTCAATCAAATATAAGAATATGGTACCTAATGTACGCAAAGTACCTAGAGTTTATATTTATGCTCTTAGAATAAATGCAATTCATAAGAATACAAATAACAGCTGAATTTAGTAATCCTGAACGTATAAAATCAGTATTAAAATAGTTTTATTATGTTTTGTTTTACAGTTATTTATTATCTATAAACAGTATTCTAATAGTTTTATTTGAAAATATATAAAATTTACAAATTTAATAAAAATTAAGATCTTTAGTGCTCGAATTGAAACTTTACTTTTATGCTTTTTAAGAGAAGAATAGTTTAAGCTTATAGTTATTTATTTGAAAAAATAAACCTGGAAGATTTTAAAGAAATATTTTTCTGCATTGTTATTGACGGCAGTTTTAAACTCCTTTGAGATCAAGAGAAATATTTTTATACCGAATGATACTCTATCTTTCTCTTGATCTGATCCTCTTCTAAAGATTTCTTATATCGGTTGCCATTATGTCGAAAGTGCAGTATTGTTTTCCAAAGTTCTCTAAAGACGTTTTTTCCTAAAGAACTTCTAAAGAATAAAGTTTCTTAAATGTTTTTAAACATTTCTTTTTTGACCGTAACTCAACAACGCGGAAAAACGGGAAATTTTTATAACTCTGAAATACCTATAAGAAGTTCCAAATTTATTTAGTTTCTTAGGTTCAGATAAAGTTTATCTAATTTCTTTTTCACTGAATGTACATTATTTATAACCCGTGTTTAGGTTTATCTTTATTTCTATAGCATGAACTGCACAACTGAGCAACCAGCCAACCAACTAGTGATTGAATCAATAAAATTAATTATCAGAATAACCAATTCTATATGAAAAACCGAAGCACTAGAATACCAAAGTACCACTAACTGTTCATTAGCAAACTAAATTTACTGATTCAACAAACTTGAGAAGTTCTTACACCTTATCCCAGTCACGTAACCAGGCATACAAGCATAGACACATATAAGCTCAGTCCACATCTCCATGTTTCTAAAACTATAGGTACTGTATTATTGTAATGTAATATAATATGTCATGTAGTATAATATAATGTAATTTAATGTGATATGCATGTATTTTAAAGCGGTGCAGTTATGAAGTTGAACTTCCCTGACTCTAGGGAAACAGACTCGGTGACCAATGACAGAACCTAGCGTTCACGTGATACACGATCATACATGTGATAGTGGCACACTCTACTTGGAGGTCACTGGTTTAGAGCAGTGGCTCCTAAACGTTTTAGGATGGAAACCCCAATTTAGGTGCTTAGGCCGTATTACGACTCCAAATTCTCAGGAATAAGTATTTTATTAATAGTTTTGTAATCCAATTTTGCAGCTTTTCATAACCTTCGGGACACCAAAAACGTTTTTCGAGATCCCTAGTTTGAAGACCACTGGTTTAGAGCATCAGGTTCTGGAGGAGGAAGTAGTAACAATAATAATTAAAAAAGGAAGTCTATAATTTGGAATAGCATTTAAGATCCGTAATGGATTTTACGTTTAGCACAAAAAGTACGGAATACTGGTTAAAAGTCATATTATAATTCATAGTTAATATTTGAATGCATTTCAAGCTTCCAAGTTTAGACATTTATATAAATAAAAATAAAAAGCAGAATTCACTTGCGCAATATTACTGGCATATAAATATGTATTTTGAAATAGGTAAAACACAAAAACTTAAAGATTTGGATAACTTTCTGAAATAAAATTCAAAAACTAAATTCTTGGTAAATTTCCTATTTCATTTTTACGCATAACCTATTAAATATTAATAACATAATTGTGTTCAAAAGCTTATATGAGTTTATTCCGTTGAACGCCATCCAACACTATATGAGCTTAAAGTCAATAAGGTTTTACAAAACTATTGGATAGCTATGGCACGGTCCAGCCTCCTGGCAAGCCGAAGCTCGCCTTGTAGAGACATTAGGTATTTTTTGAAAGCAGGAGTCATGAAAATTGAGCAACGCTCTCGCTGGGACTCGAACCACGGTCCTCTGGAATACGCGCCCAGCGTGGTGACCAATAACCACGAAGTCATGCGAAGACGACAGGAGAAATACCTTATAGCCTTTTGGCTTTTTTAGACCGCCCACGAAGGAAAAACGTATAGGACAACACGACATGAATAAAAGAAGTCTCCAGCAGCAGCCGTATAGGGTGTTCCTTGTTAATAGTCTATTCCAATTACAACCAGGAGTTTATTAATTCTTTCCATGATCTCTTTTGCTATGTTTTTTGCTTCATTTCCTATATAAACCAGGTCTTTAAAGTCCATCTTGCTATTCCTAAGGTCTTCTGTTAATTTACATTTTTCAACATAGTGCCTGCTGTTTTCCATCTTTCCGCATAGTAAACAGTTTGCGTTTTCTTGAATTCTAAATCTGTTTAGGCAAGCCGGGAATCTACCGTGTCCTGAAAGGTCTTTATTGGTTATGGTTTTCATTTTTTTTAGACTTCAATGTTTTCTAAGTAGTCCTTTCTAAGGTCTGAATCTCTTCATTTTTTATTCCATTCTTTATATATATTTAGATCCCTTTTCCTTATTACTTCCTGTTTAGATGCCCGGTAATCTATTCTTTCTATATTTACTTCAATAGCAGCCTCTTTTGCAAGGGCGTCCACCCGCTCATTTCCCTCATATCAAAACTATTTGGTTTAATTTATGGCACTTTTCTAAATTTTTGGTTTAATAAGTTTTTATTGTTTTACAATTTTGTTTTATGTCATTAGAAAATTTGTTCCGACATATTATGCTTAGAAGAAGATCTGAGTTATGTTACGGTTGTATCATCACACGAAAACTATTAGCTTGAAACTGCATTTTGAACAGGAAATGCAAAATATATAGAGGCATTTTTAAGTTAAAACGTCGGGATTTTTTCTCATATTCTGGGTCTTTTCTTTGAGAAAACCTCTCAGAAGAATTTGCAATTCAATGCAAATATGTCCCAATAATATATATATATATATATAATATTCAAATAAAAAAATATGCTAATATTTTCTTTAAGCCGCGCAGCAACGACAAGAACCAGGTTCATTTAGGATAGACATTTTACTGTCATTAATGGCCACTTCTGTCCATTAGTGTATTTGAATTCATATCATTAGTGCTAATAGTTCTGGTTTCCTATGCAAGATCTCATAATAATAGGTTTTGAGAAGGGCTATCAAATTCCACTTAAACTCTGAAACAACAGCACATTTTAAATTGCTTTCTCGAATGATAAATTGTTAATCTCGAAAATAAAAAAATTTCTTTAATTCTGGTTTAAAGCACTGCCATTGTTATTTTCTAAAACTGCAAACTGTAGATTCTTAGCTAGCCTATGAGCTATCTAAAAAATTTGCCTATCAGGTGTTTTCAGCTCTCAATTTTTCAGTGCAACAATATACGACATTTTCTGACCGGCTTATATGATTAATGAATATAACTGAATCGAAAACACTTCAAAAAAGTCCAGAGAATCCATTTTTTAAAAATCCAGTAATCTATGGGCCATATTACATACAGCTTACCATGCCTTTTCAAATGAATACAATATTCAGTTATTTCGACGGAATCAGAATACTCTCAGTGAAACTGTAATAGTAATCACAGATTATTATCGGTGTATTACAAACAATCCCTGTACCTAAAGCATAGCAACGCAGTTCAGAGATTTTCAGTGACAAGATACTTTATTAAATAGACTGATTTCAATCTCTTGAAGAAATATTACTTTAAAAATTGTTTGACAAATAATACTAAAACAGACATAACAGAGCTCATACGATGTGAAATATTGCGAATCATATGAATGAAGAGCTAGCCAGTCTTAAATTAATTAATTATCTTAATTACAGAGCTATCCATTCTGCAAGTGTTAGGTAATATTACACTTACAAACGGAAAAGCAATCCACCATTAATAAATACGATGCATACATTCTACAGAGCATAAATGTTTGTGTAAAAAAGAATATTCAATTTATTGTCGAGTCCAATATATATAAATGTTCGTATTTTATAAGGTCAAAGATTATGCCACAAATACGTTTATTTTTATTTTGCATTTTGTAAAAAGATTGGATGATATGAATTTAGGCAATGCATATGAGGACTGTATGTTCGAGCTCTATTTCTTTCGAAAAAGAGTCTCTCTCGAGTTTAAATCGGAGGCTTTCTTAAACTTTCTCTTCTGCTTTCACCTATTTCTCAAAACTAGGATTCTAGCGAGATAGATTTTAAGCACTCTGAGTACTCAAAATCAGTCTCATGCCGTAACGACACTCAGTTGAAGGTGTTCCGAGAGTCGCTATAGAGTCCGACAGTCCGACTCCGAGAGTCCAACACAATAGCATGAGACTACGTCAACCTGCATTATTGTAACATTACGAAAAATTTACTGATTTTAAATCGGTTTACTATTTTAAATATATAAATAAATTCTAGGCTGGAAGCTAGAAGAGATCCAATAAAAATTTCGTGTTATATACGTAGATTGTCATCTATTGTATTATTTTTTACTATTCAAAAGTTCTGTATAAAGTACTGATTTCTTTAGAGTACCGATACTTTTTCTTTTCAATTTTGCTCTTTCTCTGTTAAATATAAAACTCCAAGTGGATTATCAAATATTAGATTAGAAAAATGTGTATTAGATTTTTCTCTCGTCTCTTTGTAAATATTATAATCTAGCATTTCAGTTTGAAGTGCACTTATTTTCTAAAGCTTTTCTTAACAGCAGTTCTTTTTTTACTTCTGAGGAATGATGGCCTTATTTTAATCATTGTTATCAAGTTGATTACGGCCGTTATGAGATTAAATTTGTCTTTACACTTGTAATTTGAATCCGAACTTTGGACAAGTATTACTTTAAATTATAAAATACCGAGTATTTTAAGTAACGCATTGAGTTCTGCTTTTATTTCTAATTTAAGTTTCCTGTTAAGTAAAATTACATTTAAAAGAACTGTGTTTTGGTTAACAAAATACTTTTCGACGAAACAAAGTTTCCTTAAACTCGTATTGCTGTGAGACAGTTTCAAATTTGAGAAACTTTTGACGTGTTTTATAATTACTTGATACTCTTTTTTAACGCTAAAAGCATTACTACCGTTATTTAGTTGCGTAATTGAATTAGAAGTATTCTTTCTGTAAGATAAGGTGCAATCTATATGATTAATCTGTTAACGATATCTTTTTTTTTTATAATCATGTAATTATTGCGAAAAGAGCTAAATCAGTAATGAAAAATAAGATGCAATGATATGCAGAATTAAGTATTTTCCATTTTTTATATCTCAAGCTACTAGTAAGTTTATTTTCTTTTTCATTTTGTTTCTTTATATTGTGACTGAAATCTAAAAAATAACTAAACAGAATATGAACTCTCTAATTCTTCTAAATAGAATAATCTGTTTAGCGGACTTTTAGAACACTTTTTTGGATATTAGAACATAATTTAAAATTAATTGTAAAGCAACTTAAGAATCCTGAATACAATACATTCGTACAATACAATAACAACAAATTCATATATACGCTCCTGCTACTGAAAGCAACTGCGGCGTTTTACTGATAATGGCTGCCAGTAAGTGGGTTTGAATCTACTCTTCTAGACACTCCGCATTAAGACCCTTGTGTGGACTTCTTATTCACTTCCCTTATCACTTGACCCTTAACGGTTACTTTCATTTTCTTTAGCAAGTGCTCTTTCTTAATTCAGTTTTCTTAACGAAGTTGTGGAGGTAATTGCATTAATTTGCAAAGGTACTCCGGAAGCCAACGCCTTGGGCCGTATTAAGAAGGAGGAGACAGATGTGAACACCAAGTTGGGCAAAAGCCAATAGGCTAAAACGAGGCAGAGCACGTCAGCTGAGAAAGGGGCCTCAAAGAAAAGCCAAACGGCTAAAAGAAGAGGGGGGTGTCTTTCGGCTAAAAAAGGGAAGAAACATTTTTGCTTCTTCCCTTTTTTAGCCGAAACTGGTCTAAGAAGGGGAGAGCCTTCACGGCTAGAAAAGAGGAGGGAAAAAAAAACTGCGGAGGCAATAGGGAGAAGCAAACTGAATGAGCAGCTGAGAAAGGGGCCTCAAAGAAAAGCCAAACGGCTAAAAGAAGAGGGGGGTGTCTTTCGGCTAAAAAAGGGAAGAAACATTTTTGCTTCTTCCCTTTTTTAGCCGAAACTGGTCTAAGAAGGGGAGAGCCTTCACGGCTAGAAAAGAGGAGGGAAAAAAAAACTGCGGAGGCAATAGGGAGAAGCAAACTGAATGAGCAGAGAAAGGACTGCCAGTGAGGTTACAATGCTAGTAACTTAAAAAAAACTTGTTTCCCTTTTTTTTTACATAAATGAACAATTAATTAAAGCACAGTAAATTTCAAATAAACCTACAAACAGATATACAAACAAAATAATAAATAATAATAATAATTACAAAATAAAAAATATAATAATAACAAAATAATTAAAAAAATTTAAATAAATATACAAACAGATATACAATACTATTTAAATAAATATGCAAACAGATAATTTGTTACAGATGCAAGTAAATACTATAGTGACTAAATAATATACCGTTTCATTGACAAGAATGAAAGGAAAAATAACAATCAGAATGGCATAAACATTGTGGAATTAACGATAAACAATAAAGTCTGAATCATTTACATGTATAAGTTGCATAATTGACTTCATGGCATTAAGAAGAGAATTACATTTTGCTAATGTTCCCCGTGACGGAAATGGTGATGGAAGAAGAGATGTTCTTTCTTTTATTGTTATTGAACAAGACGTTGCAACGGAGAGCTCCTGCAAACTCACCACTTGCAGCCACATCTTGTCTTCTTTTTATGAAATATTTGAATAAAATACGAAAATTTACCATGATTTGTCAAGACTTGATTTAAAATGTGATCTGATTGTACACGAGAGAGAGAAATTTGTAGGAAAAAGGCGTAAGTGAAATGTCCTGTTATGTCCTCATCCCATCTTTGCTGCCATGTTTTAAGTGATTTTTTGCAGGACTTGATGTTTGGCCGAAATCTGTGAAAGTGGCACTTCAACATCTATCTGATCTTGATGTGTTGCTCTTTTTGCTTCGGAATCTGCTCTTCCTTTCCCTGCGATTTCAATGTGAGCTTTAATCCAGCTTTAATCACTTTAATCTGCTCTACAGAATGGGAATCTAAAAGTGCTTTTATGATTTCTTTTATTCTAACATTTAAGGATGTTTCAGCTAAGAATGCCTCTTTCCCTAACTTTATCACTATTTAAACTTTGAAGGGAACTACGGCTATTTGTAATAATACAAATAGGAATGCTGTCAGTTCTTGTGAAACCTATCCAGATGAGTGCTTTTTTAGAAAAACAAGAATCTCTGCTTGGAACACGGAAGTCGTATCATTTAATCTATAAATTTTTGAATGAAATTCGTGCCCATTATTCTACATAACGGAAGCCGCGCCTACGTTTTCACCAATCTTAGATCCATGTGTAAATGTTTCGATATTTTACTGGAGTATTTTTGTCGGGGAATTATGTCTTGATGAGCAGGGTGCGTGTGGAAGTGCGGCACGTTTTCTTCTAAGGTATTGTACAATGTAACAAGATTGCCTATTTCCAAGTTTTTCTTATAATGAGTTAGTCTAAAGAATTTTCTTTCCATCTCAGCCTTTATGTCTAAGGGCATAAGGCCAGAGAGAGCTTGCAGTCCTGATGTGGGAGATGTTGAATAACTCTTGGTAATACATAAAAGAACTGTCCTTTGTATTTGCGAACGTTTTTGCTTTTCCATTGTATATATTTCTTTTATAAGCCTCCGCTGTTTTAATGTAGATTTGATGTTTATCTATCTTCTCTTGATTTTTTGCATTTTGATAGTTTCTGTGCAATTTCTTTAGTTGTTTTCTTTCCTGGGTGAGAGCATTGCTCCACCAAGTTTTTGTAGTTTTGTGTGTTTCATTAGATGATAAATGTCTTAAATGTTGTTTAAAGGGCATCTTTGACTTTTCTGAAGTTTCTTTAATTTTAGAATTAATTTTTGCATCAGAATTCACGTTAAATTCTGAACAGGAAAGATCTATTATCTCCTGCCTTAATGTAATCCACAGACAGTTTTCAGTTCTCATCTTGAGTCTTTGAAAAGAAGGTCTCATATCCATATGAATTTCAAAATTAATTGCTTTATGGTAACTTAACGTGTCTCTCGGATCAACTTCCCAATTTTTTATTTTTAAGGTTTTGTATACCTTTATGGAGAGTTAAGTCAATCCATGAATTTCCCACAGGACCTACAAATGTCGGGGGGCTAATTTTGATCATTAATAACTGTGAGATTAGTTGTCGCTAGAAAGTCTCCCATTCTTGATCCACGAGGGTTTGTTGGCACTAGACCCCACATAATATATTTTGAATTAAAGTCGCCACAGATGACTATTCGAAGATCACCTGCATCATTTATTATTCCCTCTAATGTAATTAATAGCGGATCAGTTTCTGTACTTGAAGAACAATAGATCGAGATTAGTATAAAAGAAGGTGATCCTTCTACCTTGATTACTGTTATTAATCTGAATGATGTATAATACAATAAGTAAAACACGTTGAAGATAAAAGAATTATGCAATTGATATGATATAGGACTAATTTCGTATTATTGAAGAATCTCTGAACGTTTTTCATAGTTTAACTGAGACTCGAAAAGTATTTCCACATCAAATGATTCAAGGAAAATCTGAAAAGATTCAATTATAATGTCTCAAAAACTGTCTTGAAAAGGTAACATGTAGGTGATGAGACATGGATTTATTTCTGTAAATCTAAAGAAATTTTGGGTTTAAATGCTTCAAAACCAATCAAATGTTAAAAACGTAACTGGTCAGTTACGTTAAAGTGTTTGAGAGAAAATGATTGTTGTGCTGTTTGGTAAATCCGTTCTTATTTGAAAATATACTTTGAGAGATGTACAGCTGAAAATATTGATTATGATAAGACAATTTTTTTCTAGAGAATAATTGCCGAATACAGAAAAGGGGAAACATAATACCATTCTGCACCACGGCAACTTAAGCAGATCCTGCATTTCAATTTATCAGTTGTTTGTAGCATGAAAAAATTGATTGATTAATTATTATCTTTATTCTCTTGATTAATTGTTCAACGATAATTCATTCTAACAAAACTGCGTAGTCGTACATTTAATAGATTAGAAGAAGCAGTTGGAGCTTATAAATCGCATATTTATGATATGCATATCTTTGTATCAGAGATATGCATGTTTATAAAATTAATTTATTCAGATGAAAAATTATTTTAATGCTAAAATGAATATTTTAAAAAGCAATACAATAATTTAGCTCTTTACAAAAACTATTTTTTGAAACTGTAACTACACTATTATGTGGCTTTAGATTGCACAGATTCTTAATTACTGATTAATTTTATCAGCTTGTTATGTAATTATTAGTGTGTCTTCCTGCCAATCCCTATCACTGCAAAGTGAATTTTTGTTTACATTGAAAATACTGTTCATCAATTTCAGTACACTTATAGTTCAAGAAAATAGTTTTTGCTGTTGGAACATTTTATGTGCAAGAATCAAAATGCTTATTAGCTGTAGAGGTGCTGTTAATCTCGATCTTCTCCTTTGCATTGATTCACTTTTGCATCACGTCACTTTTGTATCAGAATCACTTTCCAAATTAAAGGCTATGGAAACTAAATGTTGACGCAACGTATTATTTTATAAGAAATGATATAGCGACTGTAAAAAAAGATGTATGGAAACACAAATAAAAGGATGCTGTCACCAAATGTAATAGCCATGTCTTATTTTTAAAGAAATAATATATGGAATATAAGAACAAAATGTAGAGCAAGAGATATTTCTTAATCGAGAAATCTGAAGATATGCTATTTTCGAATATCTTGTGATTTTGCTGTTGAAATTTACTTGGTGTAAGTGTAAAAAATTTTGTTTAATAAATGAAATTAAATAGAGAAAAATTTAATAATAAAAAGACCAAAAAACTTGTGCTAGTCTTCTTACTACTCAAACTGAACTTTGATATATTGAACTGAGAAAAACTAAAATGAAACATTAATGGCAATACATTTAATAATACATGTGGCATACGTGTGAAAAAAATCATATTTATAATATTGTTAAAAGTACAAAATAAGTTGTGTAGATCATCTTGTTAAAAAAACTGAAAATTAATATGATAATTTAAAAACGACTGATAAAATAGAAAAATTCATGATAGCACTTAACATTCTATAGGAAAGTCCAAAAATATGTATTCTGCTTTTAAAAATTCTGCGCTTAACTATCATGCGAGAAAAACGATGTTTAATCATAAAGTAAAAAAAAAACAAAAAAAGTAGTTCAACAGAAGTGAGTTTAAGAGAAAGTTGTTAAAATGCGATCTTAGTAAGAATGTAAAGAAAGTTAAGGAACTTCCTGGTACGACGTTAAAATTTGAATCCGTTTGGAAATTTTATGAATATTTCTGTTTTTATTTTCACATGTATGATACACTACTCATCTACGTTTCACTTCGGTGTGATCTAGCTTTCTAATTTAGTTAGGGTTTTATTATTGCATCTAATAGGTATAATAGATGCAGCTTAATGTGATCGCAGTTAATGTTACCATTCGGCTATTGTTACAGAATCCACGAAGTACCGTTCGATTGTATATGAAAACATGGAATATATTTCGCTTAGTGTGTTCAGCAATTCGGTTTATATTATGAAAATGTTATAGAATGAATTTTTGAAATCGAAGTAAATTCTCCAAATAAGACCAAAATAAATTTTAAAAATTGCCAAACGACTGGAAACTGTCACCGAATAAGAGATCAAGTTAACAAACTGCCTGGATTTTTACTTTTGTCAACTATTTAAAACTAGGCAAATTAGGCAAAAAAGCAACTTCCTGTTTAGTTTGAGGAGATTTTTAATAACTTCGTTGATTTCGAGAACGATCATACACAGGTCTTTCTTCTTCAGACAGAAGATGACAAAAAATACCTGCGAAAGGCTTTCTGAAATATATCCAAACACGTCATATAACAAACTTTCTGCAGGACGTAAAAATGAAATCGGTGAATTTCCTATAAGGCTGATTTAAGGGATGTTCTCAGAGTATTAAGATTACAGGTGCAATGTCGATCAAATGATATCCAGAAACATTTAGACATAGTTCATAAATGAATTATAAAGCTTGCAGACAGTCCACTAGTAAGGACGTTTTCCGTAACTAAAATACTGTAAAAATAAGTATTTATAAGTTTACATTTATATTGATATCAAATTAAATAAATTCTACTGCTGATTTGATGGATATATTTTCTAATCGTTTAATATTATCATTCGGGCCGTCATCAAAATAACCGTGGACAAACGTGACCTTCATTTAGGCTGCGCCTATTGTACACAACGTTTGGTATATTGAAATTTGATAAAACCTTTATTAATTAGTAAATAAATTGACAATTTAGCCTAAACAGAAAGATGACCGTCCCGTAAATAGTGATTGCATGTTTGGATTATGTAAAAGCACACGGAATCTCTCGTCTCAACAGGAGAGATGCGTTTCTTAAGGAAACTGGCTTATATTCGCCATCATATAATACTAGAAATAATCAGAGATAAAAATAACTGTCAGTGTACAAAGGCTAGAGACTATTTGCACCAAATCACATTAGAGTTTCTTGACGAAAGAACACTTTTTATAGATCCAATATAAGAAAAATGAAAAGGTCCTCATTAGCAGTAAAGATGCATGTTTTTAGGTTTATTTTTCTGAAAATGACATTTTAAAAGTTATGGAAAACATTAACTTGTAAAATGGATTCAAGGCAATGCAGCTTCAGAGTTATATTTGAAGAATTTCTTCCTCTGAACAGTTACCAAATATCTCCTTTTAATAAATAATTTATTTGTAATCTTTAGACCTTAATTCAGAAATACTTTTAAAAGAATAAATTTCTGGTACAATTTTTGCTGTAGTTAATTATTTCTTAGTGAATTTAACGGATTTATGGAGCTTTGAAAATCAAAACTAGGGAAATTGGATGCTGGAATCTTCTCTTGTTTTGATAAAAATAAAATGCAATTAGATTCTAAGAAGATCCTCAGTGATTATAATTTTCAAAATACATTGTTTACTTTAAACGTTTTATCATCTTTACTTTCTTCACATAAATTTATTTTCTTGCTTTGAAAAATGTAAAATTCCAGCAGTAATATTTCTTTTACACATCCGATGCAATAAAGCGTTGCTTATAAATAAAAGAAAACGTTTTCGCGTTTTCAAGAACATTTTCCAGAAGAGCTGAAGACAAAAATCCTACCGCTTTATTGATTTCTTTGTCCCAATCGCTTAAGTTGTCAACTTACATTGATGTTACGTAAGTTACCTCAAAAAAAGCTGACATCTTCTTCCCTTTTTCATTACTTTAAATCTCTCGAAGTATTTCGGTAGTGTCTAATGAAAACGAAAACAAACAAATGAATATTTTGAGTTAAAATATCTTTTAGTTTTTCATTCCATTAAAACTACGTGCAGTCAGAATCCTAAAATGCTTGCAGGCTTAAGTTTCAAACTGTATTTACGTTTTTCCTTAAATAAGACTGTAGAAAAGATTAGTATATCTTTAAGTTATCTTATTTTATTTCAGAATGTTACGACAGGCATAAAATTAAAAAATGTGTATTCAGTACGTAAATGTGTATTTATCTGAGACAGTTAACCTAATGACGTAGCCTCGAGGGGCAGAAACACTCTCTATCTTACAATTTGAAAATATCACGTTATATATTCTTGAACTAATTTATATTCTGGTAGGGAAGTGTTAGTAAATATCTAAAACACAAAATTACTAGTTATCTAAACTAATAGAAACCTTATATCTGTAACTTCTAACTAGGTCACTAGTCACTAATTATAGAGAGCAAAGTTCTGTAACGTACGTATTGTAGTAAAAGATATAAATTTTTACTAGATTTACCATACTCATATTAAAGCTCATAATTACTTTACAGTTAGTTTGGTTCGTTTACATTGACACCAAGTATAATATTTTTGACGTTTTACTGAATTATTTCACTATTTTATACGTTTTTCTAGAAATAATACATTGCAAGTTTACTTAAGCTATTTATCCTGTCTGTTAGAAGTACCAAATTTTACACTAAAACAACATTTCACAAATAATCATAGGGTAATTAACAGATATTTGCATAAAACAGACATTTGCTCCAAAACTTGTTTCCGCTGAAAGTGTATTTTTCCTGAAGCTTTGCAGTAAATATATAACTCTTTTAATTTTTTTATATTTGTGTGTTAAAATGCAAAGATTACACTTCGTTTAATGAAACAATAATTTAATGAACTCACTTGCATAAATTGTTCCGAGTTCGTTTTAAAAGTCTATGAATGGATAATAATCATCTCTTTACTGTTAGGTAAATTTGCATAATTTTTATAGTAAGAGTTTAAAAACCCTTTGTAATAGCTTCTGTTTAAAAATTATCATAATCTTCACTAATTTGGCAATCCTGATATATATATATATATGCCTTCACGTAAGCGATTTAGGTCAGCGAGTATATGGAGTTCATGTCACATTGAGACGAATCAGGCAAGTGCCAGTTTTAATAACACTGTTTGAAATAAGCCAGACATTGAATTTCATCCTGTTTCGCTAATTATGCTACACCTTTATACAAAGATTTTTATTTTACAAAGTTAATCTTTAATTTCTTTGTTCGTACCATCACCAAATAGCTAATTAACCTTAATACAAACAAAATTCACAAAATATTCCATTATTTGGAGAGTTCGTGATAATTCATCCTGTTTCGCTAATTATGCTACACCTTTATACAAAGATTTTTATTTTACAAAGTTAATCTTTAATTTCTTTGTTCGTACCATCACCAACTAGCTAATTAACCTTAATACAAACAAAATTCACAAAATATTCCATTATTTGGAGAGTTCGTGATACTCTACCTAATATCTAGTTAGGTTCACTCCATTGCTTATAATTCTGAAAACTAAATTGGCAGGTGATAAGTAAAGGAGCGCCAGGATACCTGCTGTCTAACATAAAAAACTAAACTGACAGTTAGCTAAAACTAAATTAAAACTAAATTTTAAATTAAATAAAAACTGAATTAACAGTTAATATGGGAATTGAATATAGGCTTTCTCAACTCTGAAACCAAATTAACAGTTAAAAACCCCTTAATCAATCACAAATTTGCTTAATTGCTAACTTACGTCTTTTTTTTCAGTATAATTCTCGATTGCACGAGAGCGGTCCTGCAAAAATTCTTAAAACGAATCTTTATGTTCGAATTATATATATAAATATTGGTTTAAGATGTGTTTTTTAACATGAACACGAGTGCTTTTCCCTTGAAAAATCCACTGCGAAAGCACCTTTTCCTTTAAACAGACGGCCCTGCAGGGTTTTACAAAACCTGGTAATCCAGTCAGATTAAGAAACCGTTTTTATAAATCTAAAGATAACTAAAAATACATGTCTAATTAACTTAATTCACTGAAGACTTTCAGACATATTTGGTTTTGAAGATATCTGTTCGCATACCGTTTTTAATCACGTGATAGCTTTCAAACATTTCCTTCCGCGTACCGTTAATTTCTTTTTTGCTAGAGCATATTTTTAATGCCTTTCTATAACATTTGCTGGAATTAGATACTAAAATCATAACAGAAAACAGCATGTGTAAAAGCAAAAGATTCTCTTTAGAATGACATAAAAACGCCTTTCATTAATATAAATAATGCTGCAGAAATTTAAAAGGAAATTGTGAGTTTATTATAAATTAAATATTTTTTAAATTACATCAATTAGGTATTTTATTAAGAAATGATTCTATGATAATATTCGTAACAAATAGCATTAGAAATACAAACGCCTTTCATTAATATAAATAATGCTGCAGAAATTTAAAAGGAAATTGTGAGTTTATTATAAATTAAATATTTTTTAAATTACATCAATTAGGTATTTTATTAAGAAATGATTCTATGATAATATTCGTAACAAATAGCATTAGAAATACATTTTATTAATTAATGTTATTTTGCAAATATTCCAGTTATTAAATACATACATTTTGAAATATATATATTTAAATAATGTCATTTAAATGCATTATTAAAAAGGAAATAAAGCTATGAATTAATAAAAAGTGCATTTATTGCTTTCAAATCTCCCTATTTATTAAATAGTTATAATTTGGAAGATAAATTAAAAATCTTATGTCACATCAAATGGCAATATTCTGAATCCTGCTTGGCAGTTAGTGTGGAAGATAAACAAAGATCGAATTTCTCTCGCAGTGGTATCACTTGAGAAGATGCATTGATGTTAAATGGCATGGTAACGTATCATACGCAATGTTATACCCAAACATGTTCAGAAAAAATTCGTTAAACAAGTTTCTAACATCAATATAACAAAGGTTAAAATTATCACAAAGCGAATGCGTTAATTTTAAACAGCTAGATATTTCAACACTATAATGATAATTTGAAAGACTGATTAGAGGTTTAAAGTCAAGACGAATGACTATTTGCAAACCAGTTTAGAAAATAAGTTTAAAATCTTATTTTAGTGAAATGACACAACTTTATAAGTGAAGTGTATAATAAATACATGTTGTTCCAATGCAATTTAACATAACGCCCCGAAACTTTTAAATGATAATGTTAAAAACCTTTCTAATTTCAAAATAATATGAAATTATAAACATGTAAAGGATACCATACATCATCAGCCAAGAAGACGTCTTAAAAATTAGAAGAGTATTAAAAATTACTAAAGTATTTGCAATAAGCTGAAATTAAAGTGAAAAATAGGATATAGTGTTCTTACATAATACAATAAAATATTCATTTCTAAATTAGTAAACATCATATTCCCATATGCAACAAAGCATTCTGAGCCTGAAATAGACATGAGCTCTTTTTCGGATATTGTTCAGAAATTTGAGTCAGTATGGTTTCAAGATCGATAACATTTACTTCCATTACACTCTTTAAAACAATTTTGCTAATTTGCTTGTTTGTATTTATTGTTTGTATATTTTATCAATTCATGGGAAAATTTCCATTTTTTTTCTATTATTTTTCTGTGTCATCTTAATTAGTAACACTGGTAAAACTTATCTATGAAAGTTTTGATAAAAAAGAATACAATCGAATAATCCTCGTTTCAGATAAAAATATTTATTCATTTTTCGGTTCCTGGGCTTCTCAAAGATTACATTAAAATGACTCATAATAATAAAATCTGCTCGCGTCTGTTTATTTGTGGCACTATCTTGTCCGGAACGGCGAGGAGTTGAGTTTTGAGAGAGATACCATACGATTCATAAAATTCGTGGGAAACCTTTTCGATCATTCTCATTTTCGTACGACTTTAAAGAGCCGAGATATTAATTAAAAACTCGAAAAATACTAATTTTCGCACTGTCTATCAACGAGAACTTTCTACATTTTCCCCTCCAAACATTTTAGGTTCTCAAGCTGTAATGACAAAATCACTGTTTTGCTGTTCAGGGCCTTATTCTAATCAAAGTTATTGAGATTTAATGTATAATATATGCATCAATTAAACTATTACGTGTCTTTTAAATAAAACCAGTATACACTCCAATTAGTGTCAAATCTATTAATATAAGGGCTCAATAAATTTCAAGACTTACTCCTTTGATGATTTTCTTGATGCTGGATCACATTCCGAATATCTGCTAGAAAAAAACTAATGTGTTCTTAAATAAATCATTCATATGTAGAAATAATCATCAGAAATGACTTAGCTTTTCTTAGTTTTACATTTTTAGTTTAAAAATGATAATCATTTAAGCAACAATATTCGATTAAAGCGGATTCAAAAACTGCCCCCAAAAACTGAGTTCAAGTTAAAGTTCTAAATAAAATTACCAGTTAAATACTAAATAAAAGTCTGGTTTCTCTCTGTTGCCAAAACGCTCGAATCAATAGCTGTTTTTTTCTTTCTTTTTCTTTTACCGGAGTAGTTGCTATGAAGGTAGTCTCAACAATTAGAAGAAAAAATACTTTTAACTATTACCGTTTCCAACAAAACTCTTTAAATGAGAAAGCATACTGGACGACGTGATAAATGTTAGGCATAACAGTTTCTATTATGATTTTAAAATTATTAAAAATACAAATGTTCATCAACTGCAGATTACAAATTCACGTAGAATGTTTATTAGCTTTAAAGCAT
Organism: Stegodyphus mimosarum; assembly: GCA_000611955.2. NCBI lineage: Eukaryota > Metazoa > Arthropoda > Arachnida > Araneae > Eresidae > Stegodyphus > Stegodyphus mimosarum. The sequence goes on from KK120126.1 coordinate 28,806, forward strand.
CAGCCGTTTAATCTTTTTATAATCCAGAATATAGCCTAAGGCGCATCACGAGAAACAGTGCAGAATATACTCTGACTCCTTGGACTAGATCATACGTTAAAATATACCTCTTGGCAGTCTCTCTAAAAAAATAGCAAGAAAAATGGAATTTTTGTGACCAGGGCAGACGCACCTTTTATTATCTACTAATACCAAAATCACAAAATTTCAAAATGCATGGTCAAGAAGACATAGTCTTTTCTCAACTTTTGCTATAAGCACGGATTTACCAATACTGCTTATTGTATCTGTGGAGACATTGGATTTCCAGACAATTTGGTAATGGAACGTTCCTTATGGAAACAATATCGTATTACATTTCCTGCAGCTAATGTCATTTCTTTTAAACGATTCCTTATTAAACAAAGATATCTTGCACCTAAAATTTGTTAAGTTACGAATCAACTTTCTACACTGGGAGAAATATTAAGATGCCCCTTAAAAATATGAATATAATAGTGGTATATTTACTTCGCTTTAAACTTCAATTATTTTATTTATAAGCTCATACATAGAAACTTTCTTTTATGAGCATAAGGTGTAAAAGTTCATTAAGTCGTTATAATATTTGTATGATCGATTTTATGAATGTTTGATTGAACTTTATTATTTCCATGAACTGTGGAATTATGTATTGTAATATGAAAATATAGTTAATTTGTTTATTCTTATTTAAAATAAAAAGTAAACTTAGTTAACGATGAAGGTGGGCAATATCTGTTAACCATTGGTAAAGATCAGATGTCCCCGTTCAACTGAACTGATGCATGAGCAAGAAAGTTTTACATAGGAAACAAATCTGATGTGTACACCACATGACTTCCTTGCACGAAATATTAAATTATACGCATTTTGCATTTCATTTAAACTTATTGGATTGAATTAAGTCTACTTCGTCGATAGAGCATGAACCACAATAGAATAAATTCACTCTTTAAAATTTCCTATACTTGTTTACACTAGCGACACACTGGCGCTAGGTTCACTTAACAGCGTTATATCTCATTCATTTTATAACTTAGAATGCACAAAAATTATGCATATCATTTGAAGAATAACCTAATCTTTGCCACATGTTCTGTTCAAATACTATAATAAACCTAAAGCGATGTGTGAAAAACATTAAGCAAAAAAAAAAGTTTTTTACAGACAATTCAGTATTTCTCATTCAATTAATTCAGTTCTCATTTTGCCAAGGCAAAAATACGTAAGAACTCAAATATCTATATTAAATTTACGAAGTAAATCTTAAACACTTATTTCCTCGAATAAATTCCATAAATAATTAAGCATTATTTAATTCGCAATAATAAAAGAAGGCGTTTTCTTTGTTGCTGCGAAGTTTAGTTTCTCTGGATTGACAACAAATCCACTATTCTGCTAAGTTTCAAATGTACACAAATATGGCTGCTGTATGGTAAAAAAATTAGGCTTAGCCGCACTTAAGCAAATTTTAAATTGTTGACAATTCTACAACTATGACACGTAGATTAATTAAAGGTATAAGAACCTTAACCGGAAGATAAGAACAATATACTTCAATCAGTTTTAAACCAAAAAATGCACAATTAACAAACATATAAGAATCCAGAAACTGAGCTCACTGAACCGAGTAACAGAGTATATACACTGCTGGCCACCGTAAATGCAACACCCTGAAGGAAGCATTCAAATAACATGAAATTTACAACATGCATTAGCGGAGGTGAGATATGCAAATAATTAAAATTTCAGCGCAGACGCACATCACGCGCGCCTGTGGCCGCACTTCAAATCGCTATGTAAGGCTTGAAGTTTTCGACGATTTCAAGTTCGGCAAGTGTGTTTTTCTTGTGGTTTTTTCAAAAAAAAAACGATCAATTATGCCTCGTAGTAAACAGCGATCATCGTTTGATCAAGTATCCGAGTTCGACAGAGGAAGGATAGTGGCCTGCCGAGAGTGTGGATTATCTTTCAGGGAAATCGGCAGTCGTGTTGCACGAAGCCAAACAACTGTAATGCGGATATGTGACCGTTGGATGCAGGAGGGTACGACGGACCGACGTGTTCGATCGCATCCACCTTAATGCACCACTTCATGGGATGACAGGAACATTGTGCGCATGGCAGTGACGGATCGCTCAGTCACATCACGAACCATAGCACAGCACCTTCAACCTATAACGCATCATCTAGTGTCTGCGCGTACCACTCGACGCCGTTTAGAGCAAACTGGTCTGTCCGCAAGACGTCCATTGCTTCGTCTATCCTTGACGCAGAACCACAGACGTCTCCGCCGCCAACGGTGCGATGAAAGAAGGATGAATGGCGGCAGAATGGAATGAAATTGTTTTTTACTGACGAGTCACGCTTCTGTCTGTAACACCACGATGGTCAGATTCGAGTCTGGAGACACCGTGGAGAGAGGATTCTGAACAGCTGTGTTATGCACCGCCACACTGGTCCTGCACCGGGTATTTCGGTATGGGGCAATATTGCATATCACTGTTGCACTCCTCTAATACGCATTGCAGGTACATTAAACAACCAGCGCTACATCTCCGAGGTGTTGGAGCCAGTCGTCCTTCCTTACCTTCAGGGC
>KK120127.1:12866-36060 GCA_000611955.2 Stegodyphus mimosarum
TTTTTTTTTTTTTTTTTTAGCTGTATGTAGTGTTTATGTTTTTCCTTATTTTACAATTTTTAATGAAGATATTTTGAGTTTTTATGTATTTTTGCCTTGCTGCGAAGTGAGAAGAGTTAATTGAATGAGAAATATAATGAAATTCAAGGAAATAAGTTTAAATGAAATGCAGCAAAAAATGTGTATAATTTAATAGGCCATACAAGGAAGTCATGTGATGTCCATGTCATCTTTTTATCTTCTTGCCATTAGGTAACTTATTTACCTGAGCTAGAAAATGTATAATGGCTGATTGATATAGTGTGATTTTGTCAAATAAATTGTAATTTCAGTTATTTAGAGCAAATGACTCATTTGTTTGTGAATTGTGTGACTCTGTTGATCTGCTTGTCAGCAAGATTTGCAATCTGATGGTGACTGGTATACCATTGCAGTGATTCCCAAAACATAATCTACTTAGCACTGTGTTGAATAATTGTATTTATAATGCTGCATCAGCAGGCTGCACATTACTAGCTTCATTTTTCTAATGTTTGCCTCTTTAGATGAAGAAATAACTGTTTTTGAAGTTATTCTCTTTTTGTGTCACAATTTTGTTAAAAGCAATCTGTAAATTCTCTGCTTGTTTTTCAATATTTTTTGCTAAAGAAACTTTTTAAATCACATTGCAGTTTAGCTCTCTTTTATGTTTTTCACTTGTAGATGTTAAGTTAGCTTTTAAAATTTTATTATATGAAATTAAATCATCCTGATCATGTGATTAATGAAGACTCATTTTTATTTTAGGTCTGTTAACTTTAGTACTTCTTTGTCCATACCTCCAACTACTTGATGTCAGTGGCTGTCAACATGTTACCAATGTTACAGTGACTGCTTGCCTTGACTCTGTTCAGGCTCGTTCTTCTGGGAAAAAGTTACTGCTAATTACTGGAGGTGAAGCTGATATGGTTTTTCATGTATAGCATCCATTTCTCAATGAAAGCTGCATATGAACTAAGCACTTATCTTATTTTGCATTTTAAAGTATTGTATATACCTCTTGTGTCTTGTTTTCATAGAGATTTCTAGATTTACATCATATTTTAGCTCATCTTTGTTTTAATCATGTGTCATTTATAATCAGCAGAATTGTGAAATATATGATTATTTATACAATTTTTGGATCATTTATAGAGCAAAATTAAAACTCGTTATGTGTAAAGGATTGCCAGAATAGAATAACAAAAACATTGAGGGGAATATTTTACTAATAATTACATTAAATAAAGCATAGTAGATACTCACATGACCAAGATAACTGAAATTGCATCGGTTATCTACGTAAAACCTTAAATATATTTTTTAAAATTTTTCTTCAGAAGTACACTGGTGAAATAAATTTAGAGAATTTGCATATTTTATCAAATTTCATGAAAAGGAGGAAAAAAGCACTGCTTCTAGATAAAAATGCAAGTCTTGTATGGCAAATGTGTAAGTGTACACGTTGTGTGTAGGCAGAGCCAGTAGAAAAACAGGCTTTATAAGCACGTGAAGGGTAAGACGAATTGCGTTCGCTAGCACACCTCAGCAAATTTCTTGGTGTTATCTTGCAGCAATCGGTTAAATTCACATCGGAACAGAAAAAAATGAGTAACCAATAACGTTTAGATGATGGAATGAGGTAGCGAATTGTGGGGAGGCTAGAGGCAGCCAATCGTAAGTCCAGATATGCAGAGAGTTTAATTTAATGCTCAATGTCATTTGTAACCTATGGAAACAGTTCCAGGATACTGGATCCATTGAGATAAAGCCTGGGCAAGGTCGTTCAAGAGCCACGATGACCAGAGAAGATTGCTATTTGTTCATTTTAGTGAGGCATAACAGAGGGCCTACAGCTTCTCAACTCTCTCAGGACCTGTATGCAGCCACAGGAACCCATGTAACAAGGGTGACTCTTTCTAAAAGACAATGAGAGAGGGCTATTTGCATCCTGCTCACGTCTGTGGACAGGAGAGTTCGATTAGCATGGTGCAGGCAGCATAGTGATTGGAGTACGGAGCAATGGGCTATTCACTGACGAGTCCCGTTTTAGCCTAAACACTGATTCTCATTGTACTTTCATGTGGAAAGAGCCAGGGACCCGCTACCTACCCTCCAGTGTCTGCGAAATTAAAAATTATGGTGGTGGCGGTGTAATGGTTTGGGCAGGCATCATGTTGGATGGCCGCACACCTCTCCACGTCTTTGACAGAGGCTCTGTGACTGGTGTGAGGTATAGGAATGAGGTCTTGAAGCCTTATGTTCGCCTTTTCCGGGGTGCAGTGAGCCCCAAGTTCATCTTACAGGACGCTAACACAAGGCCATATAGAGCTCTTCTGGTCGACGAATATCTCGAGAATGAGGATATTCGCCGGATGGATTGGCCAGCCAGGTCTCCAGACCTCAGCCCTATGGAGCATGTCTGGGATGCTCTGGAGAGGGCAACGGCAACTCGCAGCTCCCCTCCAAGAACCATCCAGGAACTGAAAACAGCATTGATGAATGAGTGGGACCAATTGCCACAGGCACCGATAAACTGCCTTATTTCCAGTATGACATCATGCTGCGAGGCCTGTATGGCTGTAAGAGGGGACCATACCCCCTATTAACCGATTTCTTTTGTGTCTCTGCAACCGCTGTTTCAGACCTTCAGACTCCCATGAATGTTACACACGAATATGTCTGTCTATTATAACTGTTGAATGTTTATTTTGTTCGTATTATATCAACCTATGTTCACACCAAATTTTATTAAAATCTGTCCAGTAGTTCTGTAGTTCATAGATCAAATATGAAAAGCCTCTTAATATCTTTGCAGAGTGTAATTGGAAATCTCATACAGAAAATTCTTAGACTCTCAGAAAGTAATTTTAAACATTCATTGGTTTTCGATTCAGCATGTTAAGTAAATAGCACCTGTATATCAACTCGGAAATATTTTTCTGTCTTGCATTAGTGTGCTTTTACTGTAATGTGGAAATAAATTTCTTGTTCTTTTATATTAAGGCACAAGCATAAACCTGGATGCATTAGAGTTGAATTCACCTCTGTTAGAAGTCTCCAGGAATGATTATTGCATTAATAGTTTAAGGCCTGAGAGAATTGATATTTTTGGTAAATACATTTTATATTCATTGTTATATTGTTCATGAGCATATAATATGAAAAATCACTTCTGTTGAAAGATTTTTTTTCTCTCTCCCCTTTTTTGTTGTTAATTTTAATTTATGAGCTGAGAAATACTTATTGTATTTTATATAATGCGGTCATATGATAAAATTTTCAGTGCATTTCTGTAAATTTTACTAGCATTCAAGAAAAATGTATGTATTAACATTATTTCAAGACTAATTTTAAGTCATGTAAATATAAAATATGAAGAATTATTTTAATTGCATAACTTAAATGTATATGAAATAGACACATGGCAGTAGAAAGTATAAAATTAGGCAAATATCAGCTATAGTTTGGCATAGATTTTCATAGCAATTGATATAGATCCTTCATATTCAAGGAACAGAAGAATCCAATTAGACTTAAAAGGTTATCAGTTTCATGGGCGGTTGAATATAAGTCTCTCTTCTTTGAGTGGCAAAAAGAAAATTTATTTAGCACAGAAAGGTTTTGTGACTTGGAGAAAACGGAAATATGTTATTTGTTTTCAGAACTGATGCAATATAAACTTCTTCCTTTTTTTTTTGCCTAATTTAGTGTTTAAAATTAGGCAAAAATAATATGCAGAAATTAAAATTTTTATCTTAATTTTTAAATTTTGGATTGTCATTGCATTTTGTGTAATTTATTAAACTATTTGTGCTATTTGCATTTGTATTATTTGTACTAACTATTTGTACTTTAACAGATCATGAAAGTGATGAAGATGATACAACTGTTAGAAGAGATCAAGGTACAGTTCAGTTGCAAAATTTATGTGCATAAATGAGTTGCATAATAAGTAACAGGGAGTTTCTGTAACCAGTATAATATTAAATTTATATAAAGGCATATAGAATATGTGCAATACAAAGTCTGATGTCTGAAATGATCTAAAATTTAAAACTCTGGACTACCATCAACTTTTTTTTAATACTTTACACTTGCGTTAATATGCATTTTTGCGCTAATATGCATTTGATACTTTTTCATAATAAAACAGTTAGAGTCCCAATTATTGATTTCACTTCAGTATTGATGGCGGCCTGATGAATTATTATTTGTTATTTTTTTCTTTCACCGCATGACTATCAACACACTACAGCCTGAGGCCATTTCAGTTGACTGGGAAAGGAGATTAAAGGATTCTGCTTTAGTAGGTATCAAAATTGTTAATGTTTTTACACTTTTAATTAAATTTTCAGTACTTTGATTTGAGGGTCCATCTCAACATTTTGATTTTGTTATCCAAGCCTTAGTATTAGCTAATGTTAATTCTGCCTCTAGGTGAGGGAGATTTATTTTTTGTTACTTTGGTCAATTTTCGTTTTTTGATTTTTGTTACTCAGTTTGTGTTTTATATTCCTGTAGAATTTTATCAATAACATTTTGCTCGAATTCAGCATCACTTGCATAAACTCTTGAACTTTCTACAGTACAAAGTCCAAGATCCGGACTCATCGGGACTTCGGCGATTCCACATTTGGGATTTTTCTGGATATTAGATCATCACTTTAAATTTAGTTAGATGGTATGCAGAAAGTATAAAATTCCAAATTGTGATTTATGAAATAATGAGTATTTATGATTTAGCACAATTTGCAAAAAGAAAAAACTTAATATTTATTTGTTTACTTTATTAAAGATTTCTTTCAATGTAAGTTGTTTCAGTTGCTTTGTTTTTGGTGCCAATACATTTTCTTTAATTCTATAAACCAACTTAATTTCTTGTTCAGTTATAAAGTTCCACTGTTCAAGTCCTCTAATTTCTGTGCTGAGAATTCCGACTAATTTGTCAATCGAATTTTTTTCATTTTCAATAACTGCCTTGTCACTTTTGGTAGCGGTATTTTCTGGATCTAGAACCATAACTACAGATTTCGCCGTCCACTAATTGATTGATGATTGGGGCATTGTCATCACACTGAAAAACTGCTGTTGTATCATCTTTTATTTAATACCACTTCTCCACATTTCTTTACAAAATGCATTAATTGGAAAATTTCATCATTTTTCATCTTGGTTTGTGATATCAGAAATTCTTCAAATTTACAGTTATCATCTTCATCATCCTCACCATGAAATATGGTAGCTGGCCATAAATTAGGCCAAGTGTTTCTGAAAGTAGCTGGAGACACAACCTCCCACGATATTGCGATGCAGGTTTATGCTAAAATATTTAAAAAAAACTCTTGGATAGTCTTGCCGTTCTTCAAGAAATTTAACATGGATTTTAAAAATGCTATTTTATATTTGCATTTAATTGCGAGCATTTAATTACGATATCCATAGGCTGAATGATCCTCCTGCTAAACTGCGTAGACATGCCCCGCACCATGAAGGACGGATGTCTCAATCTTCTAAAATTGTTATTCTCACTGCGTGTGACAAATTGCTATCTTCTACTCAAGTTCAACTGAAAAATGTCCTTCTTTGCCCTGTTACCAATCTGTTCGTTTAATATTAGAAAAAAAAAGAAGGTTGAACGCCTCATCCCCCCCTGCAATTTATGCTAGCATTATTTTACTTCATGATCTCTTATCTTCTTCTATCTATCACCATGTTGTAATTTACATTAAAATTAAAAAATACTCTTACTTACTCTACCTATGCCCCTCCCGCCAACCAATGCCTGACTTGCTTGGATGCATTTACGCATGCTAAATTTTTAGTCATTCTTTGGAAATTTTAACACCAGTTGGAGCCTTTTCTGTAGAGGTTGCCAAAGTATTTCGTGGTACATATAGCCAGAAAAGACTAGTTTCATCAGAGTTGTAAATTTGTTCTGGAGATAACTTTTCATTATTAATGAGTTCACCAAATTCATCTGCAAGTAGTTCAGCTGCTTCAGTATCAGCTGAAGCTTTTTTACCTGAAATTTTTAAATGCCTTATACCATGGTGATTTTTAAATTTGGTTAATCAACCTGTCTAATATGTGCATTCAGTTTTTAAGTTCATTTCTTCATGAAATATTTTTTCTTGAGCCAGTAGCATTGGACCCGCCAATGGCACACCCTCGCTTACAACACTGTCTAACCCATTCAGTCATCACTTTGTCATGATTGTCACTTTTATCATAACAAAAAATTTTTCTGTTATTCATTGCAAGTGGGGTGTCAGAATCCACAAAAAATTCAACAAGTTCCTTTTTTCTTTTTTCGTATATCATATACAGTTGACTTTCCAATGCCATACTCATGGCATAGTTTTGAGATGGATACATCTTTATCCATTTCTTGCAGCAATTCCACTTTTTGTTTAATGGGCATCGAAACATGCTTTCGCTTTGTAGATCCTGTTGCATATTCAGAATTAAAAACTCTTTTCGACATATTCGAAAGTTCAAGCTTTAATTTTTATAAAACTGCTGTAATAATAACAGTCTGAAAAAATAATAAGCTGGATCAAATTAGAAGATCAAGGGAAAGCACAATCTGTTATATTTACTGAAATTCCTTAGAATCAGTAAAGTATATTTTTAGCCTAACTTAATATGGTCCGCTATGTACCATGAGATTGAGGATGAAAGACAAATTGTTCCGCTAAATTTTGTCTTCCTTCTATTGCATACTGAGAGAATTAAGATCGAATTGCACATTAGTTATTTGTTATACCTATGTCTATTTCTTGCATGCACTTAAAGCTAATCTGAGTTCTGAGTAAATAAATGCCCACATTATACTTAGGTGTATCGAAAGCCGATGCTAGGTACTGCCTGATGCAGTCTCTGCAGGTCCTAAATTCTGCTACAAAGCATCTCCCTAAGTTCCAGTGGCATAGCTAGGGTGGAGGGGACATCTGTCCCTGGGTGCAGCCTCCAGGGGTGCCAAACTGATGCTACAAAATTTTTAATGAAATATTTTCCATTCTTGGCACACAGAAAGGGGCACAAAGTCTTCATTTGTACCCGGGTGCTGTAAACCCTAGCTACGCCATTGTGAAGTTCTAAATTTTTACCGCCTCTAAACTCTGGATCCCAGTACCTTCCCTAAATTATAAAAATTTTGTCATCCCTTAAATTTGCCACTCGGTGCTTCTCTAAATTAAAAAAAAAAAAAAATTCCCTAAATTTTGCCATACTGTACGACCATACAAACTCTGGCCTCAGTTCTGGGTTTATGTGAATAACATATAAGTTATTCTTAATTCAAATAGCACTAAATGTAGTCTTTTAATCTATGAGTTTCATTAACAAAAGCTATTTTTTACATACAAAAAGAAATTTTTTTAAAATTTTTCTTCGTCAACATTTATTAGCACATTTAACTTAAATCTATAAACATTGTCAAGTGTAATGTCAGCATAAAAGTTTGCCATATTGTTATTTAATTAATAATATAGAAAAATTTAGACATCACTGCATGAGTCATTACTCAATTGTCATGTGTTGGTAAGCATGAGGTGATAAAAGCAAAATATAAATAATAATTCCCCAGGTTGGCGTCAGGGATATAAAACAAGATATAAAAGCAACGATGCTCCTATTTCGGTTTGAGATGTATGCAAAGGAGATACGGAGCTATGGAGCTAAATTATTGATCTCAAAATTTATTCTAAAATGATTGTTTCTTCAATAATGAGGTATTTTATTTAGTGCCTAAATGAAATTAAGAATCGGGACTCTCCACATGTTTTATTATGGGAGGAAAAAATCAAATGCACATGCATAAAGCATACCACAAAAAAAGTTGTTTATGGCTTTGAGGTCTAGATTTTGTATCATTCCGGATATTGGACATCCTGATCTCGGACTTTGTACTGTATTAAAGTTTTTAAAGTAACTATTTTCGTTGCACTCAGAATTATTAATCCTAACTTCTCTGCCACAAGCGCACGCTCATCCTTTTTTTAATGGCTTAAATGACTTTTAACTCATCTTAATTAAATAATAATAATAAAAAAATAACAACCCTGAATTGACAATTAGAACACAAGGAGTACCAAAAGGGGGAAAAAGCCATTAAACTCAACATTGTCAATTCAAATTATGAAATAAGAACAGCTCTTTACACAGCGTTGAGTCAAAACTGCTTTTCACCATAATCCAAAAAATGGAAGAATCGGTTTTCACTTTTGATTTCCGTACAACACACACCCTCACATTACACACATCACATCCTGCTTTTGACACCAGAAATTATGTTCGCCCCTATGTACATGGGGACAGAAATCAAGTTTCAAACTTAGAATGCAATGAATATACACTTTTTTATAAGTTTTAACTTAAATTTGCATAAATATTTTATTTTGCGCTAACACATAAAAATGCAAACACAACAGGACGTTGCATCATCAGAACACAGCTATATGAGAAAACTTTAAAAAAAGTTGTGTGTTGCCACATCACTGAAATAAAATCTTAACTTCAACATTTAAAAGTAGCAATAAATTATTTTTAGTGTTTTAGCAACACCTCTTTCAGCAGCTCCCAGAGTCCATCCAGAGTGCACTGGATGTTGTAATAAGCATGGTAACAATTTATGTTGACATTGTGCTTGGCAGTGATTACAGACTTGCTAACTGCACTGCAAGTGTTGAGTACATTGATGAGGAGAGATTTGTAAACAATATTCATTGGCCAAAAGATTACATTTAGTGTTGTTCGAATTGAAAGTAATTGTTTGGCTATTCAAATAAGCCCAGGACCAGTGCTAGAGCTAATGTGGCCATATTGAGTTGCATAATTTAGGGGCAATTTTTTTTTTTTTTTAAATTTTGGGAAGGCACCGGGATGCAAGATTTAGGGATGGCAAAATTTTTAGAATTTAGGGAGGAACTTGGCAGCAGAATTTAGGACCCACCCAGAGTGCACTGGGCTGCAAAATGTCTAATGCTGGCCCTGGATAAACCTTAAGTATATGTCGGAATTTATTTGTTCAGAACTTAGATAAGCCATAACATTTTATTTCTCTATGGAACTTTTTAAGTCCCGTCAATAAGAATAATCACTCAGTTGTATTCCAGCGGAACTTTTAAGCTCCCTTTTTAAATTTAAAAAAAAATGAAAAATTTATAACATTTTTGTAAATTCAATGGGAGATGTTTCTCATGCATAAAGAAATATAAAAAAGTTTCAAGTTTCAAAGTTTTGGAACATAAAGGGTTAAACAAGTGCTGGAAATAGGCATAAATATAAGAAACAACTAAGCTAATATAATTGAGGCTTTACTTTGTTAGCATGCGACAGAAAGCAAAACAAAATTTAGGGGAACAAAATATCATCACCATTCTAATGATACACTGGGAATAGTGTATGGCGGAGGCTAGCTAAGCTTTCTGATGATAATCGAAAATTTATAGTTTTTAGGTATTGTGAACAAAAAGCAAAATTTTCTAATTAGTGGAATGTGAAGAAATATGGAAAAGTGGTAATAAATGAAGATGATAAAACAGAAGTTTTGATTGTGATAACAGTAGTCAGTCAAATTCAATCAAATAATGGATGGCAAGATCTCTAGTATTTAAATCCAGAAAATATTGCTGCTAATAGTGCAAAAAGTGACAGAGAACAAAAAAATTTCTGTTGGAAATTTAGTGGGAGTTTTCGATGCAACAGTTGCAATACTTAAACAGTTTAACTGAACAAAATCGGTTTAGTTTAGTTTATTTGACTGTGAAGACCATCTGCCTAGGGGACGGATGCCTTTGTGAAGGTTTTTTTTTTTTTTGTTTTGTTTTAAGGAAAACTGACTCATATCCACCTTTGCACATGGGGAAAACTGAGAAAATGCCTATCAAGTCAACCCATTCACCTGGAATCAAACCCAGGTCAAACTACCAGTGTTCAGCAACTTTACCACTCAGCCACTGTTGGGCCATAACTGATTAAGAAATTATGTCTGTTTATTCCTGTGAATATTCTATTCCTTTTTTCACAAATCATTATTTCACATTTTTAATTTCATAAATTCTACATGTCATCTTAAACTTTAAGCTGATAACTCATATCTGGAAAACTCTCCAGATTCATCAAAGTCCGAAAAGTCTGGATCTCAGACTTTATTGTATATGTTGAAAGTATGTATATAGCATATAATAATTCAATCAAACAGAACAGTATCTTTAGGAAAAAAATCAAGGAAACTCTTATGTAATAAGTATTAGAAATATAGAAGGTTGATATATAATCTCTTCTTAAAAGGAAATATGTTAAAAATGTGTCTGGTTGTGAAGATTTAATACTGAAGACTGCATTTTTGTAAATATATTTTGCATTAAATCATTATAAGGCTTATCATGATGATAATATCAAAGTATGGCAACTATATATTAATGTTATATGTGACATGCTGTCACTCTTGCAGCATACTTTTTAAAATCACTATCATTGTAATGTATATTTTCATCAAAAGTAAATTACATGAAAAAAAAAAAGGTATAGTTCTGTATCTTCCATCCTGGTTAGCCAATCGAGGAATTCAACTTGTATTTTTCATGTCTTGAAATCAAACTGAGAATATGCATCAGGTTTAAACAAATGAATGAATGGTTATGAAAATTATGGGTATTTGAGCATATAAAAAGTGCAGTTCATGGTTGAAATGCTAAATGAATGGAAGAAATTCCCATTCTGAAAGTATTAAAACAATCAACATATTTGTCATCAACTTTGAATATCAATAGCCTACCTTTTAAATTATGTAAAATTAACTTTAAACATGCATATTAAGGCCTTAAACATATGAAAATAAAGTATCTTATCTGATTATGAAATCCTTTTGGCCCTGAAAATTGGTGTAAATGTTGTATATCATTCAAGCAGAAGCCTGAAAGAGCAGATTACTATTTAGTTAGATAATCAAGAGATGCAAGAGAGAAGTGAAACATGCTAAAGTAAGCAAAAAAAATTAGTCAAAGCAGCAACTTTGTGTTTAGCTTACATAAATTTTAATTAAAACTCTTCAGATTCGATCAATTTTGAGGGCAAACAGGTACAGGTCTCTTTTTCTCAGAAGCAAAGAAATCTGAAAAGGAAGAAGCTACCACCATATTTATTTCAAGAGCAGACAGATAAGGTGAACAAGCGCCATCTGCCTACAGAAATGGTGAAGAAAATTAGAAATCAAGGAAGAACATTGTTAAAATCATTAACTAAACAAGATAAATCTTTGTGGATATGAGCTTCAAGAAGATCCAATTCACCATCTGAAGAAACTTTTTGGATAATTTTTACATACCCAAAATCACAGTTGTGATTAAATTTCTAACTATGGTTTATTAAAGATTTGTATATTTCTTCTTTTGGGGCATAAGAATTCTGTTCCTTGATTTGAAAGTTTAATTTTTAGATTGGCCGATATATCCCAAACCACATTAACAAGATACGCTGTAAATTCTTCAAGAAATAAAGCCAGAAATTAAATCTTTAAAAAACAAACTCTGTATTTTATTGATGAGAAAATTACTTGAAAATTGAACTTCTGGAGAATCTGTACAATTTTGTAACCAAAAGAAGGATGAAATGAAAGAACGACAAAGTTATTAATGTTATTTCTAACAGAAGAATGTCTTCTTGGATGGCGAGATGAAACGTTTTTAAAGGCTTTATCAATGACCATGGGAGAAAACCCTTTGTCAAAGGCAACTAAATTCAAATAGTGGAGTTTATTAAAGAGCAAAGTTTCTGAGGAGTAAACTTTAAGAGCATAAAATAAATTAATTAATTTTCAACAAAATTTCTTTTGTTTTCAATAATTTGAAGCTTCTGTTTCTAGAATACTTTGCATTTGATGAATGTGTGTTTTTTTCTGGAAGGGGGAGATCCTTAAAAGTATTCTCCTTTGCTTAAATGCTAATTCAATAATTTTTTCATAGTAAACCTCTCCTTAACAAACTTTTATCAGATATCAGATCCTTCATCTTTAATATGATAGATGATACTAAATATAAAATTTATTTGAAAATAAATGAAATGAAAGATTTTTTAATTGAAACCGGAAGTTCAGAATTATTGAAAATAAAATTAAAAACAAGTAGTATTCATATGGAAGTTTTACAGATTTTACATATGAATGATCCTCTTTCCTGTCCTATAAAAGCTTACATGAAAATTAACCTCAAGATGTAACTGAAACTGAGAATTCTGCCAAGTTTGAGCACTAATATCTTCTCCATAGAAAAAAAAAAAAGTATTTGAAGCCCCTTTCTTCAGCAATTTCCTATTTAACTTTCTTAGATGGTTAGCTGCTCTGGTTGGTATAGTAGTTAGCTATGCTGACTGTCATTTCAGTGAACTCCTGCTTTAATCCCAGAGAAGGCTTGGTTTTTTGTAAGTACATAGCATTACGAATTTTGTTGATAGATAAATGATTTTAGTGCAGTTACATGTGAAATTGTTGCATTTTTCTGTATAATGTAGCATAAAAATCTAGAGATACAAAGCTTGTCAGAAAAGTAAAAATACAGGGCCAAGTCTATTTAATATTGAGTAAATGGATATCTCGCTTATTTGGCAAGATATCGCCAATCTGGCAATGGTTTTCGCAACTAATTTTTGTTACCAAATTTGGGGAAAAAGTGTCAAAAGTCACCAATTTTGATGGCATTTTGGTCTTGTCCCTGTATCACCGTAATAGGCATTACGAATGAATAACTGTAATTGATATCATATGCAATAGTAACTGTGTTGACCCTCATATGACTTCCAATAATTATGAGAAGTACTAGACATTTCTCGGTAGCCGAATAAAAACTATATAAGATTAAAGAGAACATCTGTTGTAGCTGGGAGTTGATAGTTTAGCATGAGGATGCAGCATTGAGATACAAAGTGAAGTAAACATCAAATTATTAAATGAGTTTAGATTGGGTTAGCTTTGCTGTTTAGATGCACTCTGCATTGTGTTGTGTTTAACATACGTATTAGTTTGAAGTGTGACTATTGATTGTACTCTGTGTTGCTTTGAAGAGTTGTACAACTATTTTTGTGGAAATTTTCAGAACTGTGAAGTGTTACTTTAGATAAACTAAATTTTCTCCAGCTGTCATCAATTCTGTATACGCTCAATCTATTTCAAACCTGTACGCATGCAATAATAGTGTCTTTGCAGCATGCCAAGAGTCCTATCTGGTGGTTTGATGGTAGGTGTAGAGAGATGGGAGACACTTGGGCCTGTCTTCTGTGAGATTCTCCTTCAAATCTGAGATGGAAATGGATAACTTGTACTCTCACCTGTGAGGTGCCCAAGACCCATGTAATTTTGTGCTAAAATTCACAGACTAGTTTTAATGTTACTGTCAAACAAGTGAGATAAGTCACAATGTTATTTAAGAAACATGCAATTAAATTTGAAAAGCACAGTTAATGTAATGCAATTAAAGATTTACAAAATGTTGCATAATAATTTTAACTTTCTGAATTTATAAATCTGATATTGAAACTTACTTAAACTGATTCTTAACATTGGATGTTGTTGTGAGCCTCACAGCAACATGTGTACTGGGAAAGTCGTAATAAATCCTTTGGTTTTGCAGCTTCTTGATTGTAAACATATGCTTCCAGTTGCAAAAATGTTTTAAATGATGCAAATATTCATATTTTGACTTTTTAAATTTAAAGAATCAGTTTTGTAAACATAAAAATTTAAATTTTTATATGATTCCCTGATTCTTCTTACAGTTAAGAAAAATTTATATTCATTATGAAGGCTGGCTTCAACATTTTTGGTGTCCTAGGCAATCAGTATAGTTGTAATAAAGCTTATAAATATTATAAATCCCTTATAAATTAAACATATTACTTATCAAGCAAAGCATACATTTATTGAATTGCCACTCATGGAAACAAGTAACTGAGGTCTCAGAAAATCAACAACCTAGGTGGCTGTATATGTCAATTATAAGACAAGCTGATCTTGCTCTTTATGAAATAAATAAATAAATAACACACAAAAGTATAATTTCTCTATGACAAATATTGATAAGATTTTGAATTTTAAGTTCCCCACCCTCTCTCTCTCTCTTTTTTTTTTTTTTTTTTTTGTGAGATAGAGAAAAGATGGTTAAAAAATAAATTAAAATAATTCAAGATTGAGCTTTGTACGTTAATTTTATACACTGATATTCTTTTGTGATTTACTAATGTGTAACATACTTTATTTAAAATTTTGTTACATATGGGTATGCCAAAAGAATTTTCATATAAATAGTTTCTGAAATTGCAAATGATAAAAATGCATTAATATTCTGATGCAGTTTTATTATTTCAGAATCATAATCTAATAATCGTACAAACAGTTCATCAGAATTATTTTTAATTTGAGCAAATAATATTACTAGTTGTCTGTAAGTCAGTACTGAAGCCTGCCATTTTTTTTTTTTTAGAACACAGATTCGGTAACATCTCTTTTATGAAAAAAATTATATTGTTGAATACTTTTCTCAACAATCTATGCCGCAATGCTTATTACTTAATCTAATAACACGAAAACTTTTTTCTAAACTGATATGTCATTTTTATTTGCATAGAAATACAAATATTTCATTTCTTCAGTTTGTGTATGCTCTGAATATGATATCAAACTCTAAAATTAAATAATTAGGTAAATTTTTCTCATATGGAATCAAGTATTTTGTGCTCTATTTTTTTTATAATGACCATAAGCTTTTCCTGGACTGAGGACAATACAGAGAATTAGATTTCATGTTGTTTCAAAATTTTTCTTTAATTTAAAAGGGCCAAAACATGAACATTTAAAATAATTTTTTAATTAAAAGTATATATATTTAATGTACTGTGCAGCCAACAATTGTGAAAATAAAAGCCATTTAACTTTTATACACATAGTGCATATTTTTTTTTTAATTCTGTGCTCATAGAGTATTCATTTAATAATCATGATGTTTATTTTGCTTCTTATTAAAAATAAATATCACAAAGTTACAAAACTAATAATTCATAAGCTTTGTAATTGCTTCCATTATAAAAGTTTTTTGTTTGTCGTAACTTTGTTGTGTTCTTTAATTCTTGCATGTGTAGGAGTTATATCTGAGGATGATGAAATCAAAGAGCCAACTGAAGAAACAGAATTTGCCCCAAGTGATATCAATGTGGAGTGGTCTGAGATATTTGAATCTCCATTATGAAAATGGCAGCTGAATTTGTACAAGTTTTTGTGAAATATTTTTTGTACATTAAATTTACTTCAGATTTAGAAGAGTAAAGCAGTTGCATATATTGTATATTAGTGTTCATTATAAAATGCAGAGCATTTTATATTAAGTTCCTGTTCATTGTTATGATGACTCTAAAAAAGTCTCAGAATATTTTAATTTTGAATAAATTACGTTTTGGTATTCTCTTGATCCATAATAAGCTTTTAACTTAAGCCTGTAAAGAAAGAAAGCCCTTTAGATAGATATTCACTTTTTTAAACAATATAAGTAATTAAATCCTAATATTGCTATCTGAATTAATGAATTTAACAATTTTCTAATTTAAAGAAATGAATTTTCAACCCGTTTTATCCCAATTTATATATTTTGTTCAAATTCTTGAAGAATCGTGTTTTCTAAGGTTAATTAATCCTAGACAAGCTAAATATAAAAAAAAAAATTGGAAAATTTTTATATTTTATATAAGAAATCTGAACCATCCTCTAATTAGGAGACTGGGATAAAGGGAATAAAATTTTCACTTGCATGTTTTAGTGTTCTCTTCAAGAGTGAAAAGCCATTTCCGAGTACAAAGTTTTATTTTATGCAATTAATACTTTCCTGTTTACATGAGAATTCAATTACCAGTTGAATTTGACTCTAATCTTGTTGAAAAAGCCGAAAGCAAGCCTAGCAAAGTGTTTTGTCACATTTCCCACAGCATATTTTGGGTTTTCCTTTGCAGCTCTCTCTTTGACAAACACACTGTTTTTCTCTCTTTAGAAGAAAATGGCCAGCACTATCTTTACAGATGTCTTCTTTTGCACTAGAAGGAACAGAAAAGATCCTGGGTTTACTTGTTCTGATCACAGTGTTTTTGAGATAATATTATGTTATAGCTCTTCGGAACTCCTTCAAGTTTAGAGCATAACTTTTGTTGACAGCTTTGTGGATTATCCATGTATTTGCCACTGACATGCCTAGTAAACAAATTAAAAGTGGCCAATACCGATTTTTCCACGAATTTTAGTTGCATACAGTCCCGCCAACCAGCTGTGATGATCCACACCGCTTATACGTTTGTTGTAAGAATTTATCAAATTAGGCATCTTCACATTAACTTTGTCTTTGTGCTCTCTTTCTCTTACTCTCTTCTTCACATCAAAGAATAGCTGTAAAGTGCTGAAATTTGTAGCAACAGTGACAGTAGTATTGTCATTACATTACACAAGGAAAATATCAGAGTTCTTCTCAAATGCAGAATCAGACGTACCTCTTTCTTTCTTTCCCATAGACTTAGCTTCTTCTGAAGGACATTCATGTTTTATCCAGTTTTCTCATATGGTTGGGTCCTGTTTGTCAAGACTTTTCAAAAGATTAATGTAGGTAAAAAAGTTATCAAAATATATGTAGCTTGAAGGATTCACAGTATTGTATGTCTGTTTCATCACAACCCAGGTACCAAGATAAGTATCATTTCTTACATCAAATTCTTTACCGCAGTAGAGAGAAAAATTGTAACAATATTCTCACTTCCACAAATGCCTCAGATAAATGTTTTCATAGTATTCTTGCCATAGTACATGATAATCATTGCATCAATGCTTAGATTTGCTGAGAAGTGTCCAAACTTCATAAAATTATTATTGAGTATGACAAACAAAGGTTTTACTTTGAAGGATCGATCCTGGGGATGCTGACTTACAGTTCCATAGTCCACAAAGTTTAAATAAGATTTCAACTTTTGGTTGTGACATGGCATTTTTCTCCAGGGTAGTGCCCAGGTCTTCAGCATCTGACCAGTAGTGATTGTCTCTAATTCTAATCTCCAGAGACTCATGAATGTCATTTACAGTAATCTCACCCGTATTTACTTCATTGTCATTCTGTATGACAATAAAGAATGTCATTTCATCTTTGTCAGTTAGTTCACTGGCTTGTGGTGGTAACATAGCAATTCTAGCATTGCTCTCATCTGAATCTAAACTATATAAATAATTCCAATGTTTCCTCTAGTTTCAGAAACCTTTGTATTGACATAACTCAACAGCAGTAAAACACTAGGTGGGAAGTTTTTTTTAACTCTTAGTTATAAGGACAGAAATAGTGCATCAGTTGCAAGTGTATTGTCCCACTGTCGTATTAATGGACAATTAGAATGTAATGTGCTAAAATTTACGTAATAATAATAATAAAGCTTTAATTAGCTACCAGGATGATAATGAAAGAGTGCTATCACATAAAAAATGTCTGTCCAAGTTTCCAGTGGAGGAGGGGGGGAGACACATAACTGATGCTATACGCATCAGTTGTACACATAACTGATGCATAACTGATACATACCCCTACGTATTCCACCTAACAAAATATTCACACTGAAAAAATAACTGATTTCTACATGTTATTTTTCAGCTGTCCTTTAAATAAGATAATGGCATAAAATGGGTTAACATGAAGCAAATGAAATTCGAGATACAATAAACATGTTTCGTCTTTAGTTATTATGAATTCTAATTGATGTATTAAATGAAAACAAGATTATAGCAACTAGTTAATGACATAAGCATTTGGTGCATGCATAAGTATCAAACTTAGATTGTTCAATTAAGATCATAGAGAAGTTTAAATAAAAAAATAATTACTTGCTTTTATTTTATATTTTTTCCCTCTCTTTTTTTTAAAAAAAAGCTAGAATAGAGTTGTCCAACAAATGGATGATCTTACCAGCTTCCATTCGGAATTAAGGAAAAAACTCTGTAAACAAAAGAATTATAAACAAAAGTAAGATTAGGAAAAAGGAAGTGTGGAAGAAACTGCCCTTTTTTCCATTACAAGAAACACTTGAATTAAAAATATAACAGTTTAATCAGATTTCATTAGTTCTTGATTTTTCCCATCATGAAAAATCTCTCTTAAGTGCAAAAAAGTTTTACTTTATCCTGCATAAGCTTTTAAACTGTAAAATTTTGAATCTAATTAATAAGTGAACTTTAATATCACCATAAGGGGAAACAGAGAAAAGAAAAAAAAATTAAGATTTTCAGAATTGCATTGTTTTCTGCAATAAGCTTTCCATAAAGTGCATTAAGAGTTGATTAGAAAGTTTGAAAAAGAATTCGCAAAAATAATTTTTATTCCCCCCCTTCCTTTCACAGCCCATGAAGATAAAAATTAAGCTGTTTTTAGTATCATCTACAGCCAGTGTCATAGATCCTTCATATTATGTTATGACCATAATGAAAACTTATGGACAGATATCGATTACTTGCATAAAAAGGCACCATCTTTTACATTAATTCAGATTTGTGCCTGATAATAAAAAATGAATTACTGTAATAAATAGGTTTATGTTATTTTAGTATTAATGTGTTGATTTGTAATGTCTAATTTTATGGTCAGCTAATTCTGCTTTTGTTTATACTGCATTTCATAGAGATAGGTCCATAATAAAGAGCAACTTGACAGCCAAGGCAAACTAAATATCTGTAAGTTTGTTGCCCTCCAAACAACTTAGCAATCTAATTCCTTCATATTTCAAAGCATTTACATATTGGATAGCTTTTCCATAAAAAGACGAGCACCACTATCCATCCTGAAGTTCAGAAAGCAAGCGACTTGTGTTCAGGATGAAATCTTAATTCAAAATGAATTAGTTTTGGTTTTAAATGCATTTGATTGGATAATTAGTAATGCCATAAAATTATTATTGGCTGTTTGAGTATTAATTCCATTTACATTGCCAGCATTATGTAAGAGTCATATGATGTGGATTAGTCTCAAAATGAAGCAGTGCAGAAAAAGATTAAGATTTTTAAAAAATAGAGGGCAAATACTGAAATTAAAATTAAGAATCAAGGGACTATTGCTAATTTAAGTTATAATTTATCTTGACCATTTACATATTTATTATTTTTTTTAAATCTTTTATGGATATGTAAGAAAGAAGGGGGGAAATGCTTAGCGACAGAGAAGACTTTAGCTTTAAAGCAGTAGCAACATATATTTCTTGGGTTTTTGTTTCCATTATATTTTTTACTGAATACTCAATGATGTCTGGCATGTGAGTTGCTTGCAAAATTTTTATTTGACTCTTCACATGAAAAATTTAGGCAGTTCTGAGCCGGGAAATTTTAAATATCTTTTATATGCAACTTACAAAAGAAAGAATATGAGAGAAGGTAAAATATAATGAAATTACATGTATTGCATTTTAAATTTTTGGCCAACAAAATATTCTGTGACTTTTTGCATACTTGTAAATTAGTTCAGTTTGTATTTTTGTAGTTTTTAATAAGTTTATGGTCAGATGTTTTGTAAAAGTTTATATGTTCTTTCATGATGTATTGTTATGAAGCACAAGGTTCATAATCATTAGTGTTGATTTTTTTATATGTGATATGGTATTAATAAACATTATTTGTTAGGAAATATTTGTCTTTTTTGGGTTAATGATTACATTTGGGTGCAATAATGACAGCCATTTGCACATTAATAAGAGTTTTGCATATTTTGTTGTAACTAATAATAGTTAAGTAGCCTTTCCTCAAAAAGATTTTTTTTTATGAAAGCAATATTAAATCAGAATTATATATTGGTTAATATATGAAGTTAGCTTTTCTTTTATCTTTCTATTACAAAAGATACTTTTCTTTTATTTTTCTATGCAAGTGAATAATTTACAATGTGTAATTTATTTAATGATGTTAAAGTGAGCTGGGAATGTTCTAATGTAGCATACCAGATATAAGTCGTTTCACAAAGTTTTTTTTTTTTTTTTTTTTTTTTTTAATTTTTTTTTTTTTTTAACCAAAAAAACATATGAAAAAAAAATATTTATTTATCATCATGTAATAAACCAAAGTATCTAAATATCATTATTCCTAAGTAATCAAATAGTCAACATGAATTTATTCACTGTGCTGATATGCAAATGCGAATTCATTTTAATGTTTTCAGTAATCAACAGTTTAGACGCACAAATCACATAATGTAGTAATTTTTCTTTTGTTTGTACAGTTATGTCATACCTTAACCATCTGACTGGCATGTGATTTCACTAAGAAAGCCAAAATTTCCTACAACTGCCTTAATAATTTTTTTTTATTATTATTTTAATGCCAAAATGCTCCTGATATTTTATAACTGGATTTATGTACCTTTTATGTATTTCTTTCATTTCTTGAATATACAGGTATATATATATATACTTTCTTAATACATGTCACAAAAAATATTCTAGGCCATATATATACGGTCTTGCTGGTCAGAGGGTTAATGTGTCATGGTAAAAGAAAATTATTTGTGGTTCACAAAAGTCAAAATGATGGCTAGATATTCTTTGTAACTAATTACACAACTGTGACATTGTTTAAAATATTTTTAAGGACATATTAGCTATAAATTGAGAAGTGGCTATGTTTCTAACATGATTTTCAATTATTTTCAGAATTCTTGCATATATTATATATTTTGAAGTAACTTAGCATCTTAAGCATAATTTTAAAAGTTCTAGTTTTTAAAGAACATTTGTTATTTGTCATTTCTTCATCTGTATTAACTTTTCTGTAGATGTTTTTCTAAGACCATATGGTAAAACTTTTTGTAATTTTATGTTTAATCAAATGTACATTTCTTGTATTTTCATAATGTGTCATTGTGTAATCATACAGGTAGAAAAAAAAAAAAAAGCATAGTTTAAAAGTTAAATACATGAAAGTTAGTTACTTCAGTTATAATCTTTGTTGATATCTATATAACCATCGTATAAAAATTTCATTCTATAATAATTAATTTGGAAGAGTTAATATTTTTGACTGTCATTTTCAGAGGACACTTTTGCCCAGTAGACCAAAGCAAATCATCTGTTTTATGGGTATGTGAAAGGAAAAGAAATATTTGTCAACAAAACTATCTTTTAATTACTGAAAATTTGAGATTTGTTGTGATGAACTCATTATTTTAAACCCTTTTATTAAAGATTTTCTTGTTACTTTGTAGATTCATATAAATTAACACACAGAAGGGGGGAAAATGTCTTCAATAGAAAGATTTTCATTCTGCCAGTTAGTTAGCACTGCATATGCCAGGTTTACAGATTTGATGTTATAAATACATATATACTTCTTTTAGAGCAATGTACTACATTTATATAGTTTGTTTAGCTTACGTTTAAAGGAGATTGTTTAACATTAAATGAGGAGATTGTTTAACATTAAATGATTAACATTTCTTTTTATCTTTCTATTGTATTACATAGTTTACAGTACAAGTCGTTTGTTTAACTTCTGCAATTTCAGTAATTGCATGTATCATCTACTAGTCGTAGAGTTCAGTCATTAACATTAATAGTCACTTCGGAGCTATATTTATTTATAAAGGTTATTTGGGATCAGCAGTTGATTTTTAGCAAAGAGTTTTTTTTTTTTTTTTAAAGTTTATAAGTTAATAATACATTTAAAATAGTGTATGTTTTTAATGAATATTAGTGAAATTATTACTTATTATATGATATAGGATAGTTCATCTGTGGTTTTTCTTGTAATTGAATATTTTTTTTGGGGGGATGGTGCTTAGAGAGTATTTATATTACATAAGTTTTATTATTATTATTATTTTACTAGACTGGTATTTTTCTAACTCTGTACCAAATCTAGAGTATTAATATAAATAGAAAAATATCAGTTAGTACATAGTATGAAGTATCATCTGAATAAAATGTTTGTTAAAATAATATATTATTAAGAATTCCCGTTATATAAGTTGTAGTATCCCCCATATTAGGTGCTCATGAATTTCGTTATACTCAGCTCATTCTTTTTACTGTTCTATTAATTTTCTAGTTGTGTGATAAAAGAATAATCCCTATATTTAACACTATTTTATGGACTTATTCAAGTTGATAGACTATTTGAAAATATTTTCTCTTCAGAGATATTTATGCACCATATTTTATTCAAATTGTACAGTTTTATTATATTATATATAAAAAAAATGTTTTAGTTAAATTGTGTGGTATTTTTGAAATAGAGCACTTGAAATGTGATTGTAAGTATTTAGCAGATTCAATTTTATTGTTACTTGGCTAAATGCACAATTAAGAGATTGTTTAAATGTATTTTTGAAAAAAGGATGAGCTATTATGAAAGTATATTTTAAACTGGGAAAGATGATATTAATTTATGAAGGCTATTTTAATTGATACTTATTTCAATATAAATCAAATGAACTATAAATTTTATGTGCAAATATATTTTAATAAGCATTCAATACATTTCATCAATGTACTTGCTCAAATGCATACTTTTAAAATGTATCTTTAAATTATAAATTAGCAAAGCAAATTGATTAATTAAATTAAAAAAACAGTTAATCAGATTAGGAACAAGGAATGTCGTAGGTAATATAAATGTTATTAGAATTTAGTATGGTTATAATTGTATTTAAATACAGACCAGTATTACTTTGAATAACATTTATTTTTTTAAATATTTAAAAGTTGAGGTTTTCTAATACCAATCTAGATTTAAATATTAAAAAAAAATTTTAATTACTTTATGAGGCAAGTTTCTTTATATATTTGATTAATTTAAATTATCCAGAAAGACTACAGAAATCTGTCTCACACTTCTCTAAAAAGCTGATGAATATGTAAGTATATAATTCAAACTAATGTTTGGTTTCTTGTCAGAATTTTTACTATCAAATATGTAGTGTTTTCTTTGAGACATATTAAATGTGTTGTTATAACACATAGTAAAACTAACTGTTTTGGGGTGAGTTGAAGTTCTTACTCTGTCTCAAATTTACAAGGCTGTGTTTACAATTAAACAATCAAGTTAAAAAAAACTTCAGAAAAAATGTTTTGCAAAACAACAACCAAAATCTGATATATCCAGAAAATTTAATAATTATATGTATATATTTAATAT
>KK120127.1:36075-63860 GCA_000611955.2 Stegodyphus mimosarum
TATTATATAATATGTATATATATATATATATATATATATATATAATGCAGTGCTAAACCTTATCTTATTACTTGTTGTAATGCAGGAGGTGTACCGTTTTTTTAATATATATCAGGAAATTTATGCCTAAAATAATGTAGCTGCTTAAAAATTATATATATATAGCATTGCAGTCTAATGTGTTTCGAAGTTCAGTTCAAAGAAGGAAAAAAAATCATGTAACTAAGAATTATAAATACATGCAGTAAATTGAATACTATGAAATAAAATGAAAAGGTAGACTTATGGATAGATGCATATATTAAATCTAAAATTATAATTATTAAAAATTTATGTAACTTGTCACATGCATATACATACTAATTTGTTTTTCATTTTGGTTTTATTAAATTTATGATTAGTAAAATTGTTGTTGCATATAAATTTTATTATTGCAGTATCAGTTTTACCACTGATTAATGGTATATTTTAAACAAATATTTAACTTTATGAGAATGTATGATAATCTCAAATAATATTAAAGTTCCCACTTTGAATTTAAGATTGTATAAAAATTGTAATTCTCTCCCAAAACCTACATGTAAAGTAATAGTATCATGTATTAAAAAAAATTACCATTATTTTGTAAAATAAACTTTTATAAAATTATCTTTCTGTTATACAATATTTAAATCCAGTGTTTGCTCAGAAATATTCATTTAGCTGTAAAACACAGATTTAAAGTTTTACATTCTTTATTGTTTTGCACTTTATATAAAATCTGGAGTTACTTTGTAATGTAAGATTATCATATTTTAAATGGATTTTAAATAATAATGATATTTTTATGACAAACATTTTGGTACATTTTTATAATTTTAAAATTTCAATTCACTTAGCTAATTTTCATTTCCTGCTATCATTAAAAAATATTTCGATGTAAATTTGAAATGAGAGCTTTGAACAACTATATGTTAAAATTTTGATTTTTATATGAAATACTTACTGAATACTTGTTTTCCTGTTATTTCATCAAACATAAATAAGTTTGTTACAATGTAAAAATATTAAAAAAAAAAAAATTCATTACGCTTGTAAATTAATATGCTGTAAACTTATTGATTTTTTTTAGATTTGTTATTGACAGCTGGCAGATCTGTGATTATTCTACAATATGTATAAATATATATATACAAGCTACATGAAATGAAAACTCAGGTTTCACTGATTTATAGTCTATTTGAATTCTGTTTTGTTTGGAAGAAAATATAAATAATTTTATTTATAGCTCATTTAATTGTTAGCAATATCTTTTTGCTAGCTTCACTCCATCTTGTGCATATAAGTATGTTAAATAAAATTTTTCTCATTTTGAAGGTTTATTTTCTTGATTACCTATGTAGTATTTGACAATGATTACTTTGTTTTCTAATATGGTAACATAAAACAGAAGAGGATTCAAAATAATTTTGTGAATTTGTTCTAACACTTTTTTTCCATTATTGTAAGCAATATACAGCAGCTATTTACAAGAATATGGTATGAATTAAAAATAATTATACAGAAAATGTGAAAATGAAAGGAACTGAGAACTTTTGTGAATTGAACAAATATTAATGCAATCAAAATAAATTATACAAGGTGATCGTAATTAAACTTGGCCTAAGAGCATACTATAGCTGTTAACTAAAATGCAGATTGGTTTGAAAATTTGTAGATAGACAATTCAAAGGTTGCACTGAAAAATTTCACCCCCCCCCCCCACAAAAGTATTAAGGGGACATATGACAAAAATTTTCAATTTTGGGCTAGAAAAATAAAATAGACATATAGCGATTCCAAAAATATATAATTTATGCATGTTTCGAAATTTTAAGACCGAAATCTCTCATTAAAAAATGAAAACCACTGGCACGCCTATGAGTTTAAAAGGATAGATGTTTTATATTCCGTTATATCTTGCACATACAGATGTTTTAGCAGTTTTTATTACTTCCTTGGTCAGAATACGATTCTTTTGAAAGGCACTTGGCAACATTTTTTTTTAAACTGGCTTGTTTGCTAAGCTGTGTGGTGGACAATTGTCGATTTTCGTATGTTTATGTTCAACGTGCTTTGTTTATTTTATTGTTCGCTATTCTGTACACTCTTTTCAGTTAATTTCGGCCTTTCTGTGTTTTGATTTTGAAAAACTGTTTTTACGAGTATTATCGCATTAAAATTATGCTTGTTCGAAGCAAAATATGTTTTAATGATGGTGTACAAAGCCACAGTAAAGTAATGGAACTATTAAGAATGCAACCAGGGTGTCTGCAAAAAATAGATTGTCTTAGAATTCGTGAGGCCCAGCTCGCTTACCAAAAGCTTTCTAGAATGGCTAAAAATAAAAATAAATTTATAAAACAAAAACAGCTTGATGTAGAAATATCAGTTCAAGATGATTATAGTGCAGGAAAATATTAAAATGATATTTTTTGTAAATTATTATTGTTTAAATGGTTTTTTTTTTTTTCATGTTTCTCAAAATGTGTTTTTTTTTTAACTTTCGGTACATTTTTCTTGAAAACTACTCAACCTGGAAGGTTCCAATTTTCTACGGTTTATCAATATTATTTCTTTGAAACTATACAGGCTATGAAATTTATGAGCATTAGTGTTGGATATATTAATAATTTAATGTTAATTTTTTTATGATTTTCAAAACATTTTACTAATTTATTTTTAATATTTTTTCTTTTTAAGTAAAATGTAAAATACTGCTTATTATTCTTAAATGATATGTTTTTAACTACCATAGAAAATTTGAAGACGAATGGTGCAGTAATTTTTAAGAAAAATGTACCAAACTAGCACATTGTCACAAGAGATTCATGAAAGGTAAGTGCAATTAAACAACTGGTTTTTAAAAAATATTAGGCATTTAATATATATTTTATGTCCTTTTTGTAATCAACAATCTAATGTATTTTAAATGAAAAAAAGAATCAAGGTATAAGTTTATTTTGAGAAAAGTTATACCCTAATAACTGTCGTCTCGAAGTAGTTGTATTTTGCCAGTCGAGATGTTGCATGTCCCCTTAAAAAACTTTTGCTAGAGGGGTGCATTACAGCCAAAATGCTCAAAAAGATATGCAATAAACAGCTGTGGCCGTTTTCAAGAATTATGGCATTTAAAACTTTTTGAAGCATTATGACTATACAGAGAATAATTGTGGCATTGCAAGTGAAAAAGAAAACTATTTGATTTGCATAAGATCAGGTGAGTAGCATTCTTTTATTTAAGATAGCTATTAGTTTAGCAGAACATACATTCATCGTGAAAGTATTTTACGAAAACCGCGGAAAAGTTGTAGCAACGCTTTGTGAATTTCTATGTAAAAAAATATTGTGCCTGTGACCAGTGTCTCTGTAAGGTGCAAGAGACATCTCTATCAAAAAAAAAAAAAAAAAAACTGGGTGTTATGCATTCAGCATGGCAGAGGGTGAAAGCCTGTTAGTGCAGAAGTTATTTGACAAGTAGCAATGGCCGTTGTTGAGCAATCACTAATGAATGATCATGGCATCAGTAATGCACATGCAATAACATGACAAGTTAGATGCACTGGGAAAAACTTTTTATGTATAAATCAATTACAACCAGCAGCTACTTGTTACCAATACTGACTCTCACTTATTTTTTGTAGTGACTTTTCTTGCCCGAATGGGTCGATGACTCCTGGCCATGGAACATCTGGAGTGACGAGGTACATTTTTATCTCGACAGAATGATGGACAAACCGAATTGTCAAATTTGGGCTATGGAAAATCCATTAATTCCACATAATTCACTACACTCTCCTGACGTTGCTGTCTGGTGTGAACTCACTTCCCAGTTTATTATTGAACCTCTCATCTTCTAAGAAAATAATGATAATGGCCCTGTAACAGCAGTCAGATATCATGACATGCTCAACAGTTTCATCTTACCTCAATTTCAGCAGCAGCAATACAGATATAATATATTGTGTCTACCACTTTTAGAGGGCCATTACTGTGGTTTATTGGAGGAAATCTTGCAACTTTGGCTGACTAAAAGACCATATAATGTTGCATGTGTGAAAGATGACTAGTAATCAGCTGTTGAATACAGTGTTCATTTGGCTGTACATTTTACACTTTATACCTAAATGAAGGGACTATTATTGAACAATATGCTTTATTACATCACTAAACAGTCTAGCAAATAAACAATGCTGGTTTCTATTTTGGTATAATGCACCCCTTAGTGCTTTTTTTCTTTTGAGAATCTGTCAGTACATGCTTTGAATTGTCTATTTACAAATTTTCAAAACAATCCTCATTTTAGTTACAACTACTGAGGGCTCCAAATAAGCCAAATTTAATTGTGATAAACTTGTATACTATATATACATATATTCTATCCCCAACTGTAATTCATCATCATTTTGTAGACAATACTGAAGTATATCAAAGATCTGTTTAATATTAATTAAATATATGTATAATTTTACAAAAGTTTTGTTACACATTAATATATTGTCTGCAGTTTTCTGTAACCACCTCTTATCTTCCTAGCAATTTCATAATCCTATCCTTATACATATTATTGGATTTTAAATAAAAAATAAGCATAGACTGCTTATTACACAACATTCCGATCCTTAAATGATATATGATTTTAAAAAATGTTAGTCTGATCAGATGATGTGTAAGAGTATAAGTGAAGAATTTTCCAGTTGAACTGCTGGATTTTTTATTATTATTATTATTATTATTATTAGGTGATCCTTGCACTGTATGATTTGGTAATACACTGCTTCAAAATTACTTCTTTTCTACTGATGAGAACTAGCATTTGATGGCTTGATGCAAATGCTGAAGTTCATGGCAGCATTCTTCAGAATAAATGGCCTAGTCCATTCCAAGAGTTCAAAGTACACAATACTCTCCATATTTAACCACATGTAGCACGATTTTCTTTTAATAAAGACTAGGTTTAGCTGTTAAAAGTGATCTTTTGGCAGGATTCAATCGGTTTTTCGCTTTGTACATAAAGAACCCATTTTTTTATGATACAATTAAAAAACCAGTTGGCATTTTACAATGTTAAGGAGATAGCACTGGTGCATGCTCATATCTGAAACTTGATAAGATTGGCTGTTTTAAGACTGGTCATTCTGAAATCAGTTTCAACCATAACTTATTTTCCAATTCTCTCTTATTTCAACAATTTTTTTTTTCTCTTATGATGGTCTGCTACCTTTTTAAAAATTGCTGAGGTCATAATCAGCTAAACCAAGGATAAGCTTGATGCTCACTAATAACCTTCCCACAGATATATGTTTCTAGTAGCTTGTGTAGTATACTGCTGCATGGAAATTCATACTGTAAGCAATACCTCACATGTACCTGTTGAATTATTGGACATAACACACATTCAAATTTAGCATAGAATGAAATGGTTACTACTTTCTTGGCATCCTTATAATTTTAAAAGAATGTTTAAGATAACTGGATTTTGAAGGAAATGAAATTCTCTTCTGATTATTTAGCCAATTAATCAAAATTAACAATGCTATTTGTTTAAACTCAAGATACCTTTGTGATTATTCTAAAAAGTAAACTAACTCTTGTTCATATTATATAATAGGTAAGCAAGACATATCATTTTATCAGGAATTGAATGCAAGATGCAATTAACAGTGTTTTGCAGTTTTAACCACTTCACTACTGTCAGATTATTCTGTCACTATTAAGTCAGAATTGGATACTGTAATTAAATAATCAGAGTATCTGTTTGTTATTTAAAAGCACATATATCAAAACACATAATTTTTAATTTCATTTTAATTGCAAGAAAACTGGTTTTGATCACAAAAAATACAGCTTTCTTTTACATTGATATTTTAGATACTGCATACAAAAGCAAATATCCAATTGATATGTAATAACAAATAGTATTTAGAGCAACGATATATTCATGATGTACTCAGAAATATACTACTGTTTGGATAGTCATTTACTAATGGAATGCTCATTAATCACAATGTTGAAGCTCATTAAAAAGTATATTATAAATTATGATTTAATTCCTTCAATTCAGAACTAAGAGTACATTTTTGTATAAAGAATAATACAATAAAATTCTGATAATCTGTTTCACCAGGTTTAGGATGAGAAATACCAAAAGCATCAATGAATGTGTTTGTATACCGCTAAATGCTGCCAATGCCAGGTATACTTGTGTAGTATTTCTTCAGCAGAATGTCAAAGTTCTAGAAGCAAGATTTTGCATATTTTAGATGGATATAGAATGTTTTACGAAAGAAAACTTTGTGACTAAAATTGTGTGGATTATGGAATTTGTGAATTATAGAGCATCTTCCTGAATTTTTTATAGTTTTTGCATTAAATTTGGATTGCTTGCACATAAATAATTAACTAAAACCTATTATTTATGGTTTAATATTACAATCATCAATCATATTACAATCAATATTACATCATAATAATTAATCAAGTACATTAATGCCTTGCTGACACAGTAATAGGGGAACAAGCTACCATAATCTTGAGCCTGGCTTCGAATACTGGCATGCATGTTTGTAAATGTATAGTGTCTTTGCAATAAAGGGTGCGTTTAAAATACCTTCAAACCAAAAGTCTTTTCATGAGGTTGGTGGTATGGGAAGACTGTTAGATACATTTTTTGGGTTTCAGACTATCTCCTTCAAACTTTGGATGAAGCTTCCAAAGTTTGGAGAATTAGTTTGGGCTTTCCCTATGAATACTTAACTGGTAAAACATCCAGCTATTGGAACAAAACGAACCAAAACAACTCATACCTTGAGGATTATTTGATCAATATTTGCTGACTACAAAATTATATTTTTTATATATGAAATATTTTGGAAAGAAAATTTCATGAAAGGCACTTTTGAGAAAGTAAACTCTTTTGTAAAAATACATCACTGTTTTATGTATGAAAAAAAATTAATATGCACCAGTGAAATTGCTTGCAAAGGAATGTTTTTGTTTAGAGAGAGTAAAAAATACACCATTTGCAAAAATTCCAGCATTAAGACCTTTCTGAATTTGAATTTCT
Source organism: Stegodyphus mimosarum (assembly GCA_000611955.2). NCBI lineage: Eukaryota > Metazoa > Arthropoda > Arachnida > Araneae > Eresidae > Stegodyphus > Stegodyphus mimosarum. The sequence goes on from KK120127.1 coordinate 43,160, forward strand.
GAGTTGCATCTAACTTCCATGCATATGTAATTAGATTAAAAAGTTGAAATTTCACACCTAATTAAGGGGAAAACATTTTTTAGCTCTTTCTTTACTATGTTTTCTGTTTGAACAGAAAAATCTTTTCAAGTGTTATATTTAAGAAACTTCCTATTTGCCACTGATGAAAATTAGCCTCCTCACTTTGTGAAATGTAACAAATACTACATACATATACATGTATTAATCCAACAAAGACTTTTTTTTTTTTTTTTTTTTTATAAGTGTGTCCTCAGTAAATTTAGTAACCCAGCTATAAGGGGCATTTAAATTGAAACTCAACAACCAAAAAGTTGTGAACAAGTAAATTCCTTATATGTGTTAATCATATAACTTTAAAATACCAGTATCATCCTGAAGTATTCTAAATAAGAAATATACATCCTAAGGTAGAGATAATCCAAACTGAAAAATTTGCAGATTCATGATCTGTAATTACTATAAAAGAATGCTGATCCACGTATAAAAAATGTTAAATAATTCCAATAATAAAATTATTTTCTTTTTCAATCAAAATATAACTCTCTGAGAATCTAAATTTGTTTGTTTACATCAAAACATGAGCATGAATTGCACATGATCACAGATTATCAGAATTCAGAGTATTGCTAAAATTACTAACTGAAAGGAAATCTGAAATAAATTTTGCTCTTAATATTGTCTGATTTAGAATATGCAAACTAGAAATACTATTTATGAAATTTAAAAGCATAAACATGTTTGTTTTTAACTGCCCCCATTTTTAATTTATATAAGTGATTTTTTTTTAAGTTATAAATAAAAGTAATATGAGTGGACCAATATGTACAATTTTGCACATTATGAAAACTGTAAAAAAATATTTAGGCAACTTCTAGACTTAATTCTACAATCTCTTGAAAATAGATATGAGTATGAAGAAGAAGAGAATATTACAGGACACTGTCTTGATATTAGCACCATGAAGATAAAAATGCCAAGGAATCATTAATGTAGATAAACATTTGTAGAATTAAAAAATTGCAATAATTTATAAATTACAAAATTAATTTGGTTCCTTAACAAACTGATACTTCACAATAAATAACTTTTTCATATTATCTCCATACATCACACTTTAAACCCAGCATGGAGAGAACGATATTCTCGCAACAGGTAACCAACTTACTAGACCTCAGCACAAGAGGGTACAGGGTAGGTCTGTACAGGGTGACCTACCCTGTATTTGTTTTTGGTTACGAATATGAATCATGTACTGATGGTAAATCATCAGACAAATTTTGCTTATCCTACTATAGTAACCAACACTCATATGATAGAATCTCTATGCAGGAGGGGGGAGAGGTATCTTAAACAAATAATTTATAGAATATGATAGAAACAATATTTGCAATGCCGCCATGTCGCCTTGCTGAATTGTGGTGGTGATCTGTCAAAAAAGGAGATAAATTACTGGCTGTGTTGAGAGACATTGTTTGTATGAATAAAGAACAGGTGGCTGTTAATGTTTTACATCTGACTAAAGTAGTGTTGCAAATGTGAAATAGGACTACTTCAATTGATAGATGCCAAATAAGATTGCTTGAACTGTTTTGTTACTGTGTTTTAAAGTCCAATGATGGCCATCAAGGGGCTCTTCAGGACCCTATCAGTACATTCTTCTGCCAATGTTGTGTAATATAATAATCTGATAATACAATAAAATACACATAATTTCTTTGTATTTATATATTTATGTACAAATACTTTACATGCAATTTAAGTATGGTAATGTAATTGATTCTTTGGTTTTGATCATAGTTCACAAGTGGTAGGCCATCTGCTGTGAGAATACCAAGAGAATTTTATTTGTAGAAACACAGTTCTTTAAAGTGATGCACGTACACAAATATAAAATACAATGAAGCAGTCTAACAATATTAGCAGATTTTATAACAACTGTATAAAACTAATTGAAATACAGTACAGTAAAATCCCAGCTCAATGGAGCTCTGCAGTGAATCTCTAAGATTAATACACTATTTTTTTCCCTCATAATTTATAAAAGTTTTACCAGACACACAAAGGACTTTTCAGACTGTTACAGAACTGCTGTATACTTAATGGTAGGCACACATCGCAATTATATGAATCTTGATATTCAGACAATTACAGAATACGATGCCAAAACAAGAAACCACTACAAAATTAAAAGAAAGGACAATTTTAAAGAAGTTTTAAATGTTATTTCTTTACCCATTACAGAACGATTTCTTTTTATTATGCCCACCAGCTGTTGAATGGCAAAGTCACTAAACTCTGGTAATTCAACCTAGGTTAAAATCTTTGCGAATGTGCTGGTTGCATAGAAATATTTGTGGCTTTCTTCTTGTGAATGAATACAAATCAGTTTCCTTAAAAACGTTCTTCATAAAGGCATTTCTTTCTTTTATAAAGACAGTCCCCAAGTGCTTTGTCATAGTCTAAATAATCCATTTCTTCTTTGAAATACCTTTTATCATTTTATTTCATTTTAAAATGTAACTACCACAACACATAATTTGATTCTTAAATTATTATATCTACTAAATGTATTATAGATGATAAATCATAAGAATAAATATGAAATGTATTTTTCTTTAACATTAAATTCATGAAGCCACAAAATGAGGCTTAAGTGATACTATGTTATTACAAATGAACTGTATATGCATTACATGCCATCCAAAACATACAAGGCCTTCTCTTCTGTTCCGACTTACATTAACTTAGTAACAGGGATTTTATTGTACTTATAGTTCAATTACTAGATTTTTAACAAGGAAACCATCGTATTGATATGTATACTTTTATCAAACTTTTTTATTCCTTTCCAAAAATTTTAACAGCTTTTTAAGTACAAAATTATTTTTAATAAAATTAAATTTATATTACATAAAAAATAATACATGTAGTACTTTTTTTTTTTCATTTAGACCATGAAACATATTTAAAGCAAGAAAAAAGTAAAAATCTACATTTTTATTAAAAATTTAAGTTTCTCATCTGAAACATATTTTTAAATAGCAGTTACCTATATAACAACCATGCAGAATTACAGATTATCTTATGCTAATATTTTACTTTTTTTTTTCCCTTTTCATTTTGTGCTTCAGATTCTTTATCACAGAAAATGTAGCATAATATATATATATATATGATGAAGATTCATGAAAATTGCCTTAATTTAAAAGGAGTAGATTTATATTAAGTAGTCTCCCAAGCAATGAATTCTAGTCAGAGTAACGAAGACTGAAATTTATACACAGAACTTGAATATGAGCTGCTTATAAAAGACAGTACTATAAAATGTATCAAAATATTTTCAAATTACAAAAATATAAATTATAACAAAAACAGAAAATTCTGTTTTTTAAGAATGTCATTTTATAACTTTTTAAGTTTAATCACTCACACTTTATATACAGAAAGAGTATATAAATAAAATCTGCTATAGTATAACACTGCATGTAATATACAGAGTGAATCTGAGTACACAGAAGTCAAACATGAACATGTAATTTGATATATTTTCTTGATATAAAATACAGGAGTCTTTTGACCTACAAAATAACAAAATAAGATAATTAAAACATAATTTTATTCAAAAGTATTTACCTAACAATTTTTACATTAAACAATTATGGTAGAGGCAAAGAAAATGACTCCATTCTAAATTTAGGAATTCTTCTCTTGTAATACATTGCTTGACAATTGGTAAGGAACATTTTTCTTATCATAACTAATGATAGAAATTGTTTAAAAAATGAGATCTGAGACATATTTACTAGAAATTCTGGAGTATCATCATTATACAAAATGGAACAGATATCTACACAAAGCAACAAAAGACAAGCAAATGAAAAAAAAAAAAAAAGATGTTTCTATGTTTCTAGCATCTATTTTCAACAGTTATTGAAAAGTGCTTGTTCAACACAACATAAGGTTCAATATGAGTGCATCAATATAGGCTATGAACCTCCTCAGACACTGATATATGTCTGTTATTTCTTATCTATGCTGTCCACTAAACTGTTGAGAGGTTGGGGGAATCTGTCCCTACTGTCTCTCATGATGATTTTGAGTTCCTGTAAAGTTACAAAAAAGTTCTGTCTCTAAGCAGTATGTCTGCCAAATACATCCCAGGTGTATATTATAGGATTTAAATCCAGGGAATAAGCAAGCCATGTGATGTGCTCAATACTTTCCCTTGAATCAGACACTTCTGCTGTCCTATGCAAACAAGCATTGTCACCCATAAACAAAAAATACCATGGAAAAGAAAGGCATGACAAGAATTTGGGTGCAATAACCGCTGTGGTGTCATTGCACTTCTGTAAAGGATGTGAACAGCAGTTCTGCCATCAGGCATAATAGCTGCCCCTACAATTACTCCTCAGCCATAGCAAAGTTTCCTGGACATCCTGGTGATGAGTTCCCCTTTCTTTCAACAGTCACTGGTGTCCAGAATCACTTTTGATGGTAAAGCAGGATTTATCAGAGAACATAACTTTGGATCACTGCTACTGACCCCACCAAATATGTTCGTTACATCAATGTAATCTTTCCTGTCAATGGTGTGCTTAAAACAATGCATGCAACAGCCTTCTATGCACAAAAGTGTTGTATAGGGCAAAATTTTATGAACAATCAGTTCCAAATGATAAAAACTTAGAACTCTTAAAGCTGTATTAAGGTAGACAAATAAACAGTGCAGCATAGGAAACACAAATACTAATTTTTAATAGTTTTGTTAAGTTTCTATACATATAAAGCATATGCCAATAATCGATATACAATATTAAATTCTTAAGAAAAAAATTAGGTCCTAACTACGGCATATAAATATGTGTGAATTTACTACTCGAATTTATAATGTATCTTGGGGGAAAAATTGACATAGCTGGAATTAAATGTAAATTCATCTTCTAACATTATAAAACATTACTATATGCTATGAGGAGTACTTGTATGGGCTGATATTCTGAGTTTCGGCAGAGTTATATCACATTTTCTTGGTTATAAATTCACAGTTTCTTTCACACACACACAAAAATCTGAATGGTAGTATATAAATATATCACACTAACCAGAGGATTTACTAATTCAAGCACACCAAAATCATCATTCCCAACAGCAGCTGCAAAAGTCCTCTTTCAAAACAGCACGATTCAAGGCAGCAGAACATACAGGTCCAAATCATCAAAATTACAAAGGAAATTCAATCAAAGACACTCAAGACGTAATTTCTTACTCAGCTGTCATAGATAGGAACTCTTCACATGGGTCACTACTCATCCCATCAGAAACAGAAACTACACATCTTCTTAAAGTGGAATTAATGAAGACACTTTGGAAACAACTTCTTCTTAGTAGACTGGAATGCCACTATTACAGACAAGAACAAATTATCACAGTTCAAGTGCCAAAAATTAAACTGTTCATAATAGCACTGTAGATTTTGTCATTCTTCATATCCCTTTTACTCCCATCATTTCTACTTCCTCATAACATTAAAGGTTCGTCAGAACTTCAATCCTCACCAACTTTCTCCTACTTCTCTTTTTCTCTCCACTTAAATTCATATATATATTTATTATTATTAAAATATTATGGTAATATTTTTCATTATTTATTCCTATAACTAATTGTTAATTAAAACTGGCTTCTGATACACCTTTCACATGATTTTACATTGGTCAAATACGTCACACCACTTTTTTCTCAACAATTAGAAAGCCCACTGGAATTAAAATTATCTTGCCGTCACTGTCCCATTAGAGATGAACAGTTTTTTCCCCTCTCTCTGCTCAGGAGAAGACCCAGGGCATAAGGTGAAATAAAAGTCTGCAGCTATCTAGCCAGGAAAAGCACTTTCGTTACTAGAGCAACATTTCTATCCTTTAAAGGTAAGGTGGTCCTCCTACAGCTCTAGCATGCTTTTGCACAGTACATCCACTTTCAGCAGCTTTCTTAGCAGTGATGTAATATTCTCTAACAAACTTAACTACCATGGCACTTGAGCAACACTTTGCCCTGCTTTGAGGCATCCAACTGCTTAATTACAATTATACATAGTTAAATGATGTCTTATAGATCACTGTAGTGACTTGAGAGGTTGTTACAGGTAACTGAGAAACATGCCTCTTCCTCAGTTTGTCAAAAGACTTTGTTTTCCAGGAATTACAACAATGACATTAGAAGTACACTGAAGTGAAGACTACAACAGTGTTACGCTACAATAGTGTAAGTGTTCTGAAGAAAAATTTACATAAAGTGTGTCAAATATCTTTAACGTTATTTTAAGAATTATTTGGGTTACCTATCCACATGTTAAAATAATCCACAAAATTTAATATATCACATGCATATATAAACACACACTTACCAAGGCAACTTAACATATACAAATTAATAAAAAAATTTAATGATTATATTTTTAAGTCAATAAAATGACCATTTTATGGATTTATACAATAATTACCTTTTAATAATTTAAGTGCTAGCAACATCTTCGTTTTCCTTTTCCAGAAGATTTACCACCTAATCGTATTGTGCTATCACCTCCTTTCTGTTGCTGCTCTTTGTGCTCTCGTTTACTTTGTAAAACCATTTTCGTTATTTCATTGAACATCTATTCCAAAAATAAATAAATAAATTATATATAAAAAGTAGAACTTTTAGAAAGTCCTTAGTTAATGCAAAAAGCTTAGCTTAATTGTATTACCATGCCCCAAAAATATATCACCTGATTTTAAAAATTATTTGGTATGCAAATCAAATAAAGTTACATATTTTTAACAGATAATTATTTTTGTATCTTAAGAGATGAAAAGGACAAATATAACCAGAATAAATTAACGTTTTACCTCCCCTTACATGACCCCCTCCTCCCCCCCCAAAAAAAACCAACAAAATACAGCAGAAGCATAAATAACTGAGATAAGGTAGAATAACATTAACTTAGATGACTCAAAAAATGGCTAAAGGGAAATCTCAAAGCATGGTGGAATTACAAGACGGCAGCCATTTGGCCCTGGAAATTATAGATGCATATTTTTATTCATATGTTTAGTAATAATTAATATTTATGTAGTTAATTTTTTATCTTAGCAAATTTAACATTAGACTGCAAAAAAAAACTGCATTAATTCTTTTAGTATACAAGAATGTTACACAACGTTCTTGTGGCATACAAGAATATAAATGTTGTTCTTTTACATTTAGCAAATGTAACAATTTTAAAAATAAAACATGCATTGTTATATGTTACACTTTAATATGAATGGTTTGTCTTGCATTGCAATTAAAAATGATATAAAAAAAATTTGGGAACAATAAAAAAAAGGGGGGAGTGAGAGTGAGAAAGAGGAAAGAAAAGAAACTGTAGCATGCCATACCATGTTGAACTTTTATAAAAATATCATTTAGAGATTTAGCATCAACAATTCAGCACTGTATCAGTAGTTTCTAAAAATAACAGAAATTTTTACGCATGTACACGCCCACGCCGACAATAAGTGCAAGGTCATGCTGCGCACGACGGTACCGATTCAAAAAGGTGCCAGGCAATCACTAAAACAAACACTTAGTCTCGCTGCCTGTCTTAACAGGAAAATTCTTGATTGGTGGCTTGATCTGTCTGACAGTGTTTAAGTGACTTTGTTCTGCTGTCCGGGGTTGGGGCCTCTGTTGATGGCAGATGTTTTTTATCATCCCTCTAGAACAGGGACGTGGAATGCAAGTTGCCGAGTATTCCTGTCGGCTCAACTTAGCTCAGCTGCTCGACCAATACGTTAGTGTCCTCTTGGATTGTCTTTAGGGGTTGGGGTGTTTAACTGTGTTAAGACAGCCTCGAGCTTGCCAGTTCCGAGTGCCCCTTTCTCCTAGTACACTGTCTTATTTGACCGAAAGTTATAATCAGGGCAGGAGTTTGTCTCTGGTGTTCTCTTCCATCTTATTTGAGAGTGCAAATATTTGATGCTGATGCGTATGTAGATGCATTTGACAAATTGCTTAATCCTTATTTTGTGCCTACTGTAGCAATTTGTGCAATGTTTATCTTTTTTGTGATTGCTTGTTGTTATTGTTTTTCTACATAAAAAAAGGTACGTGCAGTTACATATTATGTTAAACTTAGGTTAACTTTTTAATTCGGAAAAGCAATGATTTGAGCATAATTACTCGAAAACTATTTAGCTCTCATGCTTGAACCATTGTCGTATTCTTGGCTACGTAAATTACTAATATCTAAACCATTTTCCTCTAAAGTCTTTAATAAGAACGTTGTTCGTCCTTCACCAGTAGTATCTGTTGTGATACAAAATACTAAAAACATTTCTTCAGTACTTATGTCTGTATTTTCTAAATTAAGATACCTCATACAAATTGATATCTGCTCTTGATGGCTGCCATCACGGGTACAATCAAGTAAAACAGAAAAATGCTTTGCCTGTTTGACCTTATTTAAAATAATATGCTTTGTATTATCCCCTAATCAGCTAATTATTTTATTTTGAATTTTATCTCCATGGTAATGAAGCACATTTCTTTATTTTGAATTTTATTAATATACACAGACATGATAGTGTCAAATATTGTGATCATTTCTATACACTTTAAAAATGTATTATTTCTTTTGAATAATTTGATACTGGAACCACAGAAAGCTAAGTCTTGTTTGGCTAAAAACTGAATGGCATACATAATTCTTTCCCATAACATTGCACCAATGCTTAGTCTTTTTTTTCAATAAAATCTGAAATTCCGAATTAACAGGTTTATTCTTTCGTAATCATTCTAAGAAACTGGACTAACTCATTTGTTGTTTGGCAAGATTCTACATGAGTACATCTAAAAAAATATGCATCCATTTTTGTCTTTTGGGAAACTGAAACTCAAAACAAATTTTGGTAATATCCAGGACTATTTTCTATTAATACTTGAACTTGGGACGGCAATAATGGACTTGGGCATAATCTGGAATCATCAGGCACAGGCAAATGCTTACCTACTGCAAAAATTGTAGACTTCAATAGTATTTCTTCTTCGTGTTTTTTTTTTTTTTTTTTTTACTGGCTGCGTTGAAGTTAAAGGTAATTCTTGGGTGAAAACACTCTCTAAACTCTTTCTGATTATTAGGTTCTTTTGGTAATTTCAATGGTAACTGAGACGTTGATGGACAACTAGTGCTAGTAAGCATCAGTTTGGGTATTCTTTGAGTTTTGGAAAAATTGAGCAATTAAAGTTCTGGTTTATTAAGACTTCCTCTCACCTTTTTTTCTTTATCACAGTCTGATACTTAAACATTTTTTTCTGTTTTTCTTCCGACATCTGGGAAAAAAATGAAAACAGAAAAAGTGAAAGTAAAAATAAAAGCAGAAAATAACTATTACAAGAACTATTGCATAAAACACTTCTTAAAAACATTCGGAAAGTCACGGTTTGAAATAATTTACCATTCTTCCGAAAAAGTGAATATATCTTCAACCATTGCTTGGAAAATATATGAATTATTAGATCAATACCAAATAATTCAAGGTGGTGGTGGTATTCTTTTGTTTATTAATGTAAATAAATCAAATTTAAAGTATGTATTTAAGACGTAATGAAAATAACGGAACATTTTCCTTCGGTTTTCCATATAGCTAAAAATCAGGAAATGGCCAAATTTCGATTTCAGAATACGTTGTATATTTTTACTTCACTCCATATCTCAAACAGGTATATTTTAAATTCAGTGGTACTCCATTAATATGTCAATCTTTTCTTCTTGAAGGATAATAATTTTTAATTTAAGAAACAAATGGTTCATGTAAAAAAAAAATTCTTTTTGAGTAATTATGCTCAGATCGTCACTTTTCTGAATTAAAAAGCTAACTTAAGTTTAACATAATATGTAACTGCAAGTACCTTTTTTTTATGCAGAATAACAATAACAAGCAATTATTAAAAAAAATCATTAAAAAGATAAATGTTGCCCAAATCGCAACAGTAGAACAAAATAAAGGACTAAGCAATTTGTCGAACATGTCTACGTGCCCTCTGTACCCTCACATATGCATCGACATCAGGTATTTTTGTTCACATATAATTACAAGATCAGCTCAATGTATGTCAAAAACTGCAAAAAGCATTAACTGATAAAATCAAAATGATATAAATAGTATAGATCTTATGCATGAAGTGCAGTTTTTGTAAACTTTTGGAGGAAATGTAGCATCGCCAGTTGAAACTCTAAGCCAGGGATGGGCAGACTTTGCCAGGGTACACACTACTTTTAATTTTGTCAAGGTGTTGTGGTCCACCCAGTGGCATAGGTGTGGTGGGCTAATAAAAAGGGCCAACAACATTTATTATACCTTAATAATAAATACAGAATATACACTTACCTACCTAACCCTACCTAAAAAAACTACTTTTTTAAAACCACATTTAAAGCAAGATACAAACATAATAATAATAGCCACAAATATAATAATTTCAAATGATGCATTTCTAATCTAACAATTAAAAATACATTAAAAAATAAATCATTTTCATTTAAAGTTAGTTCTCATAATTATATTTAGTAGAAGACTTAGTCCCCATACTGTTCGCCAGTCTTGAATATCTCAGTATATAATTACCAACTGCTGATCTCGCAATGGATTCAGAGTGGTTATCTGTGAGATGGAAACGATATATTGTCTTAATTATATTCATTGTTGAAAATGCAGATTCACATAGATAGGTAGAGCCAAAGAATGATGTTAAATGAAATGCAAATTATTTAACTTTTATAACTGTTTAAATTGGGATACTTTACTTCATCATTTAGATTCCAAAAGTTATTCTTAGGTTCGTGCTTTTAAGATTTTGTCATTTTAAAATTTCTACGTGCTTTCAAAATTTTGTCATTTTGAAGGAAAAAAACTTCATTTTCCTCAAGAGCTATAGAGAATATATAACTTACATTTTCAGTTATCGTGCACTTCCAATGAAGGTACATGGGCCATCTACAAAGTCACTGAATCATTTGCAAGTAAACAAATAGTTAATCACATCAATTGTGAAAAGCAGGTTCTGCAATCTAGTTGGTGTAGGTGTTCCATAAATATGTTTCTTTTATGTAGTATGACCGTTTTAGGCATAGACTCCAACTACTACGAATTCTTACTTAGTTTCTATGGAAATTCATGAAAAACTAACAGCTACAAAAAGTATGGAAAAAACTACGGATTTTACAGATTACAGGGTAGGGGAACCAGTATGCAAAACAGAACCAACTAATTCATCCGATGATTGGCTGAATACTCATGTCATCATATATCATGTGTTGAGTGTGTTGCTGGTTTTGAAGAATAGCCAATCATAGTTCAATAACTCCAACCATTAATGATTTGTGAATAGTCCCCACCCCCTGCAACATCTGTCTACTTTGTATGTCTGTCTTCCAGGTTCGTTGCTGATGCTTTGGTTTAGCCTGCCTTCTCGCTTTGCCTTTGGCTTCATTGTTAAGATTACAGTGAGAGTTTAGCGTGTGTTTTGTCATGAGCTGCATTCAGGTGGAAGTTTTTTGTTAATAATGCTACCTCAAACGAAGAAGTCAAAATTATCAAAGCAGAAATTTAAAGATTCATATTCTTCAGAATTTCCATGCATTAAAGCATCCAAAATGTCTGTGAATCACGCACATTGCAGTGGATACAACAAAGACTTCTCAGTTGCAGATGGTGGGAAAAATGACTGTAAACAGCATGTGTTTTTCTCAAAAGCATAAAAAACTTGACACTGTAAAATCTAAAGAAATAACGAATTTCTTAATAAAAGATAATGAAATTGATGCTATAGAGCCGAATGTTGTTTTATTCAATTTTACCTACCAATTTCTGTTTGGATCATTCCAAAGAGCTTTTCAAAGTGATCTTTTCGGATTCTGCCATAGCAAAAAAAATTAGCTGTGTTCATGCCAAAACTGCTGCTATTGTGAAAACGCTTGCAGAAAGTACTGTTGCTGATATTATAAAATCAGTGTGCAATACATAATTTTCTCTAAGTATTGATGGATGTAATGATAACAATGATAACAAACTGTACCTACTGATTATAACATACTATAGTAAAGAAAGGGAGTGATAATTACGTCATTGATTTCTATTTTAGAATGCACAAATAATACAGGAGAAGGTATTTTTAATTGTATAAATAAAAACTTTAAAAGCAAAGGTTTAGAATGGAAAAATTGCTTATCATTTTCTTCAGATAATACTAGTAATATGATAGGAAAGTTTAAAGGTGTAGCAGCATTTATCATAATGCATCAACCAAATATAATCATCCGAGGTTGTCTCCGTCACCTCTTGCATATAGCTGCAAAAAAGGCTACTGAGAAATTAATTGGCTCAGAAATAGAAATGTTGTTAATAGATATATATTTTTATTTGGAGAAAAGTTCGAAATGGAAGCATAGCTTCAAAGTTGCCCAATAAATTTTGGGACAGAATGCAAAATCTCGTCAAATTTTGAAATATTGCAGTACGAGATGGTTGTCTCTTTTAGAATCTATAACAAGGATTTTGGAACAGTGAGATGCTGTGATTAATTTTTTTGGAGATCAACTAGATAAGAGTGAGAATGAAGAAAAGATATTGCAAAACATTAAAAAAATATTAGTCACCAACCACCAAATTATACTTATTTTTGAAAAATACTTTGCCTTTGTGTAGCAGTAAATATTAATTTGCAACAAAAAGCTCCTTTTATACATAAATTCAGAAGAGAACTTATTGAACTTTTAATGAATTTATTTGTTAGATTCATCAAACCATCAGTAATTTCTAAAGAAAATGAAGCTGTTACCCTAACATCTATTCCATTTCAGAAGTATAGCAAACAAAAAGAAAATGAAAATTTAGTGATTGGTGCAGAAACAAGATTATATTTTTAAAATGCAAAGTTGAATGAAAGTGAAGTGAAATCATTTATCAATTCTGTGCAAGCTTTTTTTGTAACTGTCTGTTCATATATAATAGATAAATTTCCAATAAGTGAACCATTTCTAAAACATGCTGAAGTTGCTGACATCAACCTGAGCATGTGTTCTTTACTTGATTAATACTTTCCCATCCATTACTGATGAAAATTATCTTAATTAAGTGGAAACTGAATATTCTACATATCAAGTAGATGATTTGAAAGAAATTGTAGATTTGTGTATTGATATAGCATGGGAAGAAAGAAAATATGAATGGGTGTATTAAATACAAAGTATTGCCTATTATAACGCTTGCTGTCTTAATAATACCTCATTCAAATGCAGCTTGTGAAACAATTTTTTCTATTGTTAAAAAACAGACGGAATTTCGACCAAATTTAGGTCCTAAAACTCTCAAAGCAGTTTTGATTGAAAAAATAAATATGCAAGCAAATGAAGAACTGTGTTATAAAAAAATATTCTCAAAATCAGAGCTTAAGCTTGCTAAGCATACTACATATAAATCTTTGCATTCATTAATTATAAGTATTTTTTTAATATTTATTAGTCTTGGTTATCTAATTTTTTTAAATTTTATAAAGTATCAGAATAAAGATATATGATTTATGGATTCTGATTTTTTTTCTATGATTAGTAGTGATTTAAAATACTTGCTTTACTTGTATATTAGTAGATTTAGTGATATACATGTTTGAGGAGTTAAATGAAAATTTCTAATTAAATGTGCATATAATTTGCAAGGTGTATTTTTAATTATTCAGTTTTATATGTATATAAATTTTTAATTTAATAAAATTGATTACAATTAATGATTAATTAAACATTAATGAATAGTTAAATACAACATGCGTAATGCATGCATTTTCAAAGTTGTAAAAATGTCATTCGTGCCTTGACTACTGACAAGTTTTGCTGCAGGTTGGAGTCTATGGTTTTAGGTCTTAGTACAGGTGGTCATCCCAAAATGTTTGGTGATTTACAGGTCGATCACGATCGACTTAATGCTCACCCCTGCTCTACAGAAAAAGAATTTTGGATAGGTGCGCAGAAAAGAATTTTGGATATATCCCTAAATATCAGCCCTAGAGCATTTTTTTTGCCCTACTGTAATCACAGTTTGAACCTTGTCGTAAACTAAGCTGCGAACAACAATTTATTCAGTGCAAACCTATTAGATATGTATATTAATTTGTTTTTAATTTTAAGATAATAAATAGTGTTTAGCAATATATTTGGTATGCAATGCGTTTAGTATATTATTTTGCTTCTCTTTATGTATTAGTGTTGCAGTGTTACTTTTTTATGACATGTTATTGTTGTTGACTAATGCTCACTTGTCTGGCCTATTGTCAGCCCAAGCGCAAGATAGGCCTGTCGTTGGCAACAACCTTGAGCACCTTACAAGCACCCTGGGGAGACGGATCCCAAGGTCTCCCACCCCTCTGCCCCTACCACCTACCTTTCAAGAGGACTTTTGTCTCGCCTATTTAGAGTGCCCCCCATGCCACATGGTCACTAAATATTTACAAACATCGACGTTCTCTCTGGAATTCGAGCCCAAGGCCTTCGACAAAGCAGTCAGCAATGCTAACAACTGTACCGGTTGGGCGGCTTTTTATAACATAAATGGAGTTCTTCAATGAATATGTTTGAGTGTGGTTTTTAACAAAGCATAAAATGTTTGCATATTTAGACAAAAGATAAAAAAAATTTTTTTGGGGGGGGTTCATATTATATTAATAATACTTTTATTTTAAATGTTAACCATAAGCAATGTTCGTTTAACTACATAATGGCGCTCGCCAGACATTTGAACGACGGTGCCGATTAGGCTTGGCGCGGGCCTGTTTTTGTAAAGCTTTACAATATACTCTCAGTGTTCACTGAATAATGACCAAACTTCCCAAATGCAACAGATAGCTTAGATTATCAAATGGCCTGAGCTACTGCAACCAGCCCTATTCAGAATACTTACGTACCAGTGTTTCAGTCTTGTACCATAAATAGAAAGAAGAGGTGATAATGACTGACTATCATTCAAAAGTATGTGACTTAGGTTAATCAATAACTGGGACTTCAACAACAGTGGTCAAATGCAATTTACTCTAGAGAAGTGAAGGTTAATAGGCAGTGGCAGGAAAATGAGACAACTGCTACCTACGGACATGCAATGATTAGATGAGAAAGTTACACTGCAGAGTAAACATTAAGATTAAAAGGCTCATAAAAACTCAACACATCATCAGCATTAGCTGCAGACAGTTTAAAACACCCAAATCTCAGATGACTATAAAATGCTCATTAGCATTTATGCGCTTCTGCACTAGATGCCGTCATCACTCTTCTTAGCGAAGCTTTGTCACCAATTTGGTATTACCTAGCTCTAGAGCCCACTGACAAGATCACCAAAAACCCAGACAGTCTGTACTGCTCCAATGAATCAAAAATTTGTCCACACTACATTAATGAACATGTGTATATTTGATGCCAACAAGGCTTGAGAGCTTTACAAGGTGGTGCACCACCTTGTAAAGTACTCCCACCACCTTGTTAATACTTGTGTTAACACATGCTGTGTCTGCTAATGTGAGTGCTAATGTTTAATGTTTGGCATGTGACAACCAATTACTGTATCATGAGATGCTGAAAGACAATGTGTATCTCATAATGCAACATTTCAATCCTATTGGTTCCAATTTCTGAACAAGAAATGCAGAGTACCACTATGAAAGGATCGAGCTTGATTGGTTGGAAAGTTATTATACTTCTATACAACTCAATGACATAGAAATCAGCCTACTAACTCTCTCAACCTTAATTGTATGCAATATCTAAGGAATGCTGTAGAATAAACACTTTGAAACATGGATCCAAAATGACTATCTCTAAGGTTGTTATGGGCTACCATCTGCAATGTATGGAATTGGATACCTTAATTGGGTACAAGATCAACACTTAATACATGCCACAAAATATCTAGGCATTCTCCACACCAAAAGTAGACAGATGATATATTAAGCAAATGGCCAAAATTTGGTGAACACTAAGTACATGAAGGAATTGTTTTGGTAGTATATGGACAAGCTGTACTAAAAAAAAAAAAAAAAAAAAATTGTGATAAATGTTTTTGCACTCAGTATAGTGTTCACAGCAAAGATTTTATGAATTATAACAAAATGAGGGTTTACATGTTGTCTCTGATATTGTTGATCCTAAATTAACACTAGAAGTTTTCAAAAATGTGTCTGTGTAGAAAAAAACATGTGGCCATTTCTTAATGCTATCGCAAAAAATATTTTTCCTTAAACTGACTATGCTATTAGAAATTCTCATTGAAATAAATAAATATTTCTCATTAATTTGGTGCATTTGACCATTATATTTCAATGAAGAAAAATAACGACTGAAATACAAGAACAGAAACATTTTTCTGCATCATTCATTATTTTCCCACAGATAAGAATTTATTCCCTTAAATAATATCTAAAAAATGCAAATTTCAATCAGAATAAAAATCCAAAACATATAACAGCTTCCAAAAGTTAAACACACAATAATAAAATCTACAAAAATGGAAAAGAAAAGCTTTGATTAATATTAAATTGCATATGAGGGTAGAAATTTGTTTATACATGAAAGTAAAAAAGCATTAGGTAGAAAGATGAAGGCAATACTCAATTTTCCTTAATTATGGGATGGCATCAGATTTGGATCATTAATAAACTGATGTTTAAAGCTAAAAACATACAAACAAAACATTAATAAGATATGTGACCACCCTGAACCTTCACACAAACTTTACTGTGAATGCCTATGTTTTCAATGAGGTGATCAACCATCGATCACCATTCCTCCATTAAAGCAGTTTCCAACTCTCTGAGAAAGAAGTAGTGCTGAGACAGTATGATCAAGGGTACTCCAACATTTTCAATCCCATTAAGATTGGAGGCACACAGATGCATACAGACATGTGCTCTCTCCAAGTACTTATTTCTGCTCAACTGGGATGGGAATTATCATCCATAAAGAGGAAATCAGTATCAAATACTGCAGCAGAGTCTCACAATGGGATGTAGGATTTCATCCTGTTACTGAACAGCCACCACAAAACCATTTTTGAAGATAGGCATCTGGTGGATGTGACATCCCATTGAAATTTCAGCCCACAACATGATGCCACTTCTAAATGTATGATGTTCGATGATGTTCTGGGCTTGAGTTCATATGCTTCTTTCTCAGCATTCTTATAATTTGATTCCAGGGTAAATTTGGACTCGTCTATGACAGGACATTGTGCCACTCTAAGACAGTACCCACTGAGATGTTGATGACAACACTTTAATTTTACCTTTTTGGACTGGATGGTTAATAATAATATATTACAGCTTGCTTCATCTCTCATTGAGCCCTACCAGTCAGTGACCATAAATACTTTATACTGTAGAAACCATTGCCATATTTACCCAATTTCATTGTCCATGTCACATTAAATATTCTCACTGCAGACACAATATACAATGAAAATTAATCTTTATTTCAAGAACGGATGTGCGTACTACTCCTGGACAGCCAGTCTCCGTTCTCCCTCTGCACTTCTACAAAAACTTCTCCTTAGGCTGCTATCACACATCTGTTTGTTTCGGAAGAACAACTGTTTGGAAATATTTTTCTTTGTCACAACAGCCAATCACCACAGATCACTGTGGGGATAACACAGGGAAAACTTGTTCTCCATTACAAACAAGCTGATAGCTGATTGGTTGAAAACGAACGATTGGTTGCAATTTTTTTCGAAAGGAAGGAAAAAATTGCGTGTCTTTGTTCAATAGTAAACCAGACAGAAAAATTGTCCAAAACAGTTGTTCATGTGAAACAAATGCATGTGTGATATGAGACTTAGGGTGCATTTTTATTGCCAGCAACGCAAGTGCAAGATGTGCTCCTAATCACTATCATCACAGAGTTTCCCCCAGTTTCTTTCATGACAACTCAAAGGAAAGACATCAGATTATGAAACATTTCAGAGGATCTATGCTGCCCTGCCCCTTAATAACAAAATTAGGATATAAAATTAGAAAGATCAAAATGCGATTCAACACATGACAAGGTTACAATGCACATACATAAAAATGAAATATTAATACATATGCGACAAAGCAAATTAAAAAAAAAAACTTTTAATGTAAGAAGCAAGTTTCTTTGGGAAGTAAACTTGTCTTCCTGATCTAGTTTGTGACAGTTTGTGTCCTAGAGAATCCGTTAACAGATTTATTCACTGAACTGCCATTAACACTCTGCGTAATTTCAGTTCACGCAAATCAGAGTCCAAATGAAGTCTAGTTTTACATGGTCACGCAGTAGACTTAAGGCTGTTTATTTCAATTAAGAAAGTTTTGTCCATTCTGGTAAGGACCTTGTGTGGATCTGAGTATGGCTGGCACAGCAGTGGCTTTATTCGATCGACATGATTTTAAGTTAGAATTTATGTAATACTTACCGTGGCAATGAGCAGATGTCAGTATTGGGTTCAGTTGTTGCATTCTATGCTGGAAATTAGTGATGAATTGACTATCACATGGATTTCTCTCAAATCGTGTTACCATATCACTAGGCAACCCGGAAGTTATGCCATACACCAGTTCTGCACAAGATGGCAGCAAATCATTCTTAACAGCTGTCCAAATAGCAAGTAGAAGAACTATGAATATTTCAGTCAGGTTACTGATCTCACAAGTCTTGAGAGAGGATTTTAAATGCTGACGAAATCGTTCAACAATGCCATTTGACATTGCTTGATAAGCTGTTGTTGTGATTCTGTTTGTACTTCAAAATGCATGTAAACTCTGCAAACATTGTGGATCTCATTTGAGAGTCTTGGTCTGTTGTTATGACCAATGGGAAGCCAAAGCGAGATATCCATGAGTTGAAAATAGCTCTGCAAATAGTTTCCGTTTTCATATCATGGATAGCTATGGTTTCAGGCTATCTGGAAAATCTATCTATTAGAGTCAAGTACATGTTGCCTTCTGATGGCAGTAACGGCCCAACAATATCCATATTGGATTTTTGAAAAACATGCATTAATTAGGTGTATACTCTTTTGCAAAAAAAATCAAAACACCAAGATTGCACCGATCGTGATAAAATTTGATGCTTTCGTGATCATGATGAAACTTGGTATGCAAAAACATCTTGATTGAACATGCAAATGATCAAAGTTTCAAGGCAAATGAACAGGAATTGCGATCATAGTGCACAATTCGCAAAGTATAAAACCAGTGACAGAGGTGGAAAATTTATCTTTTTTTACTGCCCCAGCAGTATCATTGTTGACTATTCAATGCATTACAGCCATGTCTATACCTCCCGTGGTACCGTCCACCATCTCACAGTGCTTATCTGAGGGGGGGTTACGCTCACAGAGGCATTTGCCTTTGACCCCAGAGCACTGGCAGCGTTGTCTGGAGTGCTGTCGCAGTCGATGATCATGGCTGCCATCAGACTGACATCATATAGTGTTCAGCGATTAATTCCGCTTCACTCTTGAAGCAGATGACCACCGTGTTCATGTCTGAAGAGGACAGGGCCAGCAGTCCAGCCTTTGTTTTACAAAGGCATACAGCAATAACCCCTGGTGTGATGGTGTGGGTCGCTATTTCTTATGACAGCAGGTCATCTTTAGTCATCCCCCGTACATCTTTAACAACTCAACGATATGTTGATACCATCCTGCAGCCTGTTGCATTACCCTTCACGGCACATCATCCTGGGGCCATTTCCCAACAAGATAATGCCAAGCCACATACTGCTCCCATATCTCTGGACTGTCTCTGTGCGGTTGATACTCTTCCTTGGCCAGCAAGGTCACCAGACCTTTCACTAATTGACAATGTTTGGAACATGGTAGGCTGCCAGATTTGGGCACCACAAAGTATCGCAGATCTGGAGCAACAATTGATGAATGCCTGACAGAATGTGTCGCAGGATGATATTAGGGACCTCTACCATTCTCTGCCTCAATGAATTCCAGCATGCATTGCTGCCAGGGGCGGTTCGACCAACTACTAATTTGAATACTCATTGGGTGAATGTGAGCCGTGAACAGGTATTATGACCTTGATTTTTTAATCATTTTCTTATCTGTGTATGAGCTATACACATATTCAATTTCATTAAAAACAACCATTTCCTTTATGCTGCTTCAATTTTTTTTGCAAAAGAGTGTATTCAGTGGAATTCCCTTAATCTGTGCCAGTTCTGAGTTGGCTGTTAGTTGCCCGCCGAAACGGTCGCTCTGAGCTTTGTGCCCGGTACGCCGCGCAGCTGAGGCATTCCACGGGAAGGCCCCGACGCTTGTCCGGGCCGCTTTCACGGCCTGTCTCGCCCAGTCCTGTGCAGTGCCACACCCGCTTCGGACCCCAGCCCGACGGGCCCAGTCCTCACAGCCAATCCTTGTCCTGAAGTTACGGATCGAACTTGCCGACTTCCCTTACCTACATTGTTCTATCGACTAGAGGCTGTTTAGCTTGGAGACCTGCTGCGGATATGGGTACGGTCTGGCACGAAAATCATAATCTCTCCCTCGGATTTGCAAGGGTCGACAGGAGCGTACCGGACACCGCAAGAGCTGCGGTGCTTTTACGAACTCGCCATCCCTATCTCTGGATGATCCGATTCCAGGGACACGAG
>KK120127.1:68856-82045 GCA_000611955.2 Stegodyphus mimosarum
ATGGCTCATCAGATGTTTAATCTTCAGAAAGAACAACAAACTAATTCAAAATTATTTGAGTCAATAAACATACATGTATGATTACAACAGGCAGAAAATTAGATTGTTTTTAACCCCATTAACAGTTGATGAATCAATCTACTGATAGCAGTTTTTCTCCCTTCTACAAACGAATAATTTGACAATTTTCTTGCAATAATGGAAATACATTTTACATGAATGACCTGGTAGTAAAAGAAATTAATGAACTATATGTTAAAAATTGTACAGTAAAAAGTCCAAAATTCATATCTTCAATAATAAAAATGATCTATTACCTGGATTTCCCAAAGAATTTTTTTCACACAGCATGCGATTTCATGCAGAATGTGATTGAAAAAAGGTAAATGCACTGTAAATCAATTTTTCTCTCACATAGCCCCTTTTGCTGAGAAACATCATTACCCATGAGAATATTGAAATATCCTATAGGTTGTCTTTAAATACTTGCTGGCTAGCAAAACATATTTTCCTTTTTAGCCCTTCAGTAGTTGAGGGGACAGCATTTTTCTATTTTATCTAACAATATATGTAGTAAGTGAAGCTCAAAAACCATTTTAGTTTGAAAGGAGTGTTGCACATACTGGTTTTCTTTTCTTGATGTGACAAGGAAAGAATTAAATTCCAATGCACTTAAGCTCAGGTAGCTCTGTAAAACTGCACTTTTATTTAACCTTCTAATTTGATCCATTTCATTATCTTCATGAGCTATTCAACTACTTTTATCTTATCAAATTAAAGATTTAGTAAAACACAACAGTACTCTTCTGCTATAAGGACTGGATTCAGAAATGTATACATGCAAGCATGTATGTATGCATGTAAATACACACATACATACATGCACATATTAAACATATACATATGTTATATTACACACCCATACATACAAACATGCATGCATACATACATTTCTGAATCCGGTGGGTGATAACAGAAGAGTACCAAGATAACATCTCTACTAAGAAACTTAAATATGGTACAATATGATTTAATTTTTAGTTTTTATCCTTGAAAATTACAGATCTACTAATCAGCACATTCATATCAAAATACGCACGCTCTGAAATGCAGTTTTAAAATCAATATAGCAGCAAAACCATCCAAGAATTTTGAGAATATTTTAACAGCTGTGTGAAGAACTGTAGTCACAAAAGTCTGCAGGTATTTTAAAAAATGTTCAGCATAATTTATATCCATCTAGCGTATTTCATAATATTTATGACGACAGCCATTAATTTGAATGTTTTGAGATATTACAAAAAAAAAGTGAAATTCTCTAATAATTTACTAATGCAAAGAAGTACAAAATTATCAGAATGTAACTGAAATCTTCCACTGCCCTCCCCCCAAAAAAAAGATTTTGCATCCGTCGATTGATGCTCTAGACATCAATTGACTGAAAGCGAAATCAGTAGTATGTTTTTTTACATCCCACAAATATCTTCATTTCAGCTTGCAGTCATGTTTTAATCTCATGAGGTGATTATTCAAATGCATCTTTCTTTCCTTTGAACTCCCCTCTCTTGAAGAAATATGTTTCTGCTTAATGATATCCAGCCAGATACCAAAAATCTATTTTAGTACTTTTTTAAGAGAATTACATGAAAAATAGTTGTGTCAGAAAAAAAAAAAAACAGACAAATTGGTAACACCTGGTGCTGATAAAACATGCCCAAGAACAAGAACTACAACAATTAAAAAAAAAAAAAATATGAAGGTACTTCAGTTAATGGAATATGCAGAGAAATGCCGAATGATGATAACATAATGAAGTTTTCATTGCAAGTGCAATGAAGATTTTACTTTATTTTCTTCATTATATCATAGTCTAACAGAATATAAGACTTCTCATTACATCATAATAGATTTCACTGTCCATTAATTATGCCACATTACCCAGTCCTCAATCATATAATGGATGGCAAAATCTTCAGAAAATATCACCATAAAATAGAGGGAAAAGCTATAAAGAGAATGCTTTTGAGAATTAAAAGATTTTATTTTGCTATTTAGTGGAAATTTTGGATACGATAATTACAGAACTTGAACAACAGAGCTTTGTAATTAAATGAAAAATTAAGGCTTTTCTATAAAATGAAAGAGAAAGTGTTAATGAAAAAAAAAAAAAAAAAATTAAACAACTCATTTTGAAAGACACATTTAGTAAAACAAAATATATTTTAACATTGAGCTTTTGTAAATTTTGTTTCCTACAATGTCATAAATGCTTCATTTCATAAATAACTTTTTAATATTTTTAATTTTATAATTTCTACATACCATTTAACTAGATCTTCATTTTCTACATATTGTTTTACTACCATTTCTATATATCATTTACATTAGTAAAGTAAAATCCAGAGATTTTAGAAATTCAACACTGACAATGACCGACATACTGATGATTCTGGATCTCGTACTTTGGACTGTATTACGTTTTCAAGAAAAATTAGTAGCACAAGGAAAAAAAAAAAATTTTTTTTTTTTCAATCAGGAAACCTAGGATGAAAATCAGAAACTGGCAAATCAAAAGCTCATATTTGCTAAAAATTATCTAAAACACAGAGTAAACTCTCAACAAATAATGAGCTCAATTAATAAAGGCAAAATAAAACCCCCGATGTATCACAGCTTTAAACAAAATTAGAAGAAATGGAGAAAATTCAGAAAATTTTAGAAGTCTTAATTTCTCATTATGATACTTATTTCTTAACAGATACTGAAATCCTTGTTACCATCGTACAAATATTAATCAGTGACTACTAACACAGAACATCCTATGAAATTAATTTAGATTTAAAAAAAAAACACAACGCATATTTTCTACACTTGCACCATGATATAGCAATTATACAGACTTAATGATTTAAAAAAATTTTACAATTATTTACATGATTTTACACAATACAATTTTAGATAACGTAAAATAATTAAATTAATGCAACCCACCTCTTCTACATTTATGTTTTCTTTAGCACTAGTTTCAAATAATTTAATTTTCATCTGTTCAGCAAAACTTTGAGCATCTTCAGTTAAAACAACTTTTCTTTCAGGGTCGTCATTTTTATTACCAACTAAAATATAAGAATGATAAATGTTAATGCACCTAAAGTACATTTCAACTAGTAAAGCAAATGAATACTTATTCCAGAGGCATAAAAATTTGTATTTGTAAGGATATTTAAATATGCCACAATGTAAGAGAATCCATC
This sequence comes from Stegodyphus mimosarum, assembly GCA_000611955.2. Classification (NCBI taxonomy): domain Eukaryota; kingdom Metazoa; phylum Arthropoda; class Arachnida; order Araneae; family Eresidae; genus Stegodyphus; species Stegodyphus mimosarum. The sequence continues at coordinate 72,111 of KK120127.1, forward strand.
TAATTAAAAAGAGATTTAAATATGTTCACTGTTATTGTGCAACTTAAAAAAATATTCACTGTAAAAAAAGTATTATTTAATGGTAATAAAAGATAATCCCTCATTAAAACAGCAATCCCATACTTCTCTGGCAGTATGTTGGTAACTAATATCTGAGAATCAAATCAGTTTCACATTACAAAATTCGTGATTAAATTTGTCAAATTTGGTAACTAATTGTGGTGGCCATTTTTATGAAGAAGTAACAAATGCAAACAGATGTAATATTTCAGAACAAAAGACTCGGATACTTCAAGCAAGGCTGATAAAACAATTTTTTTTACTCTTGCAAAACACATTTTAAAAATTTTTCTTTTCTTGTTTTGATTACAGCAAAGTACAAAAAGGCTATCTGCTTGTAAGAAGGAATGCCTTCCCAGAAAAGTTTCTACAGGAAACTGGCTTGCATCCACATTACACACTAGGAAACATACCCACGCACTTAAATTTGAACCCATATTGAACTACCAGTGTTCAGCAGCTTTATCACACAGCCAGCAGTCAGCTTACAATCTTGAAATTAATTATACTTCCTTTAATTAATAATTCAAAATTGGCATGCAGATTGCACCTATTATACTTCAGAATGGGTGCAATCTGCACACGAATCTTGATCACATCTTTGCCCATTCTACATTTTAAGAAAACGTGATGTAGATAGTATGATAATATAACACAGTATGATAGAGTTGTGAGTGTTTTATGATAGAGTTGTGAGTAGTAAGATTACAACATCTCTCTAATTTAATACTAACATATACTTCAACTCAGTTTCTCTGCTTATGTGCCTCCTTTCCCACAAGTTACAATACTACAAAACAAAGAGCTTACTTTTCTTAATGTTCATCATTTTGAATATCTGAAATTATAAATATAAAAAAATTTGAAATCACAAATATTTTACTCAAATATAAGGAATAATATTTTGAAGGAAAAGAATTCAATTTGAATAGGGAAATAACATTTTGAAGAAATTTTTATCTTTCCTATTTATTATTATATTTCTAATTAATGATAATTTAATTTCCTTTACTTATATTTGTGTAATGTTTTCAACTAATACAGTCTGGTACTTATGTACTAAAACAACCACCTTGGCTCAATTTGGCGATCTTTTACAAACGAAAAGGTGGAAGTTACTTATTGGGTGCAACTTGATGGTTTTTGTGGCCTCCCTCTTTTTTTAGAAAGATTCCCAAACTATTGGTGGTTTAAACTACTGGTGGTCAGTAAACAATGTCAACAATAAAAAGAAAACATGCTTTAGCAATTTAAAATACAAATCTGGACTATTAAATATGGATTTGGTAATAGATTAAAAAATAAAACACTTATATTCTTCTTCAAATCTTTCTGTAATTTTTTTGTGCTTTCTTTTACCAAAGTACACAACAATCTGTTTTCTTTAAAAAAAAAAAAAAATCAGAGAATTGCGGAGACTTAGTTTTATGAAAAGCTCAGCAAGAATGGCTTTCTATTAAATGCATTTCTGCATTATTTCCTTTAGAAAAATTTTCAGCAAATTATGTTCAAGCAGCAATTTTCCTGCAGTTTCTTCCATTGCTGGCAAATTCCACAAACTCATGCTTTAAAACTAATTTTAAGGCAAAAAATATCCCGATTTGTTTATAAAAGACATTGGAACTTGGAATACAACAAAAAGAATGCATATGAAATTGGTGACATTGCTTGACTGAAGGATTGTTACGACCATGGTTGCTGGAAGAATGGCTATGCACATGGTTGTCAAGAGTTTGACGGCACATTCTGAAAATTTGGCAATTTCTATTAAAGTGGTTACATTAATATATAAGTTCTGATCGGTTTTATGATGCTGAGATGTGAGATTTTCTTCCTCACACTCAAATTTTTAATCATTAAACTGCTCTTAAAATGTTATATCTTCCAACTGTAAAAAGACATAACATTTTTCAAATTCTAAAAAATGAGAAAAAAGAAGAAAACTTCCTAATTAGTCAATGAAAAAAATCCTTTGCATATCAGATAATGTAAATAACATGAACAGAATAAATCTATCCCAATAAACTATGTAACAATTTTACAAAAATACTTTGGATAATGCAAATTTCAGTTAGGAATGGTTATGTTGTATATAATCAGAATTTATCTATTAAAAAATTTCATGCTAGCCAATTATTTTTTTAATTCTTTCTTTAACTAGTAATTGTACTTCATATCTGATATAATAAATATAAAGGATCAAAGTAATGACAAATTTAGATAGCAATTTTTTTAACAGATTCAAACAGCATGTATTCTGAGAGAATAATAATTTCTATATGCATAATTTCCCATTGCCCCAAATGCTTTTAAAAATCATTACAGATACTAATATATACAGATAATTCAGTCAAAATTTTGGTTTTAATGATTAAAAAAACTGGTCAAAAATAAAAAATCCTCTGCAAGATTCGAATCCACCTATACTTCGAAAAAAATAACAAAGTAAATTATTTAATTTACACAAAAGGTCAAAATGTGAAAAATTTTCCTAACAGATACACTTTAATATATATTAATAAAATTTGCTGCTTGTACACATAAATAATATACATTATACAGAGAAGTTACAAATAAAGAACATAGTTTATATTTTTACAATAACCCTTTAAAGTCTGGGTGACAACAATACTGAAAAAAGATATAAAGTACGAATAATGTGGTTAGTGTTTCATTGAAAACTTTACTATGAATCTGCACCAAATAAATTAACTTATAGCGAAAAAATATAACAATTAACTGCTGATAAATTTCATTACTACATACCCAGTATTTTATTTACCATTTCACAATTTTGATCTATTTCATGCAACCATCTCTTCACATTTGCAAATGACTCTCCATTGGTAACATCATAAACTACAATGACACCATGAGTTCCTCTGTAATATCTAAAAAGGACAATATTTTCTTTTAAATAAATTTTATGTCACAAAAGTTCTAAGAACAATCAACAAAGTTTTTTTTTTTTTTTTTTTTTTTTTTTAAAAAAAAAGAGAGAGATAAAAACTGTCTTTTTTATGACATTTTAATGCATAGAATTTTACTGCTTTATGAAAGAAGAGCATTCTCCGAAACCTTTTTTAAATTAAATGGCACAAAAGAAAATATCGCTAATTCATACAAGATATATTATTTAGCATTTAATGATCTTTAAGGGTGTGACTAACAATCAAGCATGACATCAGAATTAGCAATAAACCCAAAAATCAAATGACTAAACAAATCCAAAAATAAAACATGAATTATATCACAAACATATAGCCCAAATCATTAGAAATAACATCATACAATGTCTAATCAATGCTTACATGGAGGATGCAGGAAATGATGGTGTGAAGCCTAAACGTATGCATGTGAAAAAAAGGTGTGTTATAAAATTGATGTTTCATTTATTTATTCCTCTCTGTGTGTCCATTTTTGTTACAAGATTTGTTGTTTAATGATTTTATGTTAGAAAATATGTATTTTTTGGCAATTTATTTCTCTCTGTTTGTGTATTTATGGTTATATTTTCGTCTCTGTGTATTAAGACAGCAGCGAATTTTTTCTGGTTAACATGATAGTTTTAACTTTGTTTTAGATTCCTGATTTTGTTTAAGTGAAAACAGATTGATATGCACAAAGTTATGGCAGTGCTCAATACCTAGTTTGTGCAATTCTCTGATTTTTTTTTTTTTTTAAATAGATCGATGTTTACATGGACTGATTTTTACGTTTTCATGGCTGATTTTTTTTTTTTTTAAATAGGTTGATGCTTACATGGACAAAGTTAAAATAGTGTGCAATGCCTAGTTTGTGCAATTGTCCGATTTTTTTTAAAGTTAAAATAGGTTGATGTGTACATGGACACTGAGTTTGTGCAAGTGTTTGTTTTCTTATTTTTATTTTGTGTAGCAAGTGGAAGGATCGGCATCATCTTGAAATTGGTGCCGATCCTTCATGGCGTCGAAAAAGAAATGATTCGCCAAGGGGTACTGTAGAATAAATTTTAACCAACAATTGCACTCTTCCCTAGAACTAGCCCTTTTACTTAAATTTGAACTACCAGTTTTTAATGGTTTAATCCACAATCTCACCAGGGGGCCTAAATGAATGAAGATATATAATATTTGAATTTTTTCTTAAATATAATAAAATGTTCATCATCTATCTGCTGATGAATTTTACTGATATAACTACTACCAATCTCAAAATTGCAATCATGTAATAAAGTGCAAATATGAATTTCAATATGTATATTTATTGATGCATTATTCAACAAACAGAATTACTTTGATTCTGATTAAGGCCTGTATCTCAACAGTTAATTTCACCTCTTTATGATTTAACCATGATTATATTTCAAAAAACAATTTTCTGAAAGCATATTTGCACTTGGATTTTGACACATAATTTGATAATTTAAAAATAAAATCTCACGTTGAAGTTATAGTTCTGAATCTTTCTTGGCCAGCTGTATCCCATATCTGCAGTTTAACTTTTTCATCATCGATTTCTAGGGTGCGTATTTTGAAATCAACACCTATTGTTGTTATGTAGTTACCTGAAAATTAATAAAAAATAAATAGTTCTCAAGAAAGTAATGCGTAAATGTTTACATACATTTATCTTTTAGGTGTAGGTAATAATCTGATATTAGGTTAGGTAATAATCTAATATCAATGGTAAATGATTTCATAAGGAATTTTCACCTGAAAATGTGTTATCGGCAAACCGAAGCAACAAACTGCTTTTCCCAACACCTAAGGAAGAAAAGTAATGCTCTAGTTAATAACTGCTTATAATTTACTAGATATCTTTTCACGCTCTTTCAGCGAAATATTTCAATTCCTTTGCACAATACCAACATATTATTTACTTGCAGCTATTTAAATATAAAACAATATGGCTATATATCAACACAATAGAAAAACAAAATATATTTCTAAAAAACTTACCACTGTCTCCAATAATAAGAAGTTTAAATAAGTGATCATATTCTCTGGTCATTTCAAATTTAAAAATAAAGCACTATCTTTAAGCCAATATTTTCACACTTATGACAAGCGGAAACAGGGGGGAGGGCGTTTATGATTCATACTTCGCTCGAGTTGCCTCGAGATGACATTCCGATTAAACAAGCGCACTTTCGATATCGGGCAGTAAGGCTTGCGTGAAGAAATGTACAAGATTGAAAACAAGGAATAAATCAGACTATATTTGTAATATTCAACTGCATAAATAATAACTAAGCTTATTTTTGCAATATTATACGTGATTTTTGAAAGTGTTAATTTATTACACTTTACAAGAGAAAATATATAAAACTATAACCGTAATTTTGCAAACTTTTCAGCCCTTGCCTTCATGCAGAAAGACTGTTTTTATGTATATCCAAAAGTTTGTCTGCTATTGGACGGTCGTCTGCTAGTCGTAATTTTACTCTCACCTGAAAAGTGTGATTTACTTCATTTTATTATAATTAAATTTCAACAACCTATTTAATTTATTATTTAACACTTTTTATTTATTAAATATAAATCAGTTTCAATAAACCAAATACGTAATAGTTTGTTTAATAGACAGATTCAGAAGTTAATTCTTTGTGTAAAAAAAAACTTAGGATAATACTATGAGATTTAAAAGTATAACTTCTGAACATATGCTTCTCGTGAAAGAATTCAGAAATTTTAAAACCTTTCCTGTGAATGCATTTTCAACATCAGCGGTCAGAAATAGGTAAAAGTAGCTGTTTCATTTTTGAAATTATATTTAAATGATAATGTTATTTGAGACTTACATTTAATCACTAGCAATTTTAAAGGAAACAGAGTTGATATCAATTATTTATCTTACTGTAATGATTAATGTCCTATATCAGAAGTCTCCAAACTACGGCTCGAAGGCCGAATCTGGCCTGCGAGCCCTAATAATCCATCCCGCCAGGGGTTCTTTAGAATAATTTTATAAAATTTAAAGTAACAAATAACATGCACATTAACTATTTTATATAACAGCCAATCTAGAAATGCATTGCCTACCATGCATGTTCTTTATAAAACATATAAACATTATACAACGGTTTCTAGATTTACTATGAGTGAAATACAGTAACACTCTATATAAAACTCTCATGTCAACACACATAGAGTCCTCATGTATCCTATTAAATTCATTTAAACTTTTTTCTTCGAATTTCTTTAAAGATGTATTTTATCATTTAATAAATTCAGTTCTCACTTTGCGGCCAGGCAAAAATACTTAAAAAACTCAAAACAGCTTCAGACAAAACAAGAGTTTAAAACTGTAAACAAATATGGCTTCTTTAGGCTTAGTAGCATTTAAAGAACTTTTAAATTGTTGATAATTCTACAACTATTGCATGCAGATTAACTAAAGTAATAAAAACCTTAATTGGAATATAAGAATAATATAATTCAGTTCCTAAGGTCATAGAGTATAGATCCAATCACAAATATCTCACTGCCTCGTTTAAAAATGGGTATGCTATTCATCATAGTTGCATCGCCATGGTATGATGAATTAACTGGATCTTGGTCCTCCAAGCTTTGTTGAAAGATCCAATATGGCCCATAGGCTGGAAAGTTTGGAGACCTCTGTTATATAATAATAAAAACCAATAGATGTTCCTAATAATTATAATAGTTATATAATAATAAAGATGAATGATGCCTGCAACAGATTTTCCTAAATTGAAAATCAGCATTTTTGTTGCTGCCCTATAATTACTGTGGTAAGCTGAAAGCCCCCCCCTTTTTTTTTCAATTAACTCAATTATATCCAAGTGGAAACTCATCTTTATATGTTTTATGGCTAGGTTGTGGTTTATTTATCAGCTTACTAATTCAAGAAATTAGTCAATTTTGATTCATTTCATTTCGTGCAACTTGTAGTATTAGCTTCAATAAAATCTTGCAGTGTTTTTAAATTCTCTTCATCCTGATATAATGGAAATTTGTATGAAATTTATCTTGTATTTTCAAAGAATTTTAACATGTTCTGTTGAATGAAGATGAGACTCCTTGAAACATGGTTTAAGGTTATCGTAATATATCATTTATGTTGTATTCTCTCTCTCTCTCTCTATATATATATATATATATGTGTGTGTGTGTATGTGTTCTATTGTATAAAAGAGAGTTATTAAGTAAGTCATAAATTAGCATTATATATTTGCAAATAACAGTAAGTACTTTCCATGCATGTTAATAGGTGGCAGACCCATCCTAATTCATGACATTCATTAGTTACTGAGAACAGAGGGGGTGTTACTGAGAACTAGTTAGTTAGTTAGTTACTAAGAACTAGTTGCACATTTGTAATCCAGTTTGAAACTGTTGACACCTGCAGAAGAGGAGCAGAATGTTATTATTTGTTTTTTGGGAGGTGACAAAGAACTTCATTTAAAAGATATTTATGAAAGAATGTTTCCTGTTTATGGAAAGAAGTGTTTGTTACGTAAAGCCATGGGTGAGAAATTTTCTCAATGTCACTCCAAGATCTGCAATGAAAATCAAAATGGGCATCTTATTCAGATTGTGGCAGACTCATCAGCATAGAGAATTGATAAATTGTATGTTTGTATTTTCATATGTTCGTATGTGTTCGTATTATAAAATATTTAGGATACATTGAAATGTAGATGCATAATGAAAAAGTTGCAGCATGGCTGAATTCATAATATTCTGTTTTACTTTGATTAACATACATTTTTAAGCCAACACAAATAAAAGTGGTACACTAAATGTGTTTGTTCTAGAACAATTTACATATTTTAAGACAACATGCAGCAGTAGCAGATGTGAAATGGAATGCAGAACATGACATATTCTTAGATGAAAGCTTAATTCAAAAGGAAAAAGTTATGGTTTGTAGTTTTCTCATTTGCTGTTAAAAGTTTTGATATTGATTGTTTATGTCTGCAAACTATCTGTACCATAAGCTTTACGTAAAGAACTGAAAGGTGAAATATCCAAATTAAAATAGATAATTAAGGGCCAATAGCAAATAAATGTCAGTATTTTGACTTATGTCAAAGATGAAAGAAAAACTAGTAGAAAATTAGTGCTTAGTGATGCTAAATTTTACATTCGAATATGGGAAATTAGGGGTTTCAAAAACTTTCTGAATATATCTATCTATATATATATATATCATCTAAAAATTAAACCAAAATCAAAGCAATATTATATGCAAGTATGGCAAAGTGGAAATAAAATGAATTGTAAAAAAAGTGCAAACAGTTACTTCACAACATTGAGATAAGGTGAAAAAAACCCTTAAAAATTAAATAATCCTGTGGTGAATTTAAATAGAAAAATTAAAAATAAAATCAAAATGAGAGCAATCCTGAAGGATACCAGGTAAACTAAAGCTAAGAAAAAACAAAAATAAATAGTCACTTGAATTTTAAATTTCCAAAAGCAAAAGAAAATTAACCTGTTTTGAGCTAACCTATTAATAATTCTGACTTTTAAGATTTTTAATACAGAAAAACAAATCAAATTTAACATTAATAGCACATCCCTAGCGATAAATATGTACAGTCTGGTGCAGAAAAGTGTATGCACCCAGAAAAAATTGAGCCACAGCTATGAAATGTGGCATGCAAATGTGGCTTAGTGATTTGTGTAAATAAATGATTAAACCTACAGCACTAATCAGCATTGTGGAGTGATACAATGCTCATCTGTAGTGCACAGCTGGTAGAACATATATTAAAAGGGCAGGTTCAGCAAGTTACAAGCATTTGCAATCCCACTGGCATCTTGAATATACAATATTGTAATAAAAGATGTCTTTAAAATGTACTCAACAGTATAATGAACAGTTGTCAGACATGTTGCATCATAGGGCTAAAAGAGGCGGGTTGGCCGAACAAGTGAATCGATTGGTATATTGGTCAAAGTGATATGTTGTTGGAACCAGTGGCTTAGCATAGTCAGCTGCTGTAAGGCCTTAGGACATCCCCAGGCTACCAATGCACAAGTGATCATGTAATTAGGAGGTCTTCCACATTTGCATCAACAGTTATGGTATCATTGGTTCAGCATCATTTGCTAACTTGCAGGGATCCCAAGATATCTAAGGATTTGATTCGCAGAAAACTAGGTGATGCTGGGTCAGATCTCAACATGCATTAAGACACTTGCAATTGACACTCCACCATAAGCATTGTTGTCTTGCATGGTGCTGCTATTGCTCAAGCTGGACAGTGTCTGATTGGAGAAGCATGATCTTCAGCGAGGAATCTTACTTTTCTGTCAATGCTCATAACTGCTGCATATGTATCTGGAGATGGAGAGGTGAGCGGTCCAATGTACAATTTGTTACTGAACGACATGCAACCAGAACACAGGGTATGACAGTCTGGTGAGCAATCAGCTGTGACAGCTGTTCACTGTTAGTTGTGCTGTGACATACTCTGGTAGGTACACTAACAACATTTTGCAGCCAGTCATGCTACCTGTGCCAACAGGTCATTCAGGCTTTGTTTTCCAGCAGGACAATGCTCAATCACATACAGCACAACTTTCCCAACAATGTCTTTGATGTGTTAATGTCCTCAACTCCCCTGTTAAATCAACTGGTACAAATACGTCTCAGTTCGATGACAAGTTGCTTCTTTTATGACATAATCTATTACGAAGAGACATTGGCAACTTAATAGACTCCATGCCCAGCTGAGTATTGGCTTGTATTTCTGCCTGGGGTGGCTTTATCACCTACTATTTTTAATATTCTTTGTATTGCTTTTTGTAAATAAAATGCTCGTTTGTGACTGTTTGCTTATTTACTCAAACACTATACTTCTGTTGAGTTTCATAGTTGTAGCTAAGTTCTTTCTGGCCTCTTTTTTTTTTTTTTTTTTT
>KK120127.1:90760-141970 GCA_000611955.2 Stegodyphus mimosarum
GGATTTGATGGTTGATGTTCCCGCAGCTATGCAGCCAAACATCTGTTTCCAACATGATGGAGCACCTGCACATTTTAGAAGCACTGTTCATGAATACCTCGATGGGACATATCCTGATCATTGGATTGGCAGAGGTGGACCAGTTGCATGGCCACCACAATCCTCTGGATTTCTACCTGTTGCCAGGATTGTGGAAGTGGCGACATGTATTCGTGACACGCCTGCCCATTTTTAAAACGTCCATGAAACCATACATTGATGTGGTGAAGCATGCACCGCGGTGAATGCAAGGAATTTTCAACATCTTCTGTGATTTAACAATGTTCTTTTACAAATGTCATATTACCCCTCTTTAGACATCCTTTCTTTTTTCCCCTCTACACTTTGAACGAACATTGATCGCTAGTGGTTGCCATTCAATTTTCGGATACAAATTCATATATAAATCTTGTTTGCCATCGTATCATAAGCCAGCATGTAAGTTTGGCAACAACCGTTTGACACACCCTGTATTTATGTTTTTTTCATCAAGTCAGTGTCAATTAGTAGCTAATTTGTTATCCAGTGGCTAATTAGTTAAGCTTCAGCATGGGTTCAGATTGCATCATATTGGCTGGTTGCACGGACTTTTCATGGTTTTTCCTGCATATGATATGAATACAAACCAGTATCCCTTAAAGAGCTGTCCATAAAGGCATTCCTTTCCTTAGGCAGATAACCTCATGTGATTTGCCTTAAATGATTAATCAACCAAGCATCTCTCTTCCATCATGATTTTCAATATTGAAAATTTATCTCTAATCTCGAATTCAATGTTATTTTATTTTAATTTTCATACAAATATTATTTTTGTTCATATTTAAGTTTTTTAGTTTTTAATAGAGTTTTGAGTTTCATGTATGTTAATCAGAAAATTTGAAATGCATTTATTTAATTGATCATCCTATCCTTTAACAGGATCAAGTCAAAATTATGCAAATAATGACAAATGTATATTTTGCTTTTCTAGGATTATAATTCAGATCTTTTACATGCTGAGAATAATCTCTTTGTCATTCAGATATGAATGTTTTGCATAAACTTTCATTCTAACAAAAATTGTCACAACTACATGTCATGTAAACATTAGAAATTTCCAAACATAGGCTTATTTTTCTTATTCTAATGTTACAGCAGTTTAGTAAAATATTAAATTGTTCCAGTCATTGCTGCCTTGACAGCATTATGGGCCTCTGGTAAAACGAGTGTCCTGGAGCCCCTACAAACTATCACTCACAGAAATGAAGTGTGATTGAGTTGACAAGGAGTTTTTATGTTTGTGGGGCCTATGGGCAAGTGCCCAATGGGCTCATGCATGAAGATGGCCCTAGTTCCATTGTATTAACGATAAATCAAATTGTGATATTCTGAAATCTGAAGTTTTATATTAAATCTATATCAAACTTTTAGGTAACTCTCAGATTTTGCCTGTAAAATAAGGGTTTTGATTTTCTTACATTTTAAAATACATTTTTTAATCACAAACAGAAAATATTTATTAAAACATTTTCCATGATGAAACAAGAATTTATTATACTTTTGCTACTATTACATTTAACTATTTATCAAAATAGAGAATCTTTTGTTGATGGAAAATATTTTCTCAAAGTATAATTGTCTGTTTTAGTATAAAAATAGACAATTATAATTTTAGTTTGTTCTTTTTTTAATAATCTAATGTATATGTCATTAACATTATATATATATATATATGACATACATTTGATATTAAATGAAAAAATTTTTGTTAATATAAAAAATAAAAATACTATGCTGCCCAACCAGGATAGCAGTTAGTGATTCTAACTATCATACCGAAGGGACCGGTTTTGAATACCGGAGATGGCATGAATGTTTGTAAATGCATAGTGTCTAAATATGTGGCAAGCCAAAATGTCTTCTTAGGAGGTTGATGGTAGGGGAAGAAGGAGGGTGAGACTCTCAAATCAATCGTCTCCAGGATACTCTCCTTCAAAGTTGGGGGTGGAACTGAGCAAAATTGTACTGTCACCTGTATGGTACTCGAGGCTGTTGAGAACACAGGCACAATCTTACCTCCTTACCACGATGAATTTCGTGGGCTTTCTCTGTTACCAAACAAGCAAGATTGGTCACAACAACAATAAAATATAACTGCATTTTAAAATTGTTTATTAATACTAAGTATGAATATTTTTTGTGTGTTTAAGATATTTTATTTTGCATAACATATTTTTGTGTCAGAAAACATACCATTCGCTATATCTTATAATTCACAGAAATCTCTAGTCGACAAGCTAGCTGTTGTTGATGTATCTCCTATTAGTATACCCCAAGCATTGTCATCCTCTATTGGTTATATGACAGCTATGAAAGAGGCAATAAAAGCTGTTCCTAAATTGGGAATTGTTCAAGCTAGAAAAGCAATTGATACGTATTTATCTAGATCTATACCTGTAAGTAAATATATTTTAACATTTTAGGATGACTAATGTTGAAATATATTCCTTTTGTATATTTGTTTTGCTTAGTGTAAAAATTGTACTGTTTTTATGTATGTTATTTACAGTGTTATAGTTTACTGAAAGTTATCTGAAAAGCTATGTCTAAAATTTTGTTGCTTTAAACTTTCTTTTTGCCCTGAGCAATCTTGCTTATTTATGGCTGTATAACATAATGTATGAAACACATGAAAGTAACAAAAAAAAAGAGATAGTGAAACATTTGTTGCTGTAGAGGAAATCAATAACTAGAAAGCAGATTTTTGAAGAAGAATTATGAAGGATTATTTAAAGATACTTGAGGATGTTGTCTAATATGCAAGTCTTCACTAACAAAAATTTTTTCCTTTTAAAATAAACTAGATGAAAAGCAAGGTTTAGAAAGGGAAAAAAAAGAGAGAAAAAATTTACAAATTATTTCCGTACTTCATATAATAAATTATTTATAAATTTCATGTTTTGTTTCATGTTTGGGGATAGGTTCTCCCTCCCCTTAAGCTAAGTGAACCTCCATAATAAGTAACTAAAAGCATGCTGAAAGTCAACACTGGATTAATGATAAATAAATCAAAACAGTTATTAAACATAAATAAAAATTACAAAACATACAAAATATTGTGTTTATGAGTAGTCAGTAGAAAATATAGAAAATTAATTGCATAAATGAAGAAACTTTAAGGCATAGAAACATTTCATCATGTTTTAATAAATTTGATAATAACTCAAGGCAAAAAACTTAAGGCTTTTTGAAGGATATAAAAAGGATTAGTATCTTTATAACAAAAAAGCCATGATATAAATGAGGTATTAACTACTAATTTTTAACCGAGGATGCTATACATGAAGCAAAAATAATTGTTGAAGCAACAAGCATCCTTAGTTTCTCTACAGAAAAAAAAAATTGTTTAAAACATTTGGTTGGAATTATTAAAGATGTTATTTATCCTCCAGAACAGATACTCTGTATTCTCTGTAGTTAAACTATTTCTATAACTTTTCAAATGAACTTTTTAAATTATTATAACTTTTCAAATGAAACTTTTCATTATAACTTTTCAAATGAAATTAAATTGACCATTGCATTTTCAGTGCTTATTAAATTATTTTTGTATTAAATAGTACAAAGTATATTAAATTCTATTCAGAACATTCAAATAGATTCATGTATGATCAGACATTAATATTTCTTTTATTATAGTATGCATAAATACTTTTATTGCAATATTTTCTAAATTTACAAGAAATTATTTAATAGTTAGCGTAGGTATTTGTTTGCAGGAAGTTGGAATCCGTCAGTTTCTTCTCACAAATCTTCATGAAGAAAATAAAGTTCTGAAATGGAGAGCGAATCTTGAGGTTTTGTCCAACTGTTATTCTGAACTAATGAGATTCCCTTCAGTTTCGGATTATTATTTAAATGATACTTTGTTTATATGTGGTGAAGATTCTCCTTATGTAAAGTAAGATTCATTTTCTTTCATTCAATTAAGAAGACTTTTTAGTTAAAATTAATGAAATAAATTTATAAAACATTTAAATAATGTGTGTGTGTGTGTGTGCGTGCGTGCGTGCGTGCGTGTGAAACTTCTAGATTAATCTATGTTATATGGCATGCATAATGCTGATAACATAGCTAATTCAGAATTTGAACTCAAAATTTTGAGAACTGAAACCTTTCTTATCTAAGCCAAAATCTTCTGTTGGTGAGCCTCCATACTGGATAATTGCACTAAAAGCTTCTCTTAGTGAACCTCCATATTGGATAATTGTGCACTTAGTTTCTGCATTGCTTCCTGATATATGATGCCATTTCGCTGCACTCTCTTCTTGTCTCAACAGTATCAAAAATGTAAAAGTTTTTGAATAGGCATGATTAAGAGTGCAAAATAAATTGTGGCCACAAATGTAAAAATAAAAAATCTGATGTGTACAACCACATGAATTCCTTGCACAGAATATTAAATTGTATGCATTTTATCATGCATTTCATTTAAACTTATTGAATTGAATTAAATCTACTTTGTCGATTGCACATAAACTGCAATAAAATAAATGCACTCTTTAAAATCTTTACTTCCTTTACTCTTTACTGTACTTTGTACAAGGAAGTAAAAATGAATGTTTAATCTTACTTGGCTGCCAAGTTTCCTAGTCATTATGGATTTAACATTTTAATCATTCTGCTCGATCAGAATTCTTCCTCTTCAATATGGATTTACATTCTAAGATATCTATGTGCTACACAATCAACATTGCTACATCTTTTTCTCTTTTTTTTTACTTCCTTGTAAAGGAAGTATTGTAATCACGAAAAATTCCAAGTATCATATTTCAATGAAAATATCCATTTTGACCACTATCAAACGCAATTTAACCATGTTTTTGCATGACATCTGTACATAAGGATAAAGAACTAATAATAGATGCAAGGATAAAGGACAGAATAAAGGACTTTTTTTCACCAAATGAATTATAAAATTGATTTAAAATGGATTCAGAAGAGACTTTTTTTTGTGGCATCTGTATGTTTGGATGTATGTATGTATCTCATAAGTCAAAAAGCAGTAGCCTCAGAATGTTGAAATTTTGTATATAGGACTTCTATAATATGTAGTTCTGCACCTCCCTTTTTGGTTGCAATCGGTTGCACCAAAAGTATGTATATGTTCACTCAGTTACTCGGCTCAGTGAGATCAATTTTTTAAAATTTTATATGTTGTTGAATTGTGCATTTTTCGCTTTAAAATGATTGAATTATGTTCTTCTTATCTTCTGGTTAAGGTTTTTAAGCCTTTAGTTAATCTGCATGCAATAGTTGTAGAATTATTAACAATTTAAAAGTTGTTTAAGGGCAACTAAGCCTAATTTTTTTACCATGGCAGCCATATTTGTTTACATTTGAAACTTGGCAGAATAGTGAATTAAGTCTTTCTGCATGTTCAGTATCTTTTTGCCAAGTGGAATTACAGGGAAACTTTTAGTTTTGTTCACCGAAAAATTTGCCTCGTTGTTTGCTTGTTTTTGCAATTGCTTGTTTACATAGAAACTGTAATTTTAATTGTAAAAATTGTTTATTTTAACTGTATTTTTATAGCTGTGTTTTATGTTTTTTTATAGCTTTCAATTTTTGTGAAGATATTTTGAGTTTTTATGTTTTTTGCCTTGCTGCAAAGTGAGAACTAAATTATTTGAATGAGAAATATATCTGTGATGAAATTCGAGGAAATAAGTATATATGAAATGCAGGAAAAAATGTGTGTAATTTAATATTCCATTAAAGAAAGTCATGTGATGTGCACATCAGATTTTTTATCATATATATGTGCGTGTGCATACATGCGTGCATGTGTGCGCACGCTTTAAAAATGATTGAATTATTTGTTCTTATCTTCTGGTAAGATAAGAACAACATAATTTTAAAAAAAAATTAATGTATCAAATTTATTATTATTTAAAAAAAATTAATGAATTTTTCTTTCAAAAAGGGTTCTACAATGTATCTTTTAATTATAATCAATCATATTTTTTAAGAAATTTTTTAGTTTTGAAATAGGTTTAAAAATTATTTTTTGAGAGAATTTAATTTCCATATGAGCACTGTATTCCATAAATTACATTTTTCTGTATTCTTCTGTTAGTTTAACCGGATAATTTTTAACATCAAGTAGAGAAATTATTGCCAAATATGGTATGACTTTTGATTGTGATAAAGAATTTTTTTTCTCTTGTGTCTATTTGTTAAATTCTCAATATTCCATTCTGAAATGCATTATCCTTCAGCTTTGAAAATGCTTTGTTCATAATTGAAAAAAATATTTCTGCTATATCTGATGCATTTAGTGGCAAAACTTATTAATTAGATAGATAGTCACACTATATTAAAAAATTCTGGAGGCAGACCCAGATGTAATTGCGAATTGTGGACTATCCAGGCTAATCCTGGATGTAAAGTAACCCTAGTTAAGCTGTACTCATAGCAGAAACAGCATTTCTTTAAAAATATTTGATGTGTTAAAATTCTAAATGACATGTTAAAAATGGTCTTTGTTAAAACTGCTGCTTGCATGCTTGAAACTCATAATAAAAAATTACAGAATTTAAGTTTTAAAAATCTCAAGGTCTGTTTACAGTGGAGGAAAAAAGTATTTGAACAATATAAATTTATGCAATAATTTTATTGCAAATGATGTAATTTAAAATAACTTTTTATATGATAACTAGTTCACATACTTATGTAATAAATAAAAAATACTGTGTGTTGTCACCCATAACATACAAATATTCAAGGGAAAAAAGTATTTGAACTAATAAATTATAACTTAAAATTCAATGAAACCAGTGCTTAAAAAAATTTATATTTCATAAAAATCCGTTGTTGTGTATAACAGCCTGTAGTCTTCTTGGCATTGATTCTTCTCATTTTTGGGTTAGATCTTACGATATATTTTCTCATGTTTTCAAAAGAATATTTTTTATTCATTTTTATTTGAAAATTTAGGTTTTCTGGCTTCTTGATCCAAAAAATACCACAAATTCTCAATTGGATTGAGATCAGGTGATTGGGGTAGAGTGTTCAGTCTTTGGAGAACTTTATATAAGATGAATTCTTTTGTAACCCTAGCTGTATATCTAGGGTCATTGTCTTGTTGGAACCAGGAGTCATCTTTAATGCCCAGTTTCAACATTCTTTCAAGTAAATTACCTCACAGTATCGCTATATATTTTCTCGAATTCAAAATTCTTTCAATTATAGTGAAATTCCCAGTTCCATTCCAGCTGATAATATTCCATACCATAAACACTCCTACCACCATCCTTTACAGTTGGACATATATTTTTAGGATTTAGAGCCGTTTTATTTATTTTTTTTCTTACAATTAGTTTAATTTATTTACAGTTTTGTTTCTTGTACCCCTGGCTTTATATCCGAATTTACATAGGCAATTTCTTACTGTTAGAAATGCACACAAGCACCTAAACAAGATGCAAGGTCATTACATATTTCTACACTGCTAATAATAATAATACAAAAAAATTAAAAAAGGCTTTATTTTTTTTTTTTCCTGACCTTTCACTCATTCTGCTTACTCTTGCTGTAAGAAGTTTTGGCCGTTCTGTCCTCTTTCTATCTTTGATACTCTCAGTTGATTTATATTTACTTATCACATACTTAACAGTTTATAAATTTAGTCTTTAAATTTTTGCTATTTCACAATAAGTGGGGCCATTATTTCTTAAATTTACAATTCTATCATGCATTACTAAAAGTCAACTCATTCTGCTTTCCACACATTTCAAAATAAAAAATTTATAATAAAAAAGGGGGGAATTGGAACTAATAAGACTAATAGAACATTCCTGAGAAAATTGAATTTCTTTTTCTTTCACTTTCAGATCTGAATTAAGTTTTAACCTTTTCCATTAATTGTTCAAATATTTGCAAATGTGCCTAATTTTTCGGCATTGTGACAAGATTATGTGATACTTAATTTTTATTTATTACATAAGCTAATTTCAACTAGTTATGTAAAAATTTAATCTACACTATTTGCAATAAAATTATTGCATAAAATTGCATTCTATTCTCCACGGTATGCTAGATGATGACTTATGACTTGAATCTCTCCAAGAGTTAAGAGTAAAAATTCTTTGCAAGTGACAAAAATATAAGGGTACATCAAATGAAAACGGAACAGTAACCACAAAATTAAAAGGTATTATTTATTTTCAAATGTAAACATCCAAATTACAGAAACATTTGCCCCACTGTTGCACAATGCAGTAAATACCTCGTTCGTGGAAAGAGAATTAGATCAGTTTCGAACTGTGTCCATGACTTCGATGCCCGAGTGTGGATCAAATGAAAACGGTGCAGTGGGTATAATTTGATATTTTTGCGTGACTGTCACGAAAACTCTGTGTAAAGGAAGCTAAGAAGGACAACCCCTATTGCTCAATGGACTTTCCTATATCATCTAAATAGGCTACACAGCATTCTAAACCGGACAATACTTGGTGAATGTAATGCTGGAAAGTTTGCCTAGCGTTGCATAAAAAAAAAAAAGCCAAAGACCAAATTCGAATATGCCAAAAGGGGTAGTTATTTCCACATCATCTGGACGAGCGAGCAAGGTCGGGAGACGAAAAGATGTTTTTTTCAATAAAAAACTGTATGCCATGTTGGATGTGAGGCATCGTGTAGTGGGTAGCGGTCGGGCACAGTGACTGTATTGAGGTGACTGTCATCACCACAGGGGCTTCACTTATTGTTTGCCCTTTTGACCATATGGAAAGGGCTGGCTCATGGATTCTTGGATGGTCGAATAACACCTTAAGACATGAGGAATTTGAATTCTTGTTGCGCGGCTTGGACCATGACGGACAGACGCCGTGGCGTAGCAAAGACTGGTTGTCCTTTAGTCTTAATAAAATGATAAACTACAAGGGTTTGAATGGAATTGTTGTTTGAGGGGGATTGGGTTGTGAATGGTTGGTGAGATGTGAATATTGAGAGAAAATCTGTGAAAATTTGGAGTCCTGAAGAAGGATAGCTAATTTAGATGGTATTTGGTTATAATCAGAAATTGTACTACGAGAGGTCAACTGAGTCTTTTTGTCGACTAAGCAATAGTTTCGGGCATCAATTAATAAATTAAAGTGCTTTATAAAATCAATTTCAATGATTGGTTGCTTCACATCAGCCACTACGAAATCCCGAGAGAAAGAGCATCGTAACGGAAAATCGAGAGTAAGGCGCTTGTTTCCAAAGGTAGAAATTTGGTTACCGTTTGTGGCATACAAAACCAGTCTGTTTGACATTGTCGAGTTAAGCGCATATCGTCTAGGGAGGACTGAAAATGCAACACTGAATGTGAGTCAACTGAAATGTCGGCAACATAGGAAAGTGCAACTTGGATTTGGGTTCGGCTAAGAAGGTGCGGTTAATAAGGCGAACGCTAACTTGGCCAGAGGGCGAACGAGTTCTAGTTTTCCGTCTGCTTATACATGCGAGAGGGGTTAGATTTTCTTGCTTTGTTGAGAATAATCACACTTACTCCCTGGTTTATGATTTGATGTTATATGTATATTAACCGTAACTGTTTATATCTTGCTTATGTTGTATTGCAACACTTGTTCAGTGTAGTGTTTGTTTCTGGTGTGGTATGTAGAAGTGTGCTATGCCATGTGCGTGATTAATTCCATCCTTTAATAAAGCCTCTACTTAATTATCATCGGCCTCTGATTCACCTTTTAAATCTTAACAGCAGAGCGTGGTTCTGATATTGAACCCGCTAGAGGCGAAGCATTTATATTTGTCTTGTGGAATTTATGTGTTTGGAACAGAATCACGCGTTAAGTGAAATTTGAAATGGCAGCACGTGATGAGAACACAAAGTATTGTGTTAAGCCGTTTAACGGTAAAAACTTTTCTCTGCTTAAGCGCCGTGTTGAAGCTATGTTTGCGGCCAAAGAACTTGATAAATATTATAGACGTTGAAGCGGATGAAACGAACGTTGCTGAAATCAAAGATGCAAAAAAGGCTTACGCATTGCTGCTAACCCTTTTAGATGATGCCATATTGGCGACCATGTCGAGTGAATCTTCTGCATGTGAAATTTAAAGCAGTTTAAAGAATAAATACCTGAAGGTGAGTGTAGTTAGTCAAATATTAGTGCGAAAGAAATTATCGACACTAAAGAAACGCCGAGATTGCGGTATGCAGTCACATATTAACGAACTGTTGGCGATCGTAAATGAACTGCGACTCTCGGTGCTGAAGTCAAAGATATGGATGTGATTATTTATTTGTTGATGTCGCTACCTGCTGAGTACGACATTATTAAATCGACGATTGAGAACTAGCCAAATGAAATGCTTACGCAGGACTTTGTTATGCAAAGACTCTTGAATGCTGAAGAATTGCAAGGTGAGAGAAATTCTTACTATTCTCGTGTTTCTGGTTCAAGTAATAACGTAGCTTTTAGCGCTGATAAGCGTGATATCATCTGCCACAAATGTAAAAGTAAAGGTCATATCGCCAAGTTTTGCAAGAGAAAATTAGTTTGCTTTGGTAGTGGACGCCCAGAGCATTGCAAGAAGGATTGTAGATTTAAGCATAAATCAGATTACAGAGAATCGGCTGCAGTAACATTCATGGTTGGAGAGCTTGTTGGAAATTTCATTCTGGATTCTAGAGCATCTACACACGTGTGTAATAAAAGTGAGTGGTTTGAAGAAATTAAACCTTTTTCTGGAACTGTTGCGAGTGCTTCGAAAAATTATGTTTTAAAGGTAGAAGGTATTGGTACAGTACCTGGAACATTAAATGGGAGAGAAATATTACTTAAAGATGTGTTATATGTGCCTGAGTTGAACGGTCAATTAATATCTGTAAAGAATATTCAAAAAGCAGGTTACAGTGTGATTTTTAAGAATGATGTAGCTGTTATTGAAAATAGGAATGAAACATTTGAGTTTGCTAAACTCAATGAGAAAGGACAGTATGTGAGTAAATTTGAACCTGTTAAAGTTTCAACATACATTGCAAATCATAGTGCAGAATTATGGCACAGGCATATGGGGCACTCATCTGATAAAATATTAAAAGAAATGGGTTTGCCAGTATCTGAGTCACCATCAAGTTTTTGTGAAGAGTGTGTACTAGCAAAACATTCCAACACTCCTATGAACAAAGGCCCTAGAAGCAGAGAGCATGTGCCAATGAGAATGGTACACACTGATATATGTGGTCCCATTGTTCCGCCCACTAGGGAAGGTGAATCATAGACGATTTTTCTAGATTTACTGAAGTGCATCTCTTAAAGCACAAGAATGACATAGATTAAGTGTTTAAATTGTTCCTAAAGCAGAATCCTGATCTCTACAAAATCCGGTGTGATAACGCCAAGGAATATGTGTCTGGTGAACTAGCTCGTTATTGCAAGAAAAATGGTGTTATGATAGATCCTGCTCCTCCACATTCACCTCCTGTGAATGGTGTGGCTGAGAGAGCCAACAGATATCTTTTAGAGAAGGCTCGAGCTCTAATATGTGAAGCAAAGCTTTCTAAATCCTTTTAGGGTTATGCTGTACAGACAGCTGCATATCTTAAGAATAGAATTCCAAATCAGATAGTTGAAAATCTACCTTATGAGCTCAAATATGGGAAGCCACCTGATTTGAATATTATTAAGGTGTTTGGATCTGATGCATACATGAGAGTTCCTAACAACGTAAGAAAGAAATTGGATCCAAAATAAAAAAAATGATTTTTATTGGATACTCTACCATGGGTTATCGTTTACTGGACCCAGTCACAAATTATGCTGTGGTTTCTCGAAATGTATTGTTCAATGAAGAGAAAAAGAAATGTATCTCAGTTCAAGATGTTTTTCCATAGAAAGTAAAGATCCTGCTAAAGATGAAGTAATATGTGATTCAAGTGATGTAGAATCTAGAACTCTTGAAGAAAGGCATGAGGAAATTACTAGGCAAAGAAGAAATATAAAATTATCTGTAAAGTTGAAGGATTACTTTGTGTATGAAGCTAATGTAGCAACTCTTGACACAGAAATATATGAGGATATAGAAACATTGCCAAAAGAAGAGCAAGTCCTATGGAGGAAAGCCGTGGATGAAGAAATAGCTTCTCTTAATAAAAATGAAGTGCGGAAGTTAGTCAACTTGCCAAAGGATGAAAAGCCAATATCCTGTAAATGGGTGCTGCGTATCAAACGAAACAATGTTTACAAAGCTAGACTGGCTGCTCGTGGCTTTGAACAGAAGCCAGGCATTGATTATTTTGATACTTATGTTCCTGTAATTAGCACATCATCACTTCGACTTGTGCTAGGTATCATTATTCAAAAGAATCTTGAAATCTATGCATTAGATGTAAAGACTGCATTTCTGAATGGTGATCTCCAAGAAACAATCTACATGGAACAACCAATGGGCTACAGTGACAACAGTGGTCGTGTGTGCAAGCTTTTTAAGAGTCTTTATGGACTTAAGTAAGCACCGAGAAGTGGTTCAAGAGATTTACTGATTTTATAATTCAGTTAAACTTCCAACAACTAAACTGCGAAGCATGTATTTTTGAGAGAAGAACTAAACAGAGTGAAATATTTATTGTGCTGTATGTGGATGATTTACTTATTGCTGGTTCTAATGATTCAGAGGTAAGAACTGTGATTGAATTACTTAGAAATGAATTTGAGATGTCTAAGGCTGAAGTTGCAAATGAATTTCTAGGAATAAGTTTTGCATATTCACAGAACAAACTTACTTTAGGCCAAAAGGCTTATGTTGAAAAATTGTTAAATAGATTTAGAATGTTAGATTGTAAGCCATCTGATACTCCCCTAGTGCCTAAGTCAACTTCATCAAATTTTGTGGATGGTGAAAGATTTCAGGGCCCTTATCGTGAACTCGTAGGTGCTATCTATCTATGACAACTCTTCCTGATATTGTGTATTCTGTGAACTGTCTGAGTCAGATACAAGAGCAACCTACTGACAGTGCTTGGGCTGGTCTAAAGCGAATTCTTCGATATTTAAAAGGGACATCTAATCTCAAATTATTATTTTGTAAATCTAATAGTGTTGATATTATGTTAAAGCTGATTGGGGGTCAGATACATATGATCGAAAATCTATTTCTGGGTATATTATTTTCTTTAATGATTGTCCTGTAACTTGGTCTGTTAAGAAGCAAACATCTATTGCTCTGTCCTCTACTGAGGCAGAAATTTTGGCTTTAGCAAAAGCTATTCAGGACCTAACTGTATTTTATAATGTAACTAAAGAAATTTTAGGAGTCGACGACATTAAAGTTTCAGTTTATGAGAATAATCAGTCTGTAATTAAAGCAATATTAAATGAAAGTAATTGTGCTAGACTAAAACATTTGGATATTAAATTAAGGTATGTTAGGGATATTGTAAAATTGTATGATATAAACCTTTTATACGTATCTAGTGAAAATCAGTTAGCTGATTTGTTTGCAAAATGCTTGCCTAAACCAAGATTATGTTATTTAAGAGATAAATGTAAAATAATATGTGATTAAGGAAGGGTGTTGAGAATAATCACACTTACTCCCTGGTTTATAAATTGATGTTATATGTATATTAACCGTAACTGTTTATATCTTGCTTATGTTGTATTGGCAACACTTGTTCATTGTAGTGTTTGTTTCTGGTGTGGTATGTAGAAGTGTGCTATGCCATGTGCGTAATTAATTCCATCCTTTAATAAATCCTCCTACTTAATTATCATCGGCCTCTGATTCACCTTTTAAATCTTTATAGTCTCCGAATCTATTGTGATAGAAACAGTAATTCTTATTACTTCGCTGTGAGTTATTTCGTGAAGGGCTCCGTCTGCAAGGTTTCTTGTTGCGATTCCGAAACGATTATGATGTCTTTTAACCTATGGCTTTAGGTCATTAACCTGTTTGATCAAGTCGACTATTTTTTATTCCAACGAAGGACCACTTAGATCTGATGTGCTAACATTATTTAGGCTAGAGGGTGTGGGTAACTCATGTATTTTGTCTGCTACAGCTGCGACATCTGAAAGTTCTTCATTTAGAACTGCCAAAATTGTTTGTGTGAGAGCGTATTGAGCCAAAGTGACTTTAATAAGGGATCTCCCATGTTATACCAACTAGCGTACGCATACGTGTGAAGAGTCCAGAGGGGCGCTAGTCGCTGACCTCAAGTCCCTGAAGTAATTTTTGAAGTTGTCAGATTCACTCTCAGAATGGATTCCAACGAGGCGTTTTTTGAGGCTATCATATTTATTTGTATTTTGTGGACTAGTATTATATCGGACACAGAGTTAAGCGCTTCAAAGTCGATTGCCGCGACTATGTACGCTCATTGCCATCAAAATTTGCGCCCCAAAAAAGAGTTGTCAGAATGAAACGAAATTTTACATATAAGTACTACTTTGATATAAGTCAAATCAAAGAAAAAAGGATCATTTATTACAGAAAAAAGTACACATGAACGGAAGTTTGACTCTGTTGGACCACCTCTAGCGCGAATGCACGATGCGATACGAGCGGGCATTGAGGCATACAAGTTCCGTATGGTGTTCTGAGACATCTCGTTCCGCAGTTGCTGTAAACGCGCCTCTAGTTCATCCAATCTCGTAGGCTGTCCAACTTCGCGTCCCAAATGATCCCAGATATGCTCGATTGGTGACAAATCTGGGGATCGAGCAGGCCAGGTAAGTGTTTTAAGCTGGCGGAGGCAGTTCTGTGAGATCCGTGCTATGTTTGGCAGAGCATTGTCTTGTTGAAAACAAGCTCCTGGGAGCCCTGCCATGAGTGACAACATATGTGGCTGAAGGATGTCATGGGTGTACCGCTGGCCTGTCATTGTGCCACGGATCAATATTAGAGGTGACCGTGCATCGTAAGCAGTGGCACCCCATACCATCACACCAACTGAAACGGTGTGTCGCTGTAAAGCGAAGGCAGGATTGAGGCGTTCACCACGGGGCCTTCACACACGAATACGATTGTCATCACTTGCCAAATTGAATCTAGATTCGTCGCCTGGTTCCATTCTGTTAAAGTTCAATCCTGTCGTGCGCGACACCACTCCGAACGGAGGCGTCGGTGAGTGGGTGTCATTGGCAGCACACGTAATGGGCGATGCGATACCACTTTACGGAAGGCGGGGACGCCTGATGCATACTTTTGGTTAACAGGCATAGCCCACGCTCTCCCCATTGTCTGTTTTTATATAGCTCCACCAGAGCCGAGGGAGCGGACAAGACAGTACCAGTACGGTCCCAGCCGAGCCTGATCCCAACCTGGGTACAATACCCGGGTTCTAGTCCTGTGAAGAATAAGGTACAATAGTACCTGATATTTTATCCCCGTGGTTGAGACTGTCTAAGTACAGATCCTAGCCAGTACTTCCCATGAATTCTCCTGAGTCAACCCCCGGGGGGGGGAGCGATGCGATACCAGCTATCCTTCAACCAGGCACCTTGCGATGTTTCGGGAAGACACAGGGGCCCGTAATGAAGCTGCTGCCTGTGTCTGGATAGCGGCCAATGAGGCAGTTGGCTCTAGGCATGTGTGTCGTATGATGTGACGGTCTTCTCGACGACTAGTTTGTCGAGGATGTCCTGAGCCTGGTCGCCGTGTAAATGACGTCTCTTCTGTCCACTGGTTCCAACACCTCCTCACAGTAAAATTAGAACGGCCTACCTGACGAGCTACTTTCCGAGCTGACCACCCAGCTTCCATCATCCCGAAGATTCTTCCCCTTTCGAACTCTGACAGCTGCTGATATTGGCTACGAAGGCGGCGTAACGGCATGTCTACCTCAGCTTTTCCTTAGCAAAAGATTAAGTACACTCAAACAAGCTGTGCTTACCTGTTTATACTCCAAGAAGAACGAAGTTCAACGCCCTCTAGTGGCATTATGCAATGCGCAATCACGCTGAGTTTCTAATCATTTGCATATCTACCAGACATGTACCTTCATATCAAGTTTCGTTACGATCCCACTATTATTTCTTGGTTGCGCAAATTTTTATGGCAATGAGTGTAATTATATTTTATAAGATCCTACTTGATATCAGCGAGAGCAAGCTGTGATTTCAACTGGATAACCCATAGCATCGGATTATTCTTTCAAAATGCTGGTGGTTTTGCCGCTACGTGTGAAATTTGTTTGGATGTACTGTTTTGAGAGAGTGACATGTAACCGATAGCTTGTAACACGAAAAATTCCGGTAATGAGAAAATGACAAAAAAATAAAATATTAAAGTAAAATAATACCTTACATAAATATCATACATATAATACTCATAATTTGACTGGTGGTAAGAAAATGTCACAAGTGAAAAAAAAATTCGCTTAATAGTGTTATTGGAAAAATAAATTATGTGCGTAAAATAAAAATAATGATAAATAATTATTTAAAACTCAGGGACGTAGCTCAGTTAGATACGTAATGAAAATTCAATTACAAATATTATTTACAGTCCACGGGGATTAAAAAAGAAATATCTCACCCATTTTGTAGGAAGCGGAGGACGTAATAGCAAACAATCTCAGTAGCTGTCTATGTTGTAACTTGTTAGAGGCAGTTTCGGTTTGAACCGAGATACGAAACGGAAATAAGAATAGTATAGCGCTGGACAAGAATACCACTAAACATTTACTATGTGCATAAAAAAAAACTTGTTGAGAACATGATGATGTATAATCCTCGAGTAGACAACCTTGAGCAGGACGTTGCTGTTATAATTGTCACAGGGTCATCAGCTGTGGTACTAGCGGTTGTTTAAAGTTCCACATATTTTTATAATCAGATCGGTTGCGTGAGGTTCTTGTGTACAGAAGTAAAGATGCTGATGCCATAAAGCACAATTCAGCAACAACTACATAGTTTTTTATTATTAACTATTGCTATTGTTGTTACAGTAACTAGATAACATGCTGGTCTACATAACATTGTCCAAACAGAACGTTCTCTAATCCCAGAATACACTTTGCGATTTCGACAGAAATCAAATTCGGGCAAGTGCTTCCATCTCTTGGGAAAAAAAGAGAACGATTCCCCACAATCTCTTACTATTGATTTCAATCCTGCAAAAAGACCCAGCAAAAAACCAAAGAAAGATGCCACTTCAGTTATTGCTGCCACCAATAGACTTAATAAACTGTCTACTTAAGGTTATGCACATCGATGTCCAGGACAATAATGCTGTCTCCCTGGCTGCCAGTAAATCTCCTAAGAGCTAAGATAATAAAGCCAACCTGTGTTAGATAGCTAAGATAATAAAGCCAACCTGCTAAGATAATAAAGCCAACCTTTCCAACCTGTGTTCACTTCTGCCAATCCAACACCAGCTCCCAGTGCTGCCTCTGCTCTCAGTTCTGCTTCTAAGAAGCAGTATACTCCATATGTATATGTTGATAGTATCCCGAATGCCGATCAATTTCTTCATGAACCACAGAAAATCATCGATGAAAAGCTTATTGGACAAGTTAAACTTAAAATCTTTCGTCAAGAAGCCTCAATGCATTGCCTCCTCCAAAAATTAATTACGGAAAGTAATAAAGCACACACTTCCCAGCTCCCAGAGGATAAATTTCTCAAAGTTATTATGACAGGCCTTCTTACCAAGAAAGGACACAATAAAATTATCGAGGAACTGAACAATCTCGGATATTACCCTGCACGTATGACTCAATTAATGAACCGATGGGAGCGGAAACCCCTGCCACTTTTTCTCATCTACTTAGCCAAGACTGTAGAAAACAAGCAAATCTACGACATTCATACCCTCGGATACTTTAGTGTGAATGTTGAATCTTTGAGAAGAGGATCTGGGCCTGCATTATGCTACAGGTGCCAGGAATTCTGTCCTAGTTTGCCGTATTCCAACCGGAATCCAAAATGCGTCCATTGTGGGCAAAACTACTTTACTAAGGATTGTACATTTCCTCGTACTGAACAACTTAAATGTGCTCTGTGCTCCGGCATATCTTGCCAGCTTTTCCGGATATT
Source organism: Stegodyphus mimosarum (assembly GCA_000611955.2). Classification (NCBI taxonomy): domain Eukaryota; kingdom Metazoa; phylum Arthropoda; class Arachnida; order Araneae; family Eresidae; genus Stegodyphus; species Stegodyphus mimosarum. The sequence goes on from KK120127.1 coordinate 108,826, forward strand.
TTCGGAACCCAAGAAATATTTCTTCTACTGAGTCGTTCATACCTGCTTCTATACTTCTAATACTTGGACCTCCACCAGTCATCAAGCTCCTTCTACTCCTAACGATTTTTCAGCTCTTTTGTCCAAAGTTCTTCCACTGCTCAAGATAGCATCATTAGTGCTTTTGCATCTGAAGTCAAAGACAATAACTCTTCTAATTTGGACTTCATTATTTTTCTTAAAATCTGGAACATAGTCACAATCGGTATGCAAAAACTCAATGCTGTCAATGACCAAATCAAAAAGTTTGCCATTATGACGCAGATGCTAGAAACTCATAGCAATCACCATTAATTCCCCTCAAAGAAATTCTACTGAAATCTTGGTCATCTTTTCCTGGAATTCCAACGGTCTCTTGGATAAGAAGAACGAATTAATCAGCTACGTGGAGGATCTTGATCCCTACCTCGTCTTAATTCAAGAATCACACCTTAAACCTTCTTCTAGTGTTCTACTACTCAACTACTAAGCTTACCCTACAGACAGACAGAAAAGAGGTTACATACCTGAAAAGGCAGTTATCCTATTTATTGGACAACATTTCGTACTTCTTCGTTTGAAAACATTACCATCATTATCACTGTTGACAACAGAAATACTGCCGCCAATATTTATATCCCGCCAAATAGTATTCGTGACCGGTGGAACTTAACTCTATTTTCACTCATAACCCTGCACTATTGCTTGTGGGGATTGGAATGCCAAGTGTACCTACTGGTACCATATATCCTCTCAAATGCTCAATGCAAGCAGCTGTTCAACTTCATCCAGACCAGTGGCTACTCCATCATTGCTCCGTAACTCTTCACAGTTTCAGCATCATTGACTTCTTCATTGTAAATAATATTCCATATACGTATTACATTGCTGCTCACAGTATTCTGTCTTCCAACCATAACCTAGTCTGTTTCACTTATGAAACCCTCTCTGCTGTTGTTTCTCTCTCCTATGCTACTTCTGTTTCTGGAAGAAAATTTGCGATACGTTCAGTGCCCAAACTAGTGGAAATCCAAAAATCACCTCGACCTTGGATCTAGAAAGTGCTGTGAGTAAATTCACCACCGATATGATCTCTTCCATGGAAGTTTCCAGTAGTAGCTACAAGCTAAATAGGCTTCCTAAATGTATTCCCAAGGACATCAAGATCTACATCTAAGAAAAAATCGTGCTAGAAAGAATTTGGCAACAGACCAGATTATCAACAAGACAGCTGGAAACTTCCTTTCAAAATAACCCATCTCCTTATAACACAATTAACGTGGTAAATCACGCTGTCACTTCCTTCCTCCATCAACTAAGTCCCAAGAATCTCCCTCCTATTACATCTCCTCCCAAAGCTCAGAACATCATTAATAAACTCAAAACGAAGAAAGCTTCTAGTCCTGACGGTATCTGTAATGTTGCTATGAAGAATCTTTCCTTAAATATTGTCACCTGATTTATTAAAGTCATCAACTTCTATTTTCAGCTCTATCATTTTCCTAAGCAGTGGAAATCTGCCACCATGATTACTCTTCCCAAGCCTAATAAGAATCTTTTTCTTCCACAGAACTACAGGGCCTATCAGTCTTCTGATTGCTCTCTCCAAGATTACGGAAAATGTTACCCTCAACATCTTCATCCACAAGTACAATAGCCTTAATTTTCTTCCGCTAGAGTAGGTCTGTGCTCGGTCCGAACACAGACCACTCGTGAACTCCTTAGAGTGGTGAACACCATCACCGTGGTGATGAATGCCAAGATCTACCCCAGAACCTTGTTCTTTGACATCGCAAAGGCATTTGACTGGGTCGAGCACCGAAGACTCTTTCATAAATTCTTCCAACTTAATCTCCCGGATTTTGCCATCCACCTTACAGCCTCCTTCCTCACCAACCGGAGCTTCAAAATACGAGTAGGGGGTACCTTCTCTTCTAGTCGCCACATTCAAGCCAATGTTTCACAGGCAAGTGTGCTTGGGCCCATCCTTTTCAATCTATATGCTCTTGACATCCCTCACGATCCTAGGGTTCAGCTCGCGCTTTTTACGAATGGTACTGCCATCTTGACTGAAGTATGTAACTTCAAATACGTTAGAACTTTCCTTCAAGGCTACCTTCTTACTTTTGAAGACTGATATACCAAATGGCGCGTTGCTGTCAACACTAAAAAATCTGCCGAAATTGTCTTCCGAAAAGGAAATTTCATTAGATTTTTGATGCCCTCCTTCTCTTTGACGAATCAATAGAATGGACTAACAACGCTACCTATCTTGGAATTAATTTTGACAGTAAGCTCACCTTCAAAAATTATTTCAAGAAAGTTCATGGAAAATTTAATTAAATTATTTTCAATTTGTTCCCTCTTCTTGAACGCAACATCAAGGTCTCCATCAAAAACAAGGTTATACTGTACAGGTCTGTCCTCCGTCCTGCTGTCCTCTACGCAACTTCTATTTGGGGCCAAGCTTCTAAATCCAGACTTCATCAATTACAGATTCTTCGAAACAAGACTCTCCGAATGATCGTTAACTTCCCTTGGTATGTGAGGAACTCTTGTCATCCACCACGACCTTAAAATTCAGTATATCATTAACTACATTAGAACAACACTATTAAATTCTATCTTTCAGCAACACCAATAAAATCCAATTATCTTTAATCAAAAACACATTCCTTATCCACTGGAAAAATGCACTTACCCTGTCAACACTATGATCATTTAATTCTCTTTTCCACCTCTTTTGCTTTTGCACACTTCGGGTCCACATCTCTGATTTGCTTTGAGTTTTTACTTTGATGTTGCCTCTTCTTTAATTCCACAAATTTTGAATCAGACCTCCTTAGGAAATTTTCTCACCTGCTCAGCAGTTTCCCTTATATGCATTCTTACTACTCAACTGAAGAATATTCAATACATATTTTGTAATTCATACGTGTAATTCACTCAAAGGAAGCTTTGCTCCCATTACTCCATTCAGCGTATGATCAGCTCACTGACTGTCACTAACTCGTATGTCATACTTTCAGGACTCCCACAAGCATTTCTATGAGGCACGGAAATCTTTCAAAGATGATCCAGGACCTGGTCAAAGTCCACCTCATCATAACAAATGCTTTGATGAATGAAGTTGACTAGATCATCTGTGAAAACAGACTATACACAATAAAGGACGTTAGAGAGGAGGTGGTTGTGAGTTTCGGTTCTGTTCGTGCCATCGTTACGAAGAAACTGCATTACAGGAAATCGATTGCGCAGTGGGTGCCACGCAATTTCATAGACAATAAGAGGTGGGATTTGCATGGGAAGTCCAAGATGATGCAGAGTAAGAAAAAAATCATGTTGATTTTTTTTATACGAATGTCTCAGTTCTTATTAAGTTCATGCCTCCAGGTCGAACATTTAACGCTGCTTAGTACTGCAATACCCTGGAACATTTGCGTGCAGCAATCAAAGCCAAGCTGCCAAACATGTCCACTGGAGTGCTTTTACTCCACGACAGTGCGCAGCCACATATGGCCACTCGCACACTGAACATGTTTACGTGGTTTTGTGGAGTACCCACCATATAACCGCAGCCTTTCTCCATGTGACTTTCACATCTTTGGTCCGCTGAAAAAAGACATTGAGTGGTCGACGTTTTCACTCCTACAGCGAAGTCATGGATACAGTTTAAAATTGGTTTCAATCTCAGCCAAACTCTTTCTACGAACGAGGTGCTCATCGCCTGGTGCCACAGGGGTACAAGAGCTTGTATAATTTTGGTGATTACATTTGAAAATAAATAATACCTTTTCATTTCGTGGCTACTGTTCCTTTTTCATTTAATCCACTCTTGTATATAATAATGATCTATCTTGGATGAATTAGACATGAAAGTGTTGTTTCAGGTCTGATTAGCATTAAACCTGGCTCTTCTTATTAATTTTTTGTAAATTTCTTATTATTAGATGGCATGAGGTATATGAAATTTATGAATTTACTTTTTTTAAATTTCATTACGTACTGCCTTAGTTCCTAATCATTATAGAGTAATGATTAAGCACAACATAGAAAAGAAGGAGTGCCCCATGGAGGATTTTTTAAAGAAAACTGGCTCACATCTATTTACACTTGGGGAAACCATGAAAATGCTCATACAGCTAACCTATTCACCAAGATTCGAACCCCGGACCGAACTACCAGTGTTTAGCATTTTTTACCATTCGGCTGCTGGTGGACATTATAAATTAACTTGGAACCGGTAAATCAACTATTGTGTTCCATCTTAAAACTGTTTATTTCTTATATACAGATTCTACTTCATTTTTATTGAAGCACCATTCAGCTTCTCTTATAGGGGCTTTCTAACAGGCATAATATCCTCTTTTGATAAAAATTCATTAAATATGAATAGCATATGACAACAATAATTCAGAAACAGAGATATGTTCAAGATTTCAAGATGTAATGCCATCTGATAGATGTAACCTATAACTGAAAAATTTTTTGTTATAAAATTTGTGTATGAAAATTCAGAAATTTTATACATTTCTTGCTAATTGCATTATCATATATTGTTAATTCACTGAAATACAAATTTTTTAAGCCTTTACTTTGGATCACCTTGTGTAATGCACTTATTTAATTGATGAAAATTCAGTATGAATAACCAATTCTTTTAGCTTTTCCATGATGTGCAGTTGTCGTGTTCTATTTTCAGATCTGAAGATTATCCTCAGATAAGAATTTTATTCCCGAAAGCAGAATTTGCTGTCATTCCAGGTGCTGGACACTGGGTACATAGTGAAAAACCATCCGAGTTCTTAGAAATATTATGTAATTTTTTATAGAAAATGTGATTTATATATATTGAATTATGTGTAAATATATATATATATATATATATATAATTAGAATAATATATCATGTATTAGTTTTGTTGAAATAGTTAGTTTAAATGTAATTGACATTTTATAAAAATCCGTGTAGAGGAGATTTAGAGTATTTATTGTAGCCTAGAGTATATGCCGCCTCCCAAAAAAACATATTAATACGTTCTGGTAGAAATTCAAGAATGATTGTTAACTTACTTTATGTTTTCAGTTAATGTTAGATATTTACCAAAGAACATTACTGGGGCTAAGGAAAATTTACATATTTCCAATCTTTTTTCAGCTTAATAATATTACAATTACAATCGATAGTTAACAAATTTACAGTTAATTAAAAAATAATTTCTGCTAATTATAAACTAAGTTACTTGTTACTATTGAATCTAATCTGTTAAATATTGGTTAAATCTGATAAATTGGTATAAAACTGTTGTAAAACGACTTGAAAACATTAATGAAAGATCTACCAAAGGAAAAAGATGACGGCATTGAACTGGATGAGATGATGGTTACTAAGAACATTATATTATTATACTAAATTTTTTTGTCTTATCAGATCACATATGAGGGTGTTTGTTCTGCCCAAGATAATAAAGGCCATGTAAGAATATCTTTTAAGACATCCTAAAAGATATTGCTGTTTGGAATATTACATTTTATTTATAAATTTTGGAAATTTTCATTTTCCTGACGAAAATGTAAAAACTTATGCTGGTAATTATGTATGTATTTACAATTTCATTTTAGTTACAAGCACTTTATTCTGTACTTCATACACTTATTCTGAATTTTTAATAGTTTTTAAATGTTTAAACATAAATTAATCTGGTTTTATCTTGCCAATTATTTCCAGCCAAGAATTTCTACTGAGAATCTACATTATTCATATGGTTGTTGAATAGCATTGAAAAGTTTGTGTTTTTTCATAAATTCCTTAATGGCTAGAGGATAAAGATCTCTTTTCTTCATGCAAAAGCAGTAATTACCCATGCATTGTGATAAATAAATTGGTATTTGCACATAAATAATTTTGCATAAATTTTCACAATGCTTATAATTACACTCATGAATATCTAGAATCTGTTCTGTTATATTGAATGGTGGTAAAGCTGTGGGATCTTGAGCATCAGGAATTTCTCTCTTCTTTCTTGTCTTGATCATACTGAAGTGATGGTGCATTGTTGGAGGTATGGTAAAATTCTTAAATGCAGGGTTTTCATGAAATTTTTCAGCTTGAAACCTTTTGGAGGTTCTTATATGGGACGTTGTGTTATAAAGAGAACCTGTGTCTACTGTCTTTTCATTCTTGCTTGGTTGTAGAAAAAGTGAACAGATGAAAAAATCTTTATATCTTTGGCAACTTTGGCAACCTATGAAAGAAAACTATTAGCATTTTTTGTACTTGTTAATGTGACCACTGCACACAAATTTTGGCATCTAAATGCAATGACCATTGAAAGTTAATTAATTGTATGCTACAAATTTAACAATTCAGTTTGCCAATTTTGACAATTAATTGTGGAGGCTGCTTTCACATATTTAGGATAAGGATGCATAAGTCATAGCCCCTAAAAAAAAGGAGGTATAAATCGTAGTTTCTATGAAAATTATATAAATTATGTGTGGTAATAATATCGTCTATTGTCGTTGCTGACATTTATTCCAATAAAATTCCATATAGTCTATTCTCTTGGATAAGATTAATAAAATTTATGAGTAAGAACTTAATATGACTTAGATAACCAGTATTCTGAGTCGTACCACCTATAGATTAAGTCGTACTATGTTTAAAATTGGGCAATCATAATAAAATTTTCCTCTTCCCAATTAATTTATTTATAAAATTAGTTACAGAAAATGTAGAGACATTAGGTTATTTAGAAGCAGGAGACATGAAAAATGAGCAATGCCCTCCGCGGGACTCGAACCACGGACCTCTCGAATACGCGCCGAGTATGCTGACCACTACACCACGAAGGCATGCCAAGAAGGCGGGAGAAATACCTTATACAATGATCACAAAGATTTTTTTTTTTATTATTTTCTTGTCAACTCCAGCACATAAGTCATGTACCCATCCTTTGCATTTTAAGGACTGAATCATATCCTCTTCACGGTCGTCGTCACAAATATTACAGAGAGACAAACACAATGTGAAGCAATACGTTTTGCTGGAAGAGGAGCAGATGGCGTGGTATTATGCTTAATATTTAAAAAGTACACTTTAAGCGGTAGTACAATTTGCGCAACCTTACCCTATTTACAGTTTCCATAAAGGTATTTGTTTTAATCTTGCATCCTTGCTTGGAAAGTGGCCAAGATTATTTTGATACCGAAGGAAAAGAATTGTTTTCGACCTGTTTACTGAAAGTTTTTGCCGAAACTCTTGATAGTTGATTACAAAAAGGATTTATCGCCATTTATTTATCAATAACTTAGTTTCAGAAAGACAGTTTGTTGTTGTCCCTGATATGTCAACAGAGGATGTTATCTACCGGGTGGTTGATTTTATAAGACGTAATAAACCTAATTTACACGTCGCGGTGGTCTCCGTCGATATTTCCGGTGCCTTTGACGCCGTTCTTGGCCTTCTTTTCTGTCCTCCTTGTGTAACGCTGGTATTAGCTCAAATAGTTTCAGACTCATTAGGAATTTTTTCAATAATAGGATTATTATCTATAAACCGAATAACATGATTGAAATTAAAAGAAGTATTTTCAAAGGTTGCCTACAAGGGTCTTGTAGTGCTCCTCTATTCAGGGGCTTCATAGTCGATACATTTTTAAAGGCAGAATTTGATTCGGGGATCGACGTGGTTGGTTATGCAGACGATTTGGTTTTCTTAATTACCAGTTGAATCGTTAGAAAAAGTTGAAAATAAATTTAATTAATACTATGGAAAATTTTAATCAATGGTGTTCTGACAAGAAAAGGAAATCAAATGCTACCAAAACTAAATTTTTACTTTGGTCTAAGTCCGATCGCCACGTTCGACCCCCCTAGATTAAGATTTAATGGTAAAATTTTGAAAATTAAACAAAAATTTAAATATATAGGCGTTTATTTGGATTCAAAACTCAACTTTAATTATCTTAATTATATCCAAAAACGAACTGATCTAATTATAAATTTCTACAAAATAAACTACCCACCTAATAGTTTAAATAAAAGAAACGATATTTTGAGGCTTCTTTATACTAATGTTTTTATTCTCATTGCTATGTATGGAATTACGGCTTGGGGTCGCAGGGCGGAGAAGTTACAACATTTACGTATGAAACTCAATACCATTCACCGGGGCTAGCTTCTCGCGCTCACCCGTTGTTTTCACACAGCCTTCAAGTGAGGTGCTTTGTGTCCTGGCGCGCACTCCGACTCTCTGGATAATCCACAAGTCCTTGTGTCATAAAGGCTGTATAAAGAAACAATATTTCGAACTCATTTAACTATGATCAAATTCCAGTTTTTGCTAATTCACTTTCTGTCTTTAATTTACATTTGATCCATGCGGCAAACCGTGTTTCTATCAATTATAATATTTATGAGCCTTGTTTAATGGAATACCAAGTTTGTACTGATGGATCGGGTTATGAGGGCGGGGTGGGCGTGGCTTTTGTTGTATATTATTTTTAATACTGAGATCTATCACTATAAATTGGGCCTGGGAAAATATAATTCTGTTTATTAAGCTGAGCTCATCGCCGTCCTCTATGCAGTTAAATGGATATTGAAAAGTAATTTTGCAAGAAATTCTAACTTTTATATTTTCATAAATTGCATGTCTTGCTTAAATCCACTTTATAATATAGACAATAATAGTGGTCTGATTATCGATATTAAAGATCTTTACGCAAAATTATCCTCATCTTTTAATATTAAGTTTGGCTGGGCTAAAGACCATATTGGAATACTGGGTAATGAGAGAGCGGATGTGCTCGCAAAAGAGGCTGCTCTGGGGAGTGTTTCGGGGACATCCTATGTTCAAGGTTAAAAAAAAATAGCAACCAACCAGAGTTATTTATTCTTATTATTTTAAGCAATGGCAGTCACAATGAAATATCTCTGAAAGAAGAAGTGGTTATTTGAAACACTTAGAATTGACTAAGAAAAAGAATACTATCTTCAATAATTTTGACGTTAACCAGTTTCTGACCAGACATGGGCGTTTCCCGGGATACTTCACTAGGTTTAAGATACAGGGCAACGATAAATGTAAACTATGTGGTTTGTTTGATGCAAAGCACTTCCTCGAGGTCTGTCCCTACTTTAATAGCTTAAGAAACAATAAAAAAAATTAATTTTGAAAATCCCTTTTTATGCTTTAAATATTTCGTACAATTATGTAAATCTGTTATGAAAATTATCAACGGTGAGCGCCGGGCAGTGGGAATCAGCGGATGATTTTTGCTTTTTATAATCATCAGTATTTGGTCTATTTATTTTTAGTAATTTTTTTTGTAATCATTGCTTGTGTTTGTCGTTCACGATTTTTTTTTTATTTGGTTTTGTCTAAATGTTTGTATTTTTCCTTTTCCTTCACTTTTATGTTTTTAATTATTATTTACACATTATTTTCATTTATTTTCCTTTGTTGAATTGGGCGGGGCCTGTTATGGCCATAAGACCAACTTGTTTGGTTAGGTGAGTCAGGCTGCGTTCACTTCTGGTACCTTGTATACTCCCCTTTTAAAGAGTGATTAGGGATCAGCGGACCCAATCGCCAAATCCTGGTGGTGAAGCATCATTATCTTACCACCTTTTAGTTCGGGCGTCACTGTACAGACATTAGATTATTTTAAGAAAGAGCTGTGAAAAATGTGCAATGCCCTCGCCGGGACTCGAATATGCGCTGAGTGTGCTAACCGTTACACCACGAAAGCATGCTAGAAGGAGGGAGAAAACACCTTATAAAAGGATATATATGACCCACTAACAGTTTAAAAATTACTGCTGGCTTAAAAAGTACTTCGAATCTCCTGAATATTGGGGATCATCTTCCAATAGTTGGAAAATCAAGACGCCACTGTGCTCGTTGTACACAAAAGAACGTAGTGAAAATAACAAATATGAGTTGCCCATTGTGTAATATTGGGCTGTGCAACGAATACTTTGCCCTTTACCTTACGATGTGAAATCTGTTTCATATAATAAAGTTTTCCAGAATAATAGGTGTGCTTATAGTAAGTCGATCGCTGCGTCTGGAACGTATGTATCCCACCATTTACTACGGCTGGGACATATGTGTCCCAACCTTTGGCTTGAAAACCGTTTGTCAAAAAAATCCCAAATTCTAAATTTACCTCAGTCATTACATATTTTGTTCACTTAGATTGAAAACGGAATAATTTTTCTTAATTCGTAGTAAAAGGGTCAATAAAATACTGTGTAGGTATTTATATTTATTTTGAGAAAAGAAAGAAAAGCATAAACTAACCAGTTAAGTTTTTGCTTTTTTTCCTAATTGCCCATGCCAGAATATGTAAATTTGGTAGTGTGTGTGAAGGAATGCAGTTTCTACCAGTAGCAGAAAAAGGTTTAAATTCTGAGCTCTAGAAGGGAAGGTTAGAGAGAGTGGAAAAGTACTGTACCTCTGTGTAGCGTGAGCTTCTGATTCTGTATTTATTGCTGTTTAAAGTGGCGTAACTGCTATTATCCTGCTGCCACTAGACTTCAACACTGTTTTAGGTAACAGGATTCTCTGAGCCATGGGGAAAATTCTACTCTTCTGTTGATATCTTTGAATTTTTAGTTTAGTTCTTGTTATTTGAGTTACCGCCCGAGCGAGGCGTAGTTTGTTAGCGTCAAGTCGGCGCATTGTGAATTTTAAAGAATCTAATAAAGGGTTCTTTTAACCCATTTCGTGTCTGGTTCCTGCACTTACTTAAGCAGTCACACTGAAATTTTAGTAACTAGACATTACAATTGTTAATATGAATGACTTGATAGTTGGAAGATTTTTCATAGATGAAACATATAAAAATTTGAATTTCCGATAGTTTAACTAAGAAGCGTAACATGATTAAAACTATCGAAGACCTATCTAACTTAATTCATCTCTTAAATTTGAATCAACCGCTTGAGAGATATATTCTGAAATACTCTGAATAGTGATAAGGGAGCAATCACGAATATTTACTGTTTCTCTAAGCATTTTATGTCTTGAAACCTGCTGTTTATACATAAACGTATGTGTATTTTTATGTAACACATATATAACATACGCATGTGTAATGAGACCTGCATAAAGGAAGGCAGAAAAGTATGAGTTTGTTTTCGAGAGAAAGTGAGGTAGCCCTTTGTTCCTAACAAAGTTGCGTAGGAGAAATATTATTGAATTCCAGCACAGTTCTATCTAAACAGTGACTTGGCCCACAAGGCTCGGGCAAAGGGCCTTAGGCAAGTGACCACAAAAATCATTCGAAATCTTTGTAATTTTCTTTTTTCTTCCCTCCTCTCATGAGAGTTAGAAAAATTAGTATTGGAGTTTTTATGGAAAGATGCCATATTTATAACCCAGATTATTTTAATCGTGCTGTATGTCTAAATCTTTCTTTAAAAAAACTTAATATTAAGACTGCCTCTACAGCATTTTATCTGAGGCATCATGTTTTTTTTAATATAAGGGGAAGGGGATGCATAGTGAGTGTGGTGGCGTCTTTTACGAAAAAAGATTGCATGAGGTTTTTGAAGATTAGATCTTGTATATCGTTGTTGAAGAGGGAACAATAATTTGGAATTAGAAGTGAATAATGGCATGATTACTGATCTCTAGCTCACCTTCGGTGAATGTGATTGGATGATCTGAAAAGATGCAAGTGAAATATTAAAGAACCCTAGATACCAAATGTGCAAAGTATATCGAACAAGAAAAGAGCCAGCACTGAACCTTGAGGACGCCTGTGTATCAATAGTATTGAATCAACTTCATAACGGCAAAGATGTAACTGAAAAAAAATTGGAGAATGGGAAAATTGTTCGTAACTGCTCGGTATCAAACTCCATCAAAAGTTTTCGCTATATTGAAGGATATGTATTTATGGAAGGTTTAAATTTAGATTCATTTCTTATGCAATTACTAGTAGGTAACTGTGTGGCATTCTATTTTGGCGGAATAGAAAGTAAAGATATTCAAGGTGTAGAGACCCTTAACATTGAAATTTATACCTTTCCTGTAGCCTCTAGATCTATGTTTAGTTGAAAAGCTTACCGCTTCCTATGGAGCCATGAGTACTCTCTTTATTTATGCAAAAACTTTTATTAATTATATGTTTATATGAAAAACATATTTAAATAACTCAAATAACACTATTTATATGAATTTAGAACTACCAGTATATTGTACTAATTTAATTTTTTAGTAGGAAGAGATGACATGGTGTTAAGAAGTTTGAGAAAATTACGTACAACTTTATCCACAATAAAAAAATTTAAAAAAAAGCACTCTAGATGGTGCTATCTATCACAGGCGCTCTAGTTACCTAAAATAATTTTGCTGTGTTAAAATGCGTTGATTGGGTTAAAACATTCATTAAAATGGTATTTTTTCCTTTTGTGTATTTAAGTGTTTTATTAGACTAAATTAAATTATTTCGATTATGGTAAAGCACATGGAGGCTATATCCCAGTAGGGGGCGGGCCGCATATAAGCATTCTGTACCGCGTCACGAGCATAGGGAAAACTCCATCCTCGTGATTGGATGCGGCTTCCGATGACATCATTTCCTCTATGCTTAGGAACGCCTTGACTTAGCTTGGGCTCGAAAGTACACCTCCATGCATTTTGTTTACATTTTGATAGTGGTACCGAAAGATTATTACCCTTAATGACGTGCGTTGCATTTTTGCTGCCAGTTACACTTATTACGATATCGTAGTATGGTGAATTTAATATAAAAAAAATGTAGTGCTTAGTCCAAAGGGGCTTTGTACCTGAAGGACTATTCTTTTTGCTTTGCGATTTTGAGTCGGAAACATTAAAAGTCTGAATCACTTTTCAAACTGTTGCCACTAACTCTAGCAGCGCTCTATTAAAGAAATTACATAATAAAGAATCCGCATAAATGTATATATATTTCTCCAAATGTGCTAAAACAACGGTACCTAGAGCCATCCAATTTTGAATAACGTACGTTTCCACCCGAATAGGTGCATCTGGAAACCCAAATTTAAAATTTGTTTTATTATCTACTAGCTGTACCCGCCCGGCGTTGCCCGTGCATTTAGAAAATGCAGATAAGTGAATAGCGCAGGAATAGTAGTGTAGGACATGTAGACTGTCTCTCTCTCTTCCCCCCCCCCACACACACACAACATTCCCCGTCGATAAAAAGGAACAATATATCCTAACCATGAGCCATCTGTTAAAAAATTAGTTTAAATGAGAACAGACCTCATATTAGCACATGCTAGGAAACCGTAGTCATGTGGTTATAATCATTGGTCTGAAGTTTAAAGAAAAGTAAAACATAAAAAATTCAAAATCAAAGATAGGAAAGAGTTGAAAGGGAAAGATAGAGAGTACAGTACAGAAAAAATAAAAAGTAACGAAAACATGGATGAAATAAAACATCCTGCTTACAGGAAATTTGGAGTTGAGAACCAATTAAATTTTTAATTTAAGTGTAAGTTAAACTTAGATGACAATGAATTAGAAGAGGAGAGTGTTTGTGTATGTTTGTGGAGCTCGGGCTGGGGTCGCAAGGGCCCCTGACCGATTAATGTCTGTTGGTACTGCAGCACTGGGAAGCAGCACCATTCGGATTATTGCTCATGCTCTCAAGAGAGCACTAAACAATAACATCATCATTTAAAGCATGACAGTCAGAGTTAGTTTGGGAGAGTGGAGAGTGGCAATAATTTTTCTTTAGATTGTCCTTTTCGTTAGAGAGCCTCGGGATAAACTATATTTAATGTTCTTCCATTCGGAGCTAAGATGTGTAGATTATCGGCATTACCAACTCTTGAACAACCCACGTACAGTTGACCATGGGAGAAACACGGCTTACGGAGGTCGAGCCCTACAACTTTGAGAGATTGTCCTTGTGCCTTATTAATGCTCATCGCGAAACTCAAACGAACAGGGAATTGTAGACGCTTAAACTGAAACGGGAGATCGGAAGGGATTATAGGAATTCTTGAAATAAACACATCTTCGCCTGCAGCATGTCCGGTCATGATGGTGGAATTGTTATAAATCGATTTAATAAGTTGAAAATAAATGATAGCAACAAATCACAATAATAGCAACACAATAATGCAAATTAAGAAACAAAAACTGAAGAACAAAAACTTTATAAAAAATAATTTTTTTAAAATTTTTCTAATTCAAAAATCGAAAATCGGGCTTCGAGGTCTGGTGGCCAGCCCCTTTGTGCTTCCGTGTAAAAAATTCCAGGTCCCTGCGTGCGATAGATTTGGCTGGAGAGCTCGGTCAGACAAATGGACAGACAGACAGACAGACACATTACACTTGCTTTTATTATGTAAGATTTCATATTTTGTAAAACTTTAACGAATTTTTGATGAACAAACTCAAACGATTTCAAAGCGAGCAATGGCAACATTCTACGGGAGGAAAAAAAAAACTTTTTACCTGAAGCGCGCGGAACTGCGTATCGGAAATTCTAAAGATATATTCACTTTAAAATTATTTTGCGATATTGCTGTTGAACTGAATTTTATGCTTTAAGTGCAAAGTACATGATATTTAATAAATAAAGGTAACTCATAAAACGTTAAAAATCGCCAGTTTAAATGTTTTTTTTTTTTTCATAGAGAGGAAAATCAGTATTTCTTTTAGTGTTCGAACTCCGTAAATGTGTATTAATATTAAGTGCAGAGGTTTTTAATAAATGTATTCTTCATTTAAAAGCCTTCATATTCATAAAGGTTTTGTGATTATTAATTCATTGTTTCATGTTCATTAAATGCAACAAGTTATTAGCCATGCGCATAGGAAAAAACCCATCTTCGTGATTGGATGCAGCTTCTGATGGCATCATTTTCTCTACGTTTAGAAACGCCTTGACTTTGCTTGGGCTCGAGAGTACACGTCCAAACCGTTTGTTTACATTTTAATAACAGTACGAAAAAGATTATTACCGTTAATGACTCGATTTGCATTTTTGTTGCCGATTACACCACGGCACTGTAGTATGGTGAAATTAATATAAAAAAAAAGGAAAAATTATAAAATCTGAAAGATTTCAGATTTTAAATTACGTCCAAAGGCGCGTTTTTTTAACGTTTCGTGTGCTACCTTTTTTTATTAAATATCATGTACTACGTACTCAAACCATAAAATTCAGTTCAAAATCAATATCGCAAAATCATTTTAAAATGGACATATCTTTAGAATTTCCGTGAAGTCTCGTGCGCTGGAGATAAAAATGTTATTTTTTTTTTCTTTTTTTAGGTACAGTGTTGCCAATTCTCGCTTGGAAATCATTGAGTTTGTTAATGAAAACTTCATCAAAGTTTTATAAAATAGGAAATAGACAATAAAACAATTTACAAATTGCTAATTTGGGGTTCCAGATGCTCATATTCGACAATGCGAGAAACATGCATACATTTATGCAGATTTTTCATTTTTTAAAATTTAATGCAGAGCGATAACATTTAGTGGCAACAATTTGAAAAGTGAAACGGGCCTTCAGAGTGAATCGACGCAAAATCGCAAAACGAAAGTAATAGTCCTTCGGGACTAAATCCCTTTGGACTAAAAATGTAGTGCCTTTTTTTCCATAGAGAGGAAAATCAGCATTTCTAGTGCGCTAACTCTGTAAAATGGGTATTAATATTAAATGTAGAGGTTTTTATTAAATGGATTAATTTAAAAGCCTTCATACGAAAGGTTTTGTGATTATTAATTCATTGTTTCATGTTCATTAAATACAGATTCTTTGTAAACGCAATCTCCGAAAGCATGAGACAAGTCAGTTTTCGCAAACAGCAAAAGCGTTAGGAGTTAACATAATATACAGTAAATTTACGATATCTGTAGTCAGTCTGAAAAAGTAAAATTTATTTTTGAAATTAGACTACTATAGGCTTCGATTACAGAAATAAAGATACATGTGTATAAATTGAATATTTACTATGAATATGTATGTACTTTATGAACATTGCTCATTTTTTAATGTGTAACATCTTTTGTACCTTTGTATAAAAAGAGTGTTTATCAGAGAAGAAAGTTTTTTTTTTTTCTTATACTCTTGTATTCAGCGAATATACTGAATGCACGTTTTTCTTTCATTTAAGGCAACAGAATATTAGAAGTGTGAAAATCGTGGACATTAACATGGAAATAACATACACAGTCGTAAAGGAAATATTTTTTGCAATGTAAAAGAAACAGAATGCAACAAAATTTCAATAATAATATATTTACTAGCGCCTATGCCTTTACATTTGAGTCGAGATCTCCATACAATTCAATGTGTGTTGTGTTTTGTTTTTTGCACTAAATTTATGAACTCAGTTAGTTATATAATCTAAGCATTTAAGATTGCTTCTGATATTAACACCATCTTTGAAGGATTTTTATAATTTTATTATTCCATAAACAGGATGCTATTTGCAGAAGGCTGCATGTCAATTTTTTCCTCTGGCGTTATTATTCAACGAATACAAATGATAATTTTCACGCTTCCGTATTTCTCATGCGCGTCATTCAACAAAAACAAAACTGTAAGAATCCCAACTAAGTGTCATTACGCTAACAGAAAATGATGTCATCGGAAAGTGTGTCCAATCACAAGTACCAATTTTTCGCTATGCGCGTGGCGTGGTACAGAATGCTTATATGCGAGCGGGCCTTGTGGAGGACTTCTGAAAGGAAATTGGCTCCTATTCGCATTACATGTGAAGTAAATCCCATGCAGAGAGCCCATTCGCCGCGATTTGAACCCGCGTCGAATTACTAGTATTCAATGATCTCACCGCTTAGTCTTGGTAGGCATGTTTTATTTAGTATCTAACTCAAATATGTATTTTGAATGAAGTAATTCAAATTAACTTACATGATATTAAGAGCATTACTGTCATCAAACACCACAATTCCCTGCAATAATAAAAAGCATAAGTTTAAGGAATTGCTAGCTTTTTTAGCATAAAAGTTCTTCGTTAAAGGTAAAAGATACGTATAGTTGAAAAAGGATTCCAGTTGAGAATGCTTTAAATCAGAAAGAACTGAAAATTTAAAATTTTATGAATGTTTTTGTAATTTATGCATTAATTAATTGATTATTTCTTAATTCTGAACTTGTAAAAAATGTTTCATTTATCTTGATTTAATTGTTAATTTTTTTATTATTATTATTTTTTTTTGGCTGGGATGCAAAATCAGCGTTTTAACCCTTTCTTCCATTGTTATAATCTGGTGTTTTGTACTAGCAAGGAAAGTCTTGTCAATTTTGAGCTCTCAGTCGTTTCCAAAAATTATACATGAATCTTCTCATCTAAAAGTACATAGTTATAAAACATCACCTATTAAAATGTTGTAGATAAGTAGGTATAAAGCTAGGTAAATTATAACGATATTTGGCTATGCACCTCTATATATATAGTAATTTTACAGAATTTCAAACTGCTATTTCCCGAATCCCCATTTAATCAATTCTTGGAACGAAAATATAAAGTAAAAATTAATTAATTCAAAACCTTAATTTTGTGTGCATTTATTTCATATGTGATTCTTTACATACGAATATATTGATTTATGATTTATTGATTAGTTTTGTTTAGCATCATGTTTTACTCCAGTCAGTGCTTGTACATACTGTTACAGCAGTTCGGAGAGAAAGATATATGTTCGTTTTTTTAGTATGAACTTACTTATGGCACTTAGTGTAAAAGAAATTTAAGATTTGAAAACTGCTGCTAGAATTCAATAAAATTCTGAAAATCATCTTTGCGTAGGAAGATACTTAATAATGACATTTCGCTCTGTGCAAACTACGTGCATTGCGTTTCAAACGATAATCAATACGTTGATTATGGATCAACTATTTAGTTCAAAATGAGTGAATTAAATGCTATGTCCACTGAAATCCTTACCCGGCTATGCTCACATCGTGAGACAAATATCTGCCTGCTTATGGTATGTCAGAAATAACAAAACTCACGAAGAACTAAGTATTAACCAGCTAAGGTGCCTACTATCATTCTGTACACATTTTTCATTACACAGCTTTCTTTAAAGCCTCAGGAAAAATGACAATAGCGTTATCCCAATATGTAAGTGCAGCTCTCCAGAAAATGTCAAAAGACCTGCGGCCATTCTTAATAACCTAATGCTAGATGCCATGTCGCTTATGTAACTGTTTGACATTTGTCTTGCTGTACTAATATAACGTTCGCTCGTCTATTCTGATCCCGTTTACGTTTATGTGCTCATTCTTTCTGTGTCATGTTACTTCTTCTTCAACATCTTCTTATACATGCGTGTTTTTATGATAAAACTGCTTGCATCTCTCGAACATTTGAACTTGTACCATGCTAGTGAATTATCATAGTAGTAAACTAATTCTGAAATTTATTATTTCACTCCTCAATCACTCGAACCTAGGAATACCTTTTAACTTTTGCATTCAGTATCGCCAAATATTGGGCCCGTTCCCGAAAGATGATCACATCATTGATCCACTGTGGATACAGTCGTGTATATAAAGTCGTTACGCGGCATTTAGTTTCGCAACCGTTGGGCGCAGACACATACTTCCAAAATTATTTGGAATTTTTTGGAGCAATATGTTTCAAATGACCCCAATATTTGCAAAAGTGTTTCAAATGACTTAAATACTTGAGTTTTGGCATGATAGAGTTTTACAAAATTAATTTTAAATTTAAAACGATTTTGTTAAAATTTAGATATTTAACGTTTTATACGTTCCCTACCAGTTCCTAAATTTAATATTTAAGTTTATATTTTGGTAAAAGCCTAGTATACGGTACGCCCTTGATACGAATTCGAAAATTGTCGCGAACATCAAAATTACTCGTTTACTGCTCATTATAATGTCGCCGAATCCCGTTAGTACCGTATAATAGGATTAAGCCGGAGATTTTATTCTCAGATGCATAGAAAACAAATAGAAATGTAGTTGTTGAAAACAGTGTCAGGTTTCAAGTACTAACAGATAAACAATTTGTTGCATTTACATAAATTAAAAAATATTTTTTGTCTAATGAATTCGTTTAAATGACTATTAGATTATATTCCTAAAGTTATAAAAACGCATGTGAATATTGTAAACATATTTTCAAACTTCGGAATTAATTGCGCGAAAATGTTTTTGGCATGCCATACGTAACAAAATTATAAATTAAATAACTCTGCATTCTGATAAATCACAAAAAATATCGTTTAATGACGGGGGAAATTAATCGTTTAATGACGGGGTTTAATGCGAGGGGAAAAACATTCTCGAATTACCCTATTTTTTTTAACTCGTCAAAGACAGCGATAAATTCCCTTTTCTAACATTAAAAAATCTGTAGCAATTACGAACTTTTTATCTTGGTGAGCTTTTGTCGTACGGAAGGTCATTGCTTATGCTTTAATTTTGAAAATTAAGTACAAGCTTTTACTACACATAACTATAAGGAGCAGGGGACCGTATAAAAATTAAATTTCTTTTCTTCATTAAACTTTTTTAAAATTAAAAACACCATAATATGAATATTTGTGTTATTTAAATTTTTTTTAAATTGGAAATACATATCGACTATCATCGATTGCAAAACTGAAGGCCATGTAAGAGCTTTTATGAACATGGAATATAAATAATGCATTAAAAAATTGCAATTAAATATTTTCAGACTATACCTACCGAAGCATTTGGATAGCAATTATCACTTTATCAAATACTTCACTACTACTTTAAAAATGCTCTCAGAAACACTTTCGGAAACGTTGCAAATAAAGCAAGATTTTAAACAGCAATTATTTTTTTAATGTTTCCTAAATTATTTTTCTTTTACGTGACGAACAATAATAGCGCGTGATGATAATTGAAAGAAATTTTATCTCACGCTTCTGCGCGCTAAATACATTTGCCAGATTTTTACACAGTTTTATAGGGAATCGCAAATTCACTTATTGGACTTCTTGTTGGACCATCAGGCGACTTGCCGCCCCGTCTTAGTACAACAGCTATAAACTCAGAAGGCTAACCAGTCTTTTTATTTAAAACTTCAAACACAATAATTTGCGTAGCTCGTCCTTGCGAACCATCTCCGTTACTTGCGGGTTTTAAGCTAACATAAAATGCAAATTAATATTTAAAGTAATTAACGGCGGAAATTCATATCAAGTTTTGCCTTAGCATTTCTAAATGCACGAGCAAACTCGCCTAGGGAAAAGCTAATACCAGGATAAAGTAATTCTCGGAGCGGGGCAAAAAAATATCACGAAAATCAACGTCTCCGCCTAAGCCCTGTCTGAGAAGAGGACTTAACTCTATTCATATATACAAGTAGCTAATTTGCATCCTGGTGGGAGCTGACAAAAGCAGAAGTGACAGTACGCATCAAATAATAAGCTAATGGGTTAATTAACATAAACTTTACAATTTTAGTTAATATCTTTCTTCAGGTCAAATCTTGGAATTAATTTTAGCCTCTTCTACCTAACCGATTTCTTTGAAGTTCTTCACATATTTGCGATAGATAATAGAATATTCCACGTGATTTTTTTTTAATAAGATATACCTTTTTTTTTTTTTATTAAGAACAAAAGTGTTTGTACTTTCTTAGATGCAATTCGGAAATTACCGTATTTTCTGCTACTAAAATATTTATATTTGAGACTAAGGTTTTACAAAGGATTTAATAAGGAAACATGTTACACATCAAAGATTCTCAAAATAAAGGCATTTTTATTTATACAGTACAAAGGCCGAGATCCGGATGTTCAATATCCGGACCTCAAAGCCACCAACTTTTTTTTTTTTTTAGAAATTTTTTGGCAGGCTTGCTCATTTGATCCTCCCCCCCCAATAATAAAATATGAGGAGAATCCCGCTTCTAAATTTCACTTCGGCACTCAATAAAAAGCTCGTTATTGAAGAAACATTTATTTTTAACTAAATTTGTGTGATGAATAATTTGGCTCCGTAGCTGCGTATCTGCTTGGCATACAACTCAAACTGAAACATTCTGCATACAACCATCGTTGATTTTACATCTTTTGATATTTTATATTCCTGACGCCAACCTGGCGAATCTTTATTTACTGTATTTTGCTTTCATCACCGCATGTTTATCGGCACATGGCAACTACAGTATTGACTCATGCAACGATGCCTAAACAATTTTTTTTATATAAATAATATGGTAACTACTAAAATAGTATGGTAATTGTTCAACTTTTCAAATTAACTAATTAAAAACGTTTTTAATTTTTTTTTCCTGGAGACTGAAAATGTCATACTTTTTTTTCATTTTCATTTTAATTAAATAAATTAAGGGCCATTTGTATAACTTCATAAAATTTTGAATTCCCAGTTTAATTTAGAACTGAAAAGATGTAGCACATTTTTATCTTCACAAAAGGAACCTACTTTTTCTTTTCAATACATACGTATATATATATACAGGGTGGTCATAAATAAAGTTTGCCAACATCTGCACTTCTAGCGTCCGTTCCAGTTAACCCATCGAGATGAGATTTCAAATATTAGTTATTTCGGAGGTATGCGCTCGAGATTCGGAGAATGGCAGCACAGGGACGCTCACGGTTACGGTTATAGTTACAGAAACTCGAATGGCAACGCTAACTTTTCCCGGTCTCAAAATGTTCAGAGCATGAGAAAACCCTAAATAGCGTTGGAAGGGTACCAATATGTCCAAAAACTGGCGTGTTATGCATATACAAAAGAAGAGTTCTGAAAACCGGCCAACGAAACACGATCTGCGCGCACGCAGAAAATTTGCATATGACAGAGACAAAACACTGATCGCTGAAGACAACACATATCGGACAAAAGAATGAATACCTTTATTTAGATCAAACATTTTCCAGACGGCAAGTATGCATTGCATCGGGAGACGGTGGAGAATACCGCTGAACGGAATATAGCATGAGGGATGTTTGCAATCTCACGCCGTATAGAATCCTTTAAATCCGACAAAGTTTGCGAATTGCACAGGTAAACTCTGAATTTGAGATATCCCCAAAACCAGAAATCCACAGACGTCAGATCGGGGGATCGCTGAGGCCACGGAAAAGAATAATGGTGTGAGATGATGCGATCACCAAAATGCTGCTCCAGGACTCTTTTAACAAACCTCGCTATATGTGGAGGTGCACCATCTTGCATCCAAAGGATATCATTGAATGCATTCCGCCTACGCGATGCTGGTAGTAGCGTTCTCCCATTTTGATAATACGATTTTATCAATTCACCACGAACTTTCCCAAGAAGAGTAATTTCGTCGCCATGTGCGAATTCCATAATGACGACTCCGCGTAACCTAGCATTTTATCGGTTTCTTACGCTGAATATCTGGCCATCGGCTGTAATGTTATATGCAAATTTTCTGCGTGCTCCCAGATCGTGTTTCGTTGGCC
Organism: Stegodyphus mimosarum; assembly: GCA_000611955.2. Classification (NCBI taxonomy): domain Eukaryota; kingdom Metazoa; phylum Arthropoda; class Arachnida; order Araneae; family Eresidae; genus Stegodyphus; species Stegodyphus mimosarum. The sequence continues at coordinate 131,293 of KK120127.1, forward strand.
TGTTTTCAGAACACTTTTTTTGTGTATGCATAACACGTCCGTTTTGGGACATATCGGTACCATGGCAACGCTATTTAGGGTTTCGCATGCGCAGAACATTTTGCGACCGGAAAACATTGTCGTTGCCATTCAATATTTTTGAGTTTCTGTAACTATAACCATAACTGCCCCTGTGTTACCATTCATAGAATCTCGAACGCATACCTCCGAATAACTATATTGCAACCTCATTTCAATCGGTTAACCGGAACAGACCCTAAAAGTGCAGATGTTGGCAAAGTTTCTTTATAACCGCCCTGTATATATATATATATATATACACGTTAACTTCATTATTCTAAAAGTATACTATGTGACAAAATAATAAAAGAAATTTATTCATACTGTAAAATATTACATGCATATTTTTCTCATTATATACAAGACTACATAAAGAAATCAGATTAACTAATTTTTCATAGATATTTATTGAGCAAAATCAGTACTACAAGTATTTATTGTAAATTGATGTTCATGCTATATAATTTCCACAAATATATTAATTTAAGTAATAACAGATATTTAATTCATTACATACATAAAAAACATATACACATAAAGAAATTTTCCTAATTGGAAAGCTACATAAATATAAAGAATAAATAAAGACAGAAAACTGAATCATTGGTATGTCATTAGATACATATACATAAAAAAATAACATATTTTTAATAAATACATATTTAAAAAATATATTTCCCTAAATGATATTTACTTCATATATTTTAAGTATATAGTATGTAACTATTTAAAAATACTGTTTTACATTTAAAGATTTATTCCATCTAAGGAATATTTTTCATAAAAAGTTAAATTGTCTAATAATAAAAATACTGTAAATAATTTAACATTTATGACAGTATCATCAAAATAAATTAAAATGCTGTCATTGTTGAAATACTCAAACGTCAGCTTTCTTTTCTTGCATATTACAGCATGCCTCATGGATGAATCTGGTTTCTTTGTAATAATTGCTACAGGCAAGGACAGCATTAGGCTTTTTGTCATTAAGTGCAATCACTGCTACTTGTAAATTCCACTGCCTCTAAAATTTTGTCACCTAATGCAACCACATTAGTTGCATCAATTTCGGAACCAGCAGTGCCAGCAATAATATTATAAATATTTATATATCACTATTATATTATAAATTAAATATACTATGTATTACAAATATTAATTATATTGTTATAAATATTAAGAATGCTATTCATTTTAATACTGACTGCTATTTTGATATATAGGATCAACATTGATAATCTGAAAGAACTCTCTAATTTTTTTTTTTTTCATATTAGAACATTGTTTACGAATCACTGCATTAAAGCAAGTATGGCTGTCTCAGTTTTCTATAATTTTTATTCTCTTAATTAAACATAAAAACCAACCCTGGAAACAATCCTGTCAAATATATATTTTTGAAAGTTTTTTTTTTCTTTTTTTCTTTTTTTGCACTTTACACATCAAAGTATAATAAATAAATAAACTTGTTGGGAGAAAAGCTTTCCATATATTAAAATTCAAAAGATGTTAAAACATTTTTATTATATTTATAACAAATATAAAATTTATTTTGAAGTTCTTGTTACACACTTTACATAAGAAACATAGGCAAAAGTATGACAAAAAAAATGCAAGTTAACAATACAAAAGTGACAGACTAAACTCACAAAACATTGTAATTAAACCAATTTTTTTAAAATCAGATAAAAAATAAATATTTAATTTTTCATACACAGTCAGGTGAAAAAGAACAGCATACAGCATTTCCCTGAAATTTTCCATTATAATAACATGTAAATTTTCAAAAAATCTTATAAAACTATTTTTATTTATTATGTGAATAAAGTTTTGTAAAACTACTTTATTTATTATGTGAATAAAGTTTTGAGCTGCATTTTAGTATTATAAAATAAAACTATTTTATAAGACTAAAATGCAGCTCAAAACTTTATTCGCATAATAAATAAAAATTAATGAAACCAGTCCACAATAAATTAATTACCAACCAGGTGACAAATAACATAAGTGAAATAAGATCGAGAAACTTCACAACGTAATGATTAAAAAAAAATTATTACAAAAAGTAGCAAATAAGAACAAAAATAGAGCATTTAATATGTATAAAATATATTTCAAATACACATTTAGTTGTCAAAAGCAAATAAATATAAAATAACAGAGGTTCACATAAACTGCTAATGTCATTAAGGTGAAAATTAACAGCTATATTTTCAAACACATTAAATGAAGAAAAAAAAAAGTAAAATACAGATTTTTTTAAAAATTTACAGGAAAGAAGCTTTTGGAAAGTCATTAAGCATCATCATAGTTTCTCAACTAAAAAGGAACATTTAAATAATTTTTGTACTTTTAATAATAAAAATTCTTATAATAGAACAATAGAGTCTTTACAGCAATAACTGAAAAACAATGGTGATACAAAGGTCTAAAATTATAAATATGTTCATAATTTTGTATTTTCAGAATTATTTTCTCTGACATGAAGATATGTTTAAGATGCAGAAAACAGTGATAAAAGATTTTATTATCAAATTAATATAAAATTTAAAAACTATTCTGAATCAAATAAGGAAGTGTAAGTTACATTTTGCAATGCACAGTAAAAGGTATAGTTCTGCTGTTTTTAATCACCTTATTTCAACATGAAAAATTCATAGATTCTTACATATTGGTATATTGATATTAAGCATGCAGTAGTTCATGCAAACACATAAACTATATTCTTTATATTTTTATTAAAAAATATCTATTTTTGAAATTTTCAGAAATTAAAACAACAGACTTCAAAATATTTGATTGAAAATAGAAAAAAAAAAGATTTTTTTCAAGAACTTCTTTAATCATTTAATGATTATATTGAAAAAAGTTAATATTTTCAGAACTAATAAATATTGTTATAAAATATTAACTATGCTGAAGAACTGATAATATTCTTTTTAAAAAATAGCATAATAACTGCATGAAAAAGAAATATAAATGCAAATTCTTTACAGAAAATAGAACAATATTCAAGCAATAAATAGGGCCTTTTTATTTATTATCATTATTTTTTTTTATGTTTTAACATGATAAAATTGTTTATGTTTTGAAACAGAATGCAAATAAAATGCAGAATATTTAAATCATAATAAACTAGAAGCATTAACATGTTTTATTATTAATTGAAACTCAAGAATTTTCCTCAGATGTGTTAAGACATTATAACACTATAGGATAATATCACCTGTTAGTGATTATATAAAGGATGATAATCTACCTTTTAATAATTATATTATCCTTTAATGATTTCTCTCAGCAAAATATTTAAATCAATTTACTTTTAATAATTATAATAGATAACAATTAAATATTGAATAAAAGTTTGAGTTTTAGAGTGAATTTCTTTTACTTTCATCAGAGCTGAGAAAAACTTAGCATTAATATTGCATAGTTAACATTCAATGATAACCTCATGAAGCATAATTTTGCATTTCTGATTTAGGAAAAGACTGGTGACAGTGAAATAGACTAGAAATAATAAAACTATTTAAAAACATAAATGACACTTATTGCACATTACAATTATTCCTACATATTTACTGGTCTCATCTTTTCCTAAACTAGTATTATTCAATTTAAAAATTTGGTCTAGAGTAACTCAGCAAAGCCAATGGCTTGTAAAATTTTAAAACTTTATTATTTGTTTTAAATTCTTAATTATTACAGAACTATTACTTGAATAAAATTATGATGTTTATACTTAAATTTGTAAGCATAGCTCATTAAGTACTCAAATTTTTATACAAAAGTGTTTATCAACTATCAGACAAAATAACTCCATAATCTCTTTACAAAGGAAGTTTAATGTGAAATTATGGTCTCATAAATCATGATCTTACACTAATGAGTTGAATGGAAGAATATATTTTAAATGCGAGTAATAAAATGCAATATGAATTCTTGAAAATAACAAGATTTGAAATTTTATTTCAAAAATAGTTTTAATTCAGTTACACACAACTACCTATCAACTTCTGGCATTCTGACAGGAACTCAGAAATGAAAAAAATTTTAATTATAAAACAAATTTCACAATCACATCAGAATTAGCTTATGCTGTAAGTAACATTTCATTATGAAAAGTCTCAGCATTTTGTTGCTTTCTCTACATAACATTTATTTGGAAAATATCTAAAAAGTGCAGTTTAGTATTTTAAATTTAAATCCATATTAATTTGGACACAAAAATATTTTCTAAAAAATATTTTATTATAAAAATGGACGGCACAAGATTTCAGTGGGATGACAATGGATGGCACATAATTGTAAATAAAACTAAAAATAGAATTCATAGTGAGATAATTAAATTATATCTGACAAAAAATTGTTTTATGGAATGAATTAAAATAAAAGCAGATTCAATGTCTTGTAAGCTTAGTATTTCAGAACAGATGAGAAACTGAAATTCACTATAAATATGCATGGAAAAGCATACTATTTTCCAATGAATAATTTACATGATGACCATTATTATAGATCAACATCATACTCATCACATGGAAGAAATACAATAATAATATGAATCACATTGGTGAATCCTAATATATAACCTACAAAGGAATAGAAACATTAATTATTTCAACATATAAAAATAAATAATTTATTTGAAATATTTCTACTGATTTAAACATAGAATGTATATAATGAATTAATAATCTCAATTTATAATTATTAATAATTAATTAATGTTATAATTATAACAACTCAATTTATAATAACTAATTTATAATAATGACCCCATTTTAAAAAGCCTGAAAAATATCAAATTGTAAAAATCCAAAATAATTTCAAGTAATTTAGAATATTGATATGAAATACATATGCACATAAACACGTTTTCAAACTACTTAAAACATATACAGACTTTTTAATTGATTAAAACCAATTTACATTTCACTGCATGACTTCACACAGTTACCTATCTATTTGGTTTCTCAGATTTTTTTTTTTTTTAATAATGGCTAAGTTAAGTTTGCTTTTCTTGAAAAAGGGCTACTTTCTGGGAAATACTGTGTTTATATTTTTCTTTGCTAACTGAAAATGGAGTATGACCTGCAAGACATCTATATGTAGACAATGGCTTTATGAGAAACTGCTAGAAAGAAGAGAATGGTTTGTGGAATATAAAAGAACAAGTTGTCTAATTATTCAGTAAATTATCCGTAAACCTTTACCAATATATATCAGAAAGATTTTTTTTGACTCAAAAGCTTCACATGTAGTATTGTGTAATGAGAATAAGTAATGTTTCAATACGTACAACTGCTCAAGGATGTTCTTCATCCTGACACAATATTACCCATATAATTAAATGAACTTTCAATAATGATTCCATACAAGTAATTTAAAAGAGATTTAATCAGTTTTGTCAATATCGGGTATTTATGTTTTTCATTTTCTTTCAGTCTGAATACTTCAACCCAAAATTTTACAATATCAGTAATATCAATAATATTTTTTTTTCTTTTTCTGCATAAAACAAACTGCAGAATAACATTTTGTATAACACAAACTTAGTTTGCACTAACAAGAAGTTAGACCTCTTCAGTATACTTGAAATCTCACCTTACCATATTGCTTTCCTGAATGAGCAGACAGTACAAAATTCAAACCGATGGTTATTTTTAAAGGAAAGGTGATGTTAAATGTAATTTTCCAATTAGTGTTTATATTTATGCTCATGAGAAATGAGGATAGATGAGAACAGTGTGAAATTGTAGATAATAAATGTTTGGCAAAAGCATCCTGCTGTCTAAAAGAATCCAGAAAGTCTCTTAGTTTGGGACATGCTCAGATCCCATCTAATGGATAATATCAAGAAATTGTTGAAAAAATGCAATACAGACATGGTAGTTATTCCATGTGGATTAATGCCATTAATTCAGGCTTCAGCCTTAAAAGAACAGTGGAATACATGGATGTTAGAAGATGAAAAATTGTTTACAAAGGAGACCAATTGCATTAAGCCAGTCTAAAAATAGCATGTGAGTGAATAATAAAACCATGGAATGAAATTAAACTCAACACAATTCAAAAGTTATTTTAAAAATGTAGTATATCTACAATCTAGATGAACAGAAGATGATTATTTATTTATGCATCAGAGTAACAATGATGGTAAAGATGAAACAGAATTCAACGATGTGCCTAAAGACATAACGAAAGACAGATATGACAAACTTTTTATGTTATCTGATAATGAAAATTCTTAAGTTCATAAGGTATGTCATTCCTTTTGAATTAGGTGCAGCATTTAGGTGCGCTGCGGGAAAAAAAAGGGGGACAATTCTATATCTCCCATTCAACTAGGCCGATTGACGAAATTCAAATTGCGTCTTTCATGTCTCAAAAATGGGATTTAGGATATATATTAGATTTATACAGTACAAAGTCCGAGATCCGGACTCGTCGGGACTTTGACGATTTCGGATTTCGCCAGATATTAGATCATCAGTTTAAATCTAGTAAGATGGCATGTAGAAGTTATAAAATTAAAAATATGAAATCGTGATTTATGAAATAATGAAGCATTTATGATCTAAACAGTATCAAAATTTACAAAAAAAAACTTATTATTTATTTGTTTACTTTATTAAACATTTCTTTAACCCCTTCGCGCCGATTGTCACGTCTACGTGCCAGCAACGAACACACTCACTTCCCGGCTGACACGCAGGCGTGCCAGAGCGTTTTCCCGTTTAGTCCCGACTGTCACGTATTAGTGCCAGTGTCCTGGAACGTTTTAAAAACTATAATTTCTACCACAAGATGGCACTGTATGTCCATATGGTTTCAGATACATGTACATTAGACCTTCTACTCAAAATGAGAGAAGCATGACTCACATACACGTGTTTTTGATTATATAAACAAAAGGGGAAATAAATGTTTCCGAATCGCGTGCTTTATGACGTCTCTTTAAATTTGCACGTGGTAGTTGTTTATTGTAAGTAGAGAAGTTTTATTTTCGCTAAAGCGTTGGGTATTTCGGTTTGCAGTTCAGTTTTTAGAAAATAATTAGATCTTGTTAGACGTAAATTCCTTCTGTTTTTACCGTTGCAATGTCGAAGCGTTGAAAATATTTAACAGAGCATGAAATAGCAGAAATGATGCAAAATATTTCAGATATTGACTCTGAAACAGATTCTGATATTAGTGATAGTGATACTATGATATATTCTGATCATAAAGAATCTGGCGAATCTAATGATGATGAGGACATTTCGGACATATGTATGCCGAGTACGTCGAAAGCAAGTACTCCTCCATGGTCATCCACAATAGAAAATTTTTCGGAATTACCGCTCCGTCATTATTCAGTACCCATCTTTCAGAAAAGCTCTTAAATGGTATAAGAAGCTTTTCTTCAATATCATGGATATGGCTGTATTTAATGCCAATACTCTTTTCAACAAAAAAAGTAAAAAAAATCATCCTCTCCTGAATTATCGGCTTAATTTAGTTAATCAAATTATTTACCGGTATTCCTCTAAAAGCACCAATGTTAATATCACACCAAGATCAGCAGAATCATTAAATCCGGTCAGATTAACTGAAAGACATTTTCCAAAACTTTGTTCAGAAGATAAGAAAACGAAATCTTCTCGTTGATAAGAAAACGAGACGACGATGCTTCGTTTGTTCACATTCCCGGAAAAATCCTCCAAAACGGCAAATGAGTTATTACGAGTGCAAGGAATGTAACGTAGGACTGTGTGTAGATCCCTGTTTTCAAATTTTTGATACGTAAAGAGAATTTTAAGTAATATATTTAGTTTTCGGATGTATAATGTTAAAAGTATGAAAATTGATGAAAAAAAATGTGTAAAATATATAAAGCCGTTTAAATACTCTATAGAGAATTATTAAACAATGCGTTGATACTTCGGAAATTTCATTGATTTAGGCTTAATAGCAAAAAAGCCCCCGGCCCTGGACGGACGCTCGCGTAAGACACTGCCGGCCTCCGCGGTAAGCGCGCGTTTGTGCTACTCGGCGCGAAGGGGTTAAATGTAAATTGTCTAAGTTGCTTCGTTTTTTGTGCTAATGCTTTCTCTTCAATTCTATACACAAACATAATTTCTTGTTCCGTTACAAAGTTCCATTGTTCATGTCCTGTAACTTCTGTGTTGAGAATTCCGACTAACTTGCCAATCGAAATTTTTTCATTTTCAATAATCTCCTGTCACTTTCTTCACTATCGGTAGCGGTATTTTCTGGATCAAGAGCCATAATTACAGATTTCGCCGTCCGTTAATTGATTGATGATTGGAGCATTGTCATCGCAATGAAAAATGAAAAACTTCTGTTATATCATCTTCATTTATTACTGCTTCTTCACATTTCGTTACAAAATCCACTAACTGGAAAATTTCATCTGTAGTTTGTGATATCCAAAAGCCTTCAGATTTACGGCTATCATCTTCACCATCCTTGCCATGAAATATGGTAGCTGGCCATAAATTATGCAAGTATTTCTTAAATTATCTGGACACACATCCTCTGATGATAATGCAATGCTCCACACAGCAGATTTTATGCTAAAATATTTTTTAAAATTCTTGAATAGTCTTGGTATTATTCAAGAAATTTAACATGAATTTTAAAAATGCAACTTTTTATTTGCATTTCAGCGCGCACACAATTCGCATATCCATAGTCTGAATGATGAACGTACAGTTTTGAGGAAAGAATAACACGGATGCATTATCTTCATTAAAACTTTAAGTGAAATATGAGCTGAACAGTTATCTACAATCAGGATAATTTTTGCATGATCAGATAAACCAACCGAATTCAAATTTTGCCAAGACTCGGGTATGAAATGATTTTCAAACAAATCATACATTAACACTTGTGTCATCCTCCTTTATTTGCATGTTATATATGGGAAAATCTTTATTCCTTTAAATGCTCGAGCTCGTGTATTTTTCCTATAATAAAAAAAGTTTACACTTGTGCGTTTCTGCAGCATTTGCGCAGGTTGAAATTGTTAGTCTAGCTTTGGAATCTTTGACACCGGTTGGACCTTTTCTATGGAGGCTGCTAAGGTATTTCGCACTACATATTGCCCAAAAAGACTAGTTTCGTCAATGACTTCAATGAATTCACCTGCAAATAGTTCAGCAGCTTCAGTATCAACTGAAGCTTTTCCGCCTGAAATTTTTAATTGCATTATACCACGGCGATTTTAAAATTTGATTAACCGATCTCTGGAATATGTGCACTCAGTTTTTAAGTTCATTTCTTTATGAAATAGTTTGGCTTGAGTCATTAGCATTGGCTTACTTAAGGCTTATCTGAATCCTGAATAAATAAATTCCCACATATACTTAAGCTTACTGACTGCCGGAGGGAGATATTTGCCGCCTGATACAGTCTCTGCTGGTCCTGAATTCTGCTACCAAGCACCTCCCTAAGTTCTAAATTTTTGCCGCTCCTTAATTTTGGGTCCCAGTGCTTTCCATAAATTCTAAGAATTTTATCATCCATTAATTTTGTTACTTGGTGCTTCTCCAAATTCCAAAAAATTTTGTCTTCCCTAAATTCTACCGCCCTGTGCGGCCATGTCCTCTGGTGCCAGTTCTAGGTTTATGTGAATAAAAAATCATTTATTCTTAATTCAAATAGCACTAAATATAATCTTTTAGCCTATCAGTATCATTAACAAAATCTACTTTTAGTAAATGGAAAGAAATTTTTGTCAAATTTTTCCTTGTCAACATTTAGAGCAGTTAACATAAATCTGTAATCATCACCAAGCGTAATGTCAAATAAAAGTTTTCCATACTCTTTATTATTCAATTACTAATATAAAAAACTTGTTTAGGCATCGCTGCATGAGTCATTACACAGAAATTTTTGCTAAAATGATTGTTTCTTCAATAACGAGGTATTTTATGTAGTGCCGAAGTGAAACTAAGAATTGGGATTCTCCATATAAAAAAAAAATCAAGTGCGCATGTGTAAAGCATAACAAAAATTTCCTAAAAAAAATTTTGTGGGCGACTTTAAGGTCCAGATCATTTCGGATATTGGACATCTGGATTTTGGACTTTGTACTGTATATAGCATTATTCCAGCATAGGTATTTTGAAACAAAATTGGACTTTTTCTGAAATGACAGGCCAGTTTTTTTGTTCATATTTCGATCCTAAGACTCAAATTACGCAAAACTGCCAATTTTGTAAAAATCGTACGAGTAGTTTTTAAAAAATTAGCTCTCAAAATTTTAGCTGCTCAGCGTTAATTGAATTTGATATATATTTATTAATATCTCCTTTTTTTTATTAAACTTACTTGATTCCTTCTTCCAGAATTTGAAATTTAGGCTTAATCCAAATATAATTTGCCATTTTTTTTTTTATGATTTATTCTTAAAATTTGTATTTTTAAATATTTATTATAAATTTTTCGAAAACATTTTTGTATTATAACCTTTAAAATTTTTAACAACATCTTAAAGTGAATGTATTTCTAGGCACACCTGCAAAAAAAGTTAGAGCTTTTTATTCAAAATTTTCGAAGATACACGTGCGTTTTGAAATTTGTCCATCTTTTTTTTTTTTTTTTTTTT